>CAVLJG010000004.1:50110150-50711214 GCA_963669975.1 Acanthoscelides obtectus
TTTATAAAAACTTGTATTGGTCAACAGGTTACAAGATAATTAAGGGTAAAGGTACATGTAATGATATTTTTGGTTATAATATCTAAACTAAGAACCTAACTGGTACGTTTTGTAAAGAATAGAATTTGGTCTCTTTTACGTTTTTTCGACATTTTGGTCGTCCTTAAAGAATAAGGAGGGAATTTTGAAAATTCGTATCAGAGCAGTCGACATTTTGATGGTCCTTAAAGAATAAGGAGGGAATTTTGAAAATTCGTATCAGAGCAGTCGCACGACATAGTCCTGGCGCTATATATGTACGTGGTCCACTTAATCGGCATGTAACATTATTTCGCGTGAAATGATTGCATAATCATTACCCATGACCAAGAATACTACCACGTGCAAGCATGGAAAATTAATATTTTTTGATAGTTTCTGATTTTTTTCATTATGAAGATCAAGTCACTCACTCCCATCAGTCGGTGTATTGGCGATTTTGTCACTGACTAATTTCATCGATTTTAATGGAAGAGGAGATGATGGTAGATAATACTAGTTTATTGCATTACTTCCTTTCCACTAAAATCGTTGCATCGGTTGCTGAGTGTACCGAGACAAAATGGCCCATAAAGAGACTGGTGGAAGTGAGCGACTTGCATTTACATCATAAAGTATCCGAAAATATCAGATTTTCCATAGTCACGCGTCTGAGTAAAACATCGATAATAATTTGTAGAGTTATCCCCACGTGAAAACATGTATACTGACAAGTGGGCAACGTGCGTTCAGTGCTGAGTATGCCGCGCGACAATTTCTTATAAATTCTTGACTTTTACTCCATACACTTGAAGAATCATTTAATTCTCTACTTAAATGGATAAGAATCTTTTAAGCGCTTGAGCTGTTAGTTTAACTACTATAAACGAAAATGACCTTAAATGTAACTTTACCTTTAATTTTCTTGACATATTCACTGTATGACAAGGTTTATAAAAGAAAAGTGATGAATTTAATTCCCTACAAACGCGTTCTTTAAATAAAACACTGCAACCAATTTGAACTTATCATTGTTGTCATCAAATTGTAGGAAAAATTTCCTAGCCTACACCCTCACTTTCTAAAAGCCACAAAAATAATTTGGCATCCATACACTTATGTTATAATCACAATATGATTTTTATTTTTTTGTTGAAGATTCATTTAGCATTAGTGCTACAATATCAATTCTTTATAATTGTCCGTTTACACATTTTTTTTAATCCATTTTCTCTAATTTTATATTCTTGTCTATTAAAATTACATCACTATGCATTTTGAGTACTCATAAATTGATTGTTTAATTTCACCTTGAACATATTTAAATTCGAAACCTGTTTAATATAATTATTCATTTTATTAAATTCCAAAACTGTTTAATATCATTATTCAATTTATAAAATTTTAAAAAAATAAATTAAAAGTAAAAAGCATATATATTACATTATTTGATTTAGAAACTCCAATGAGCCGCCTGAAATGCGGACCTACTAGAAATCAGCCAACAGATCCGTTTCATACGTAATTGACTACGTTTTTACAAAAAAATTATACAACTTGTCGACCTTCATGAATACGCGACCTCTGTGATAGTTGATAAATTCTCGCGCCCTCTTGAAAATTGTCAGTGATTTTAAAGAGTGTGTAACGAAATCACAAAAACTCTGCAAGTAGTAATTTTGCCACGTGGGAGACAATCCATAGGATGCCTTTTCCACCAAATAAACAATTTTAAGATCAAAATTCGAAAATCGAAGCAGTTGGTATCTCTCCTGAAGGCATCAAAGCAGTAGTTTAGTTAATAATGCATTTTAGATTTAATAGTTAATGAGATTCTTTCAATGTAATGGCAAAACATTTTTTAAGTTAGCTTCAAGAGCTGTCTAATTACACATATTGGAATAAAAACACCAGGTGTAAATACTTATAAACATAAGTATATATACTCATATATATGTAAGTAATATACATATATTTTTATAATCCAAAATGTATGTAACACTTTATAACTACAAATGGAGCTCCGGATTTTTTTGACCTCTCCTTGGCTCTGTTTAACCATCTCTTAATTATGCTAATGCTTCTATACTCCAACATGAAGGAATATGGTCGGCGTCTAAAAACATAGAGTTATTGATAAACAATTGACACACATTTAGGGTTGCCAGGTTTAAATTTGAAAATTGCAGAATGTCGATTTCCAAGGGGAGGAGCAGAATATGAGGGACATTTTTCATTAGACTAATGCACAATTCATATACAAAAGAAGTTATTTTTTGAAAATGCATACAACAAGATCAGAGACTTTTTATCAGACCCAACAGTTTCCAACCACTGTTTATTTTCCATACATTTTTTTGCACCCTTAGTCTTAATGTGTAGCTCTGCTTTGATATGGTCGATCAAGAAGAAAATTTCAGCTGCCACATCAGAAGTTGCAACATGAAGGAAAAATAGTCTTTTCATCTAGTAAGTAGCCGAACCGAATTAAAAACGTTAAGAGCAATTTGTAGTTTCAATATTTTTTTTATGAAAGTGAGTCTACTAAATGTCCTACGCCTAAATTCCTGCCTCAAATTCAGAACTCCCAATACAATCCAGGTTACCTGGTAACCCTACTTACAATATAGTTGTAGAAGCTGTAAAATGAAAATTGTTAATACGTACATACCTAATGCACATCTGGCTAGGAGTAGTTTTTTGGATTGCAGCTATTGTTTATGACCATCCCAAGAATAACTCATTGCTAATCCTCCTGAATTCTGACACCTAATAAGAGAGCCAATTTCAAATACTAATTTTAAAAACTTTTTGTACACACTTATTTACTATATTTCATACAAGATATTATTAATTTAAATTTAGAACCAGTACATTGTAATCACTTTTCAATCTAGCCATTCTTCTTCAAAACTTTCAAATTTTTCCTTGGAAGACAGTGGCAATGAATTATTGATTTCCTTATATTGGTTTAAACTAGTGTTAACTGCATAGAGAATTCATTGCCATATTAGGATTTTAAAAGTTATTCTACGTGATATATCAATCCTGATGTGATTGAATCTTTGTGTTTGATACTACAAAATCGTATTTCCATCCTCCTGAAATGTTTTTTTTTTTTTGAGAAAATCCTGATGAAGCTATTAAACAATCACAAGAAGTTGATTTATTGAAAGTTTTTATTTTCTATGGCTGTTAATCTATGGTGGATTGTGATGGCTACCTCAATATTTCGTCCCCTAGCAAGCTTTGTTTTTTTGCAGATTGTACAATTGAATGGTACAAAGTTCCTCAAAAAGAATGAATATGTCAGAGACATTATCAGACTGCCTCAGTGACTATATTTGAGATATGGCTGCCCAGATTCTTAAAGTAGCTAATAAAATCCTAGCATTCTATTGGCCTCAAATTTAGTGCTATGAAAACCTGATTTAGGTAGCATTAATTGTGTACAGCAAATGTGATTGACTATATATTCCTTTTGAATGTGCTAGGGGTGTACAGTGTTTCTAATGACTGTATTAGCAAAACGCCCTGTAAAAAGGGTTTTGCGAGCTATAAGTTTTCTGAGATTTGTTGGCGAGAAAAAGTTTTTAAAAGATGGAAGTTGACCCAGGAGGATCAACAGACGACGCAGTTCCACATACTATGAGGAAAGAGCTGAGCGGTGGCGGAAACCAAGCAGAAGCAGAAAACATGAGCTCACTGACGCAGATGTCATCGGAGCAGAAAACGATCGAAAAACTGATGCTGATTATAGACGACCAGGCGAGGCAGATTCGAGACCTAATGGAGACCATCAAGGACCAGACAGCCAAAATTGACAGCCTTACCGCCCAGGTAACCATATTACTAAATTCAAAAGAATCCCCTAAAGAACGGAAAAAGACCCTAAAAAGACCACTGAGAAACGTTTCTGATGATCATCTCACATCCACAGACGAAGACGTACAGACTGAAGGATTTGTAAAAGCAAAATCAAGAAGGAGGAAAGGCGACAAGGCTGATCGATCAACCCAAGACTTTCCTCCTCTTCCGAATACAGGATCAATTCCATTTCACACCTCCCCCAATTCATCAAATCGAAACACTATTAATGCTTCTATTACCAAGCCAGGGACCACGTTATCTACCTGTCAGGTGACTCCGTCAGCCGATCTTACTTCTCCTCCGTCATCTCGTCCAACCGTCGTGGCATCAACACAACCCTCACGACAAGGGCGCATAACCCCGATCGTCTTACGCGACGGGACGAGATGGCGTACTTTAAATTTCAAGTTTATTTCCCTAGGTATTAAAATAGATCGCGCGGTTGCCGTCGATGCGGGAATAAGGATTATTCTTAAATCCGAGGACGACTACCGTAAGATCGTTCGCACATTCCGAGAGGAAGAAGTGCCCCATCACACTTTTCCTCTTCCTTCGGAACGGAACATCCATGCGGTGGTTCGAGGAGTTCCCGTCAACTTTTCGGATACTGAGATTAAGGGAGAACTGGAGCAGAGGGGATATCGCCCCCTTCATATCATTCGATTGAAGCGCAGCGGCGGCGCGCCCATGCCTTTGGTGGTCGTGATACTGCCCAAGACTGAAAAGTCTCAGCAAGTGTTCAACGAACACGAACTGCTGGGACTGGCCATTCGAGTTGAGGTTCAGAAGAACTCCAGACTCATTGGGCAGTGTCACCGCTGCCAAAAGTATGGGCATGCACAGTCATATTGCACTGCACCGCCCAAATGCTTAAAATGTGCAAAGGACCACATGACGCATTTGTGCCCCCTCACAGAAGAGGAAGAACGCAAGTGCGCGAACTGTGGAGAGGGACATCCCGCAAATAGCCGGACTTGCAAGTTCACTCCAAGGAGGAACTTGCAAGTTATAGCGCAAAGGCGCAATATATCATACGCGGACGCAGCTCGGGAGGCAACCTTGCCTGCCCCCTCTGCCCAACCTCCCTTGAGCACGCAAAATGTGGACCTGGCAACCGCGCTAAGGTCCTTACAACAAATAATAAGCCCACTGATTAGCGCTACCCAAGCGTTGCAGGCGATATTTCCTGTAAATGTCTAGGTACAATAGTAGACAGCCTGCATTCATCAAAATTCTTTTTTGGAATTGTTTGGGCATGAGGGATATTCCCAAAAAACGGGAATTTCATCAAGCTCTTTTGGATGAAGGTATAGATGTGGCCTTGCTGCAGGAAACGTTGCTTAATCCGGGAGATCGTTTAGCTCTCCCGAATTATGATGTTATCCGAGGTGACAGATTGAATGGTCGAGGCGGCAGTTTAGCAGTGTTGATTAAACGCGGTATAGACTATTATAGAAGCACTAATGCGGAGATGCATAGCATCGAAGCAGCTTCTGTGGTGGTCAATATGGCGGGAGGTGTCTCGTTGTAGATCACATCGGTGTATGTCAGGTGTGGTGCCAGGCTACAAGAGGCGGATCTGGAGGTCCTTTTGGACTACTCGGGTCCGCTTATTGTGGCAGGCGACTTCAACTGCAAACATCGAGCATGGAATTCTAGGTTGAATTCCACTAGTGGGGTTCGATTTTACAACCATGTGATGCGAAATGGGTACCTTATACATAGCACTGAAGAGCCGACACATCATCCATTCAACCATCTTCAGGCACCAGATGTCATCGATTTCGCGATATCTAAAAACTGTAGATACAGTATCTCTTCTCGAATCTTGTATGATATCTCTAGTGACCATCTACCTGTTGTCTTGGATGTGGGCAATGAGCAAACTTCTGAGGAGGCAGCTCCTCCAAGGAAACGCATTGATTGGGACCTATACAAGTTGCTCCTTAGAGAGTTTCCCAATATCCCGATTATAGTAGACAGCCTGCATTCATTCAAGCAGCTCTACAGCGTGCAGCTGTATTTCCTGTACAACGACACGGCACACCTTTTTTGCCTGCGGACATTTGTCAGAAAATCTCTGACAAAAGAGCCGCTATTAAGCAGGCAAAAAGGTCTTGTCATCCTGATGACATTCGTAGGGCTACAAATCTTGTCCATGAAGTGAGAAACGCACTGCACGAACTCCGCAACGAGCAATGGAGCGACTTTCCCTTCCCCCAGCAACTGTGAAGTCTACCTCTATGCTGACGACACAGCACTTGTCGCCCAGTCGTGTACTGGTGATCTGGTTCACGATGGGTAGCATAATGCGGTGGACGAAGTTCTAGAGTGGGCGGAACGGTGGAGGATAAAAATTAATCATTCGAAAACGCAGGCTATTTATTGTACCAAAAAACGTCGCGGCCCCCCAGCAGAGGTTTCTGTAGACGGAAATCGTGTACCATGGACAAATTCTGCCAAGTATCTCGGTGTCACCCTTGATAAAGGCATGACCTGGCAGAAACATACAGCATCCATAAAAACAAAATTCCAAATTGCGTTTCGGCAACTATATCCTTTGTTATGTAGATCCTCCAAATTGAGTTTGATAAACAAAGTTCGACTATATAAAATGATTATTAGACCAGCCATTACTTATGCATGTGCAGCTTGGTGTTTTCTTGCCAAGACACGCATGCAAGGTCTTCAAGTACTGCAAAGCAGAACTTTGCGGACAATTTGCAACGCTCCATGGTACGTCTCAAATGAGACACTACATAGAGACCTTGACATTCCTTACTTGAGGGATTATGTCAAGCTTCAGGCGCAGCGACGTTATAGTCAAGCGGAATCGCACAGCAACCCTCTGTTGCGTGACTCAGTGGACTACACAGTGGAGTAAGTTCGTAAACATTCAAGGCCACGGCACGCACTGTAATCAAAAGTTAGCGTGAATCTTTAGTAAACTCAAAATTACACTCTAACAAAACCGAATCAAAAATTTGTTTAGTTCACCTCAAAATTAATCTGTGTACCAAGTCAAAAAGCCTAGGTGTTTCCTCTTAAACTAAGCATATCTGTTTTTCTTTGTTCTTCTCCTTTTTTCTTCTCTTTCCCTTTCTCTTTTTCCTTGACTTTGTCTGGTTTCTGGGCAACCAGGACTGACAGATTCGACTAACATACATCAGACAGTGACTAATGGGCAAAGGTCCCACGGACCGCCCAGACAAATAAATGACGAATAGTAGACTGTATTAGCACTACAACAGGTAAAACACCGCAAACCCTGGTACTAATGGGACTTGATGTTTGATATCTAGTTCGTATTTCATAGCTTACAGATACAGTCCATTTCCATGTAATATTATCAGCAATAACAATAAATCTATATAGATAGTATGAAAATCACTTTGAAAATGAATCTTTCATTCATCTGAGGCAATTCATTTGAAGCAACTTTAGACAATTCTTTCAATATCTTAAAAAATGTTTACCTGAAATGCAGAGAAAACTGTGCATTCTACACCAGAGTCCGAAGTCTGACGCACTGATATCATATTTTTGGTTCTTTCTAATCCTTTTGTTTTGAGATATAATATTTCCATTTGCAGATTAAATATTTGGTAGTTTTGACTTTCTAAGCTCTTGTTTTGGCAATATTAAATTCCCCTGAAAAAAAAATAGTTCAGCTACAGCAAATATCCAAACTCCAACTTTCCAAATTGTTACAATCCTAAATACTACTGAAGATATGATTGCTTACCATTGCCACCCAAGGAACATAATTCATATATTTCCCAGTATATTCATCAGGATCATCCTAATCATCTATTAACTACAAAGTTTTCATTCCTCTACCAACATTCTAGTACATCTGTTGTGAATAAGTATACCAAAAGTTTACTGTAGCTGTTATATATTTAAAATTGGTCAAAGTAGCGACATCTAGTGTCATATGTCGTTACTACTGTGTTTGTCCACTATGTGCATGTCACTCTGTAATGTCAGCGTAGTTGCAATATACCATCATAAGCGTGAACAAGTGTTTTCTTTCATCTCGCTAATCTCGCTTTAAGTTGCGTTTAAGTTCGGGTTGAACTGTGAAAAGTGTGTAAACTCTGTTAAAAAACATCAGGTTATGGGCCCAGACCCACAGTAGGACACCCAGCAGCGAAACTTTAGTGAATCGAGACGTTGAAAGAAACTGTCGTGACGCAAGTGTTTCTCACAGAACAAATATGGCCGTCAACTACCTGACGAGTGTGCCAAGGCTTTTAGGCCGTGAGAATTATGATGAATGGGCGTTTGCCGTCGAGAATGTGTTTGTGCTAGAGGGCTTAAACAAATGCATCGAAGGTACCGAGACCGACACAACGACCCTAGCAAAAGCAAAGGCCAAGCTAGTATTAACCATCGATCCATCTTTGTTCCCGCATGTCAAAGATTTAACGACTGCACAAGAAGTATGGACCAGTCTCAAACGTTTATATGATGACAGTGGTTTCATGCGAAAGATTGGACTTTTACGTACACTCATATCGGCAAGATTAGAGAATCATGATAGTATGGAGTCGTACATAAACCAGATTGTTGAGACTTCCCAAAAGTTACGCAGAACAGGTTTCAAAATAGACGAGGAGTGGGTAGGATCATTGCTGCTGGCCGGTCTTCCAGACAAGTACGCACCAATGATCATGGCCGTCGAGCACTCAGGAATCTGCATAACCACAGATTCAATAAAGACCAAGTTATTGGATATGCAGACAGATGGCGCTAGTGGTAATGGAAATGCAGGTGCATTCTCCGCCAAGAAACCGAGTTTTCGGAAACAGTCGCGAGGTGGCGCTAGTAGGACGAATTTCAAAGGAAAATCAGCTGGTGCTAGCCAAGCGGGAATGTCAACAAACACAGATGATTTCGGGGTTCAATCGAGGTCAAGTTCAAACAGTGGTTTTGGAAATGGACATAATAAAAAGGATCTGAGTAATATTGTGTGTTACAAGTGCAAAAAGACAGGACATTTTATGTCAAAATGCCCTAACAATAACAGACTTGAAGGAGGATTTAGTGCCGTGTTTACAACAGGTGATTTTAAGGTCACAGATTGGTATGTTGATAGTGGTGCCAGCAAGCATTTAACTGCCAATAGCCAGTGGTTAAAAAACAGGAGAAAGCCTGACTTACCTGATATTGTAATGGCTAACAAATCGAAAGTTGTTGTGGAATGTGCAGGTGATGTTGAGATCAAAACAATGACCAATGAACAGCACAAGATTTTACTAGAAGGTGTACAGTATATTCCTGGTTTAACAACTAACTTATTATCAGTAGGCCAGTTAATCAATAATGGAAATAGAGTAAGTTTTCATGAAGAGGGATGCAATATTTACAATAAAGTTGGTGTATCAGTAGCTACTGCTAGTCTACATAACAACGTTTACAAGTTGAACGTTTGTGAGGAGCCAGTGTGTTTTCAAGCTGTAAGTAGCAATTTATGGCATCAACGTTTAGGTCACATTAATGACAGCTACCTGAATAAGACAGCCAAGTTGGTTGATGGTCTTATCTGTAATGGTACAAGCATTGGGAGTTGTGAGGTATGCTGTAGGGGCAAGCAAGCCCGTTTACCTTTTCCCAAAGAAGGCAGTCGAGCACAGCAACTGCTAGAGGTCATTCATAGCGACATTTGTGGTCCTATGGAAACAACATCTATTGGTGGAGCTAAATATTTCCTGACATTTATAGATGATTACAGCAGAATGTGCTTTATATATTTCCTGAAGACAAAAGATGAAACTTTTGATAAGTTTAAGCAATTTAAATCATTAGTTGAGAATCAACAGAATGTTAAGATTAAGATTTTGCGAAGCGATAATGGTGGGGAATTCTGTAATAGAGAAATGGATAGTTTTTTAAAGAATTCAGGCATCATACACCAGACTTCGAGCAGTCACACTCCGCAGCAAAATGGGATGGCTGAGAGGTTCAACCGGACCATTGTGGAGAAGGCTAAGTGTCTTTTATTTGATGAGAGCTTGACCAAGGCATTATGGGCGGAAGCGTGTAATACTGCTTGTTACCTGAAAAACCGTTCAGCATGTTCAAAGCTTTCAATGACACCATATGAGATTTGGACAGGTAAGAAACCAAATCTTAGTCATCTTAGGGTATATGGGAGTACCGCCATGGTTCATGTTCCGAAGGTCAGTAGGAACAAGTGGGACGAGAAGTCAGTGAAGCATGTGCTTGTTGGGTACGATGAAACTACCAAAGGATATAGGTGTTTTAACCCCAGAACAAGGAAAGTCATAGTAAGCCGTGATGTAACAATCATAGAGAAACCAAGTTTGGAAATTCCAAGTACAGTGTTGCCGGATAGTGTTCCAGATAAGCAAAGGGAAGTTCCAGATTCAGTGGGAGAGCAGAATCCCATGTATTCAGATGATGAATCTTCTGAAGATGATGTATACTTCTCGGATGATGATGAATATGTGCCTGAAGGTCAGTGCCATGACTTGTTTGATAATGGTGAACAAGTAACTCCAAGAAGATCCCAAAGACAGATCAAGAAGAAGAATTTTCAAGATTTTGTGACATATTTTGGAGGTGTTAACAGCAAGGGTGAAGTCTATGACTCGAGTATCCCTACATCAGTGACTGAGGCTCTTTCAAGGCCAGATGGGCAGAAGTGGAAAGAAGCTATGTCAGAAGAAATACAGTCATTTATCGATAATGACACTTGGGAATTAGTAGATCCGCCAGAAGTTGGTACAGTGGTGCAGTGCAAGTGGGTATATAAAGTGAAGAGTGATAATGAAAGCCATAACCGGTATAGAGCTAGGCTTGTGGCTAAAGGTTTCACACAGAGAGAGGGTGTGGACTATGTTGAAACCTTCGCCCCAGTGGTAAGGCACTCAACTTTTCGTTTATTGCTTGCTTTGTCTGTTAGGCTAGATCTAAAAATTTTACACTTGGATGTGAAAACAGCTTTCTTGAATGGTATTCTGAAAGAAAATGTATTTATGCAGCAACCTGAAGGTTTTGTCATTAAAGATAAAGAAAATAAAGTGTATAGATTGAAGAAAGCAGTTTATGGATTAAAACAATCTAGTCGTGCTTGGAACGAAAAAGTCGACCAAGTTTTGTCAAAAATTGGTTATTCTAAGTCCAAATATGAGCCTTGTTTGTACATTAAAAGGAATAACAGTAATTTGTTAACCATTGTTGCTCTCTATGTTGACGATTTTTTCTGTTTTTCGTCTGATGACAATGAAATGAAGTTTCTTGAAGGTCATTTAAACTCAAAGTTTAAAATTAAGAATTTAGGAGAGGCAAAACAATGTTTAGGTATAAGAATCACTAGGGATTATTCGAAAAATTGTTTGTCAATTGATCAAGAATTGTATATTAATGAACTTTTATGTCGTTTTGGTATGTCAGATAGCAAAGTAGTAAGTACTCCGCTTGACAGTAGTATCAACTTGAGCGATATCAGTGGTGAAATTTGTGATCCAAAAGTTCCATATCAAGAGCTTATTGGAAGTTTAATGTACCTTTCGGTAATGACCAGACCTGATATTTCTCATGCTGTGAGCTTATTAAGTCAGTATAATAACTCATACACTAAAGTTCATTGGCAATCTGCAAAGCGTTTACTTCGTTATTTAAAGGGTACAAAGAGCTTGTCTATGAAATTTTTTAAGGATAATTTAAATTTGACAGGTTTTGCAGATGCAGATTGGGGGTCCAATAAGCAAGACAGAAAGTCATTTACTGGTTATGTATTTAAATATTCAGGGGGTTCAGTTTCATGGAAAAGCTGTAAACAACGTACTGTTGCTTTGTCGACAACTGAGGCAGAGTATATGGCTCTAAGCGAGGCAGCAAAAGAGGCCATATATCTGAGGAATTTGTTGAGCGAGTTAACTGGAAAATTGGATTGTATTGAGATTCATAATGATAATCAAAGTGCTCAGAAGCTTGCTAGCAATCCAATGTTCCATGATAGGTCAAAGCACATAGATATAAGGTACCATTTCTTGCGAGATATTGTGTTAGAAGGTAAAGTGAAATTAATGTATACACCTACTAACGAAATGGTTGCAGATGTTTTAACGAAACCATTACAAAATGTTAAGAATTCAAAGTTTGTAAAGGGTTTAGGTTTAAGTTAAGTTGTGCATGACAGATATTTTAAAAGGTTTTAGAGAACCATTAGTAAACTTTTGTTAAGTGGGAGTGTTGTGAATAAGTATACCAAAAGTTTACTGTAGCTGTTATATATTTAAAATTGGTCAAAGTAGCGACATCTAGTGTCATATGTCGTTACTACTGTGTTTGTCCACTATGTGCATGTCACTCTGTAATGTCAGCGTAGTTGCAATATACCATCATAAGCGTGAACAAGTGTTTTCTTTCATCTCGCTAATCTCGCTTTAAGTTGCGTTTAAGTTCGGGTTGAACTGTGAAAAGTGTGTAAACTCTGTTAAAAACATCAACATCTTCTTTTATGAGGACAATAATTACCCAAATCACCATTTTCTTTGACCTTCATTTTCAACCCTACAACCAGAACATATACTATAATGCTTCAAGTAAAAATGAAAATTACTCTTATTCATCCATCTCAAGAAAACCATCTTTGGACACACTTTAATCAAATCCAAGCGAATAACCAAAACCAAGATGACACACGGGTTGATGACGTCAGTTACACGAATTGCTTGAACGCGTTGGTTTTAACCGCGGTTTTGTTGCAAGTTGTTAATTTTAGAAAAGCGCGTATATAATCTCTGATTATTTTTATTATCACTTAATAATCGGTGCTTTTTCGTCTACAACTGTGGAAAGTTTAAATAAGAAACCTTTCATAATATTCATGGGAGAAATGTTTTTTCAGATTTTTTTTTAATGATGGAACCATGGCTTTGTAGCTATGATAACTTTCAATTCTCTAAATTTTTCCGCATGTCAAAGAAAACATTTATTGATTCAGCAGAAATGATGAAAAAGAAATTAGCAAAACCGTATACAGGTGGATATCATCTAGTGAGTTTATATGGCCATATTTTAATATTCTTGTGGTATATGGCTACACAGGATACTTTGTTAAGCATAGGAACTACATTTAAAGTGTCCCAAACAACCGTAATGAGTATAACTAATAAGGTGCTCTACTTTATGGTAAAACTGAAGTCAGCCTGAATCATTTTTCTCAAAAATGAAGCTGAAGTACAATAACAATATCCAATACCCGGCAAAATTCTAACTTGTCACATTTCAAATAATAACCAGAAATATAAAACTACTCTTGAGTTGGTAAATACCACAATTTTGCGGTGATAACTATGACATATAACAGCTGATTCGTGACGTCACGGATCTTATAACCAAACTGATAACTACACTCGCTTGAACGGATTGGTAAATACCAACCCAAAATGGTAAATACCATTTCCATTTGGTTATCCGCTTGAAATTGATTTTTGTTTTACAATCAAATAATGCAAGTTCAGCAAAAAATGAGAAGATCAATTCAAAGTAAAACAGATTCTTTCAATGTTAGGCATGAAATTAGTTTAAAAAATACTTTTTGATTAAGGCTTACACTCGATATGTTTTTGTAATTATTTCTTTCAACATTTCAATAATCTAGTGCCGAAAAGTGATTTTTCATAAAATAAAACATATATGTCAAAAGCTATATATTAAAAATACTCATACACTTTTAATTCCAAAAAAAACCAGATCAATGTGATCAACAAATATAGTGGAGAAAATATTTCGACAAGAATGAATTTACACATTCAACAGGTTGTTAGAAATGACTTAATTTAAGTGTAGGTAAGCCCTATGCTTCCAAACTTACTTATTTTGATGATTTTGTAGTTTACCAACATAAATGACTGCAAGTATGGAACAAATAATGAACCAATAACTTTTGAAATTGTTTAACTTTATACTGTGAGGAATTACATCATGGTACAATAGGTTCACCATTGTGTTAAAATACAGTAAATCCTCTTCTACAACTTGTGTAGGTGAATAACCCTGTATAACGATTGATAGCAAAGATATTTGATTCATTAGTAACATATGTTGAAAAACATTACATTTACCATTCAAAATACACCCATTATGGTGTAATTCAGAAATCTCTTACACTGAATCATACGAAGCCTCTTTGGCTTTCACTGCACGAACTCAAACACAAATGACAAAAAACAGAAGCATCATTACAAATTATATTATTAATTATATAATAACTCATACATATAAATTATTATAACTTGAAGAAGAGATCACGGAACCATGGAACCATTGTAAGACAGGCATCAAGATCCTGATATTAGTGACAGATGACACGTTATGACAGCAGCCAGTCAGTCAAGTAAAAAATTTCAAATTGATTTCCTTTTAACATTGTCCTGTAAGAGGACAATGGCCTTAAATCATAACAAAATTATTACATGTATTTTAAAAAATAAGTATATTCACTTACCTTCAGAACCACATCAAATAAAAAATAGGAATGAGTCATCACAGATCAAACATTTTCGCAGTGCCTTCTTACCTGTTACTTCACCAACCCGCGATTTTCTTTATCTCTCACAGTTTTTGAAATTCAGCAAACTTGCATATATAATTTCCAGGTTGAATAATAAAAAGTGGATGCGCAACTAATTTCAACTTTTGAATACATCTCTAGTCTATTTGAGACAAGAAACCAATGCAATTACCATTAACACATATTATTAGCACGCATGTAGCTATGCACTGCCTTTTCCTTCCAAATGTCGTCTATAGTAAACAAGTTACAGCTTAGATATAGAATATAATGCCATCTCTGAAGCACTTGATACATCACATTATAGCCAAACTCACAGATCATGACGTTTAGGCAACACGTACAACTACAAACGAGTTCACGACTAGTGTGAATCGCTAGTATTAAGTCAACGTCTTGGCGAAAAACCTGCATAATGTCAAAAAAAACAGCATCATGTCAAAAAAAAAATCGTTATAAAGTCACTTTTAAAGTTACGTGATACCCCTGCCCGGTGAGCGTGCGCGCATAGCCGTTTAGACTTGAACATTCGCGGTGGATCAGTGCGTGCATGCTCAGATCTAAACGCACCTTAAGATTCACGTTTTTGCCGAACCTCCAAACATTGAGCGCGTCTCGCATTGTCTTGGTGGAGGATGATTCTTCATTCGGGGTTGATTTTTCGAAGCTCGGTGATGACTTTTGGCAAACAAATGGTGGTATACCAATCCGCAGTAACAGTTCTTTGCTCATTAGAGGAATTGTTGCAATATGACCCGCTTTTGACACAAATGTCGCGACCATCTTTTTCGAAACACTTCGAGAACGGATGACTTTTGTTGGCTTTTCGATCTTCACCTTGGAACACCCAAACAGCTGACGGTCGTTTATTTTCTGATTCATAACAGTAAATACACGATTCATCACCACTACCAATGCTGTACACATTTTTTGAGTTTCCGGAATTGGAACGGTCAAGCGGTTTTTGACACCAAGTAACCCTGGCTGCTTTCTGCTCTTCAGTCAACAGGTGGGATAACCAACTAAACCAACGAGAAACTAATTATCTTACTCCTAATTCTTCATGTACATTTTTTTGAATTGAGGTCTTTTAGATCTTCAAGGATGCTTCAATCTTGTGATAGGACACATGTCTATCTTCAATGATGAGTTTGCGCAAAGCATCGACGTTTTTCTGGGTGACTGCCGTTTTTGGTGCACCATTCCTGGGATCGTCGCTAAGACTCACCCGTCCACGTATGAATTCTCCATACCAACGGGAAATTGTCGACTGATGTGGCGCTTCGTTGCCGAAAACAGACAGTAACTCAGCAAGACATTCTAGTTGCGATAATTGTCCCTGAAAGTTGTAATAAATTATGGTGCGAAAATGTTCTCGGTTAAGTTCCATTTTTCTAATGAGTTGGTGACACCAGCGCCACCTTCAACTAAGGAGAAAGCTGAGCACCTTCAATGTGTGAATGATATATAAAATGTGCAATATCTTTTTTAATATCCTTTTAGTTATTATTTTGTTACAATTATTTTATTTTCTCTTATTATTTAATTTTCAGTTATCGTTGTTTTTAGTTTGTACACTGTTTTTTGTTTTGTTTCCAGTTATGTATTTTATTTATTTCTTATCTTTATTCTGAATATACTTTTTTTAGTAATTCCAATTTTTTTTAAATTTTAAGCTCCTCCTTAAAAAAATAACATTAATTTAGAGTGTTACGGAAATTTTATAAATTATATCGGGTCTTGCCATAGAATACTTCGTCATTTGGTGTACATATTGACATTAAAAACAAAAAATCAATATTTTTTGACATATTGGGTTTTGCCTTAGTACCACAGATATATGGCTCTTGGCAAAACCTCCCGATATAATTTGGTAACTTGATGTGGTAATGCAATACCTCATTTATACATCTCAAGTACGATTCTACTCTTGTATACGTCTGCCAGCAAACAACTTAGTTATAAGAAGCACTACATAATTAGTATTCTTGTGAATTTTCCTCTCTAGGGTTCGCATAGAGTATTCACATTCTGTAATTTCGATTTTGAACTTATGTTTAGTGAAATTGTTTTGTACTTTGTACTCGTAAATTTGAGATTCATCAAAAAAATGCTCGAATCGAAGTTTCTGTAAAAGCGCGTTTTCACGGGTCGATCTAAGTTGAACCACCTGGGTTATTCGACCATGGTTCGATTTGAGTTAAAAGCAAAAAGGTTTACACGATAGGCGATGTATGTTGACAAAAATAAAAACGACACCACTTTGCTTTCGATTCAATGTTCGACACAAATTGTTCGACTCAGATCGACCCGTGAAAACGCGCCTTAATAACGGCACACACCAGCTGGACGGCCGGACCCCAAAATGCCATGATGCGGTGTTGCCTTTTTCTCTTCATGGCTCGTTAGTTGAAGGTGGCGCTGGTGACACTTAAAAATTCACTGTAGTGAGAACACTACACGTATTGTTGTGAAACTTTGAATTAACGTTTATTAAAGAGTGAGGTCAAGATTCAGTACTAACGTTCGATCCGCGCCGCCTACTATGTTTCTATATGCAAAACTTAAAAGACATCCCTCGTACACAATGAGGTCTATGACCTAAGAACTCTAATAAGTGGCTCTCTCAGCTCACTGCAACCAATAATGCATATTTGGGTAGAGAAAAGTATCTCGTATCGTTCAGATATTCACGCTAACGCCGGCGTCTCGACGTAAAACAGGAGCCCTCATTGGTCAATTCGCAATTAAATGCCTATGCCGAGCGGCAGAGCAGTCGTATCAAGGCAGAGTCACATTCAGATTCAGGTTCAGACGTGTTACGTATGTCGTGTGCATCATTGCAAGTTGATATTTCTTTGGACGTTTTCGTTTGTTATCTTATTAAGTTGTTGAGTTTGTCGTTGTTATTGTTATACCTTGTTATTGATTGTTATTGTTATCAACTGCTTGCGCAAAATGCCCAGTAGTACAGATACTGCCGATGAAGTTGTAAACTCCTGTAGTCCACTTAGGAAACGCTCTAAAAAAAGACACCTGAGTGCAGAAATGAAAGAGGTCATTTTGAATATATATAAGATCGAGCGCGAGGAGAACGAGGTATCAACCATCAAAGAAATTGTTGTGAAGGTTTCTCACAAAGTTGGGGTGTGTCGCGCATCAGTGTTTAATGTGTTAAGACAATACAAAAAAATCACACCTTTTCTGAGCCAATGACCAGTAAACATCGCAAAAGTATTTATTGTTAAATCATTGGATGAAGCTGATAAGCATGCGATTAGGAGGAAAGTGCATGAATTCTTCTTTAGGAATGAAATACCTACTATAGATAAAGTAGTGCTGTTAGCGGAGACGGGGCAACTGTAGGAGTAACCGGAGATCGCGGAGCTGGCACCGAACGGTGATATCCGGTACTACTGTAGGAGGTGGGGAGAATCCGGAGGGATACGGAGGTAGGGAGTTAGGGCGATCTCCGGAGGGGAACGAGGCGACTGGTGATACGGAGTCTAGTGGTGTTAACGGAGAGAAGTTATGGGTGTGTGTGTGTGTGTGTGTGTATGTGTCGCGAATCTGCCATTTGGCCAATTTGAAACTTTTAAATGGATCCTAGAAAATCGTCCCAAGCGTGGCTCCATTTTGAGCGAATAGATGATAAGCCGGACTCGGCAAAGTGTAAAATTTGCGGAAATGTTTCCAAAAGGGGTGGCGGTACAAAGAACTTGTTAGATCATCTGCAAAGATTTCATTGCGTGGTGCTGGAAAATGGAGCCATCGCAACACGTGCTGATGGGGGCCCAGGTTTTTATGAGGAGAACAGCCCAAAACGGAAGGCCCTCGACCGTCATTTCCTAAGTATGTTTGCCATGGACTATCAGCCGTTTCGTGTTGTGGAAGATGATGGATTCGTTCAATTTGTGAAGGCCCTTGACCCACGGTACAAATTACCATGTAGACAAACGATATCTAATGTAAGTATACAGTGTATGTGTGCAGGTTGTCCTAAGTTTACCGACTTACTACGGTAGTACAAATATAGTCATGAATTTTAGTAAATTCCCTTTTTATGTTGCTACTGTTACAGAAATTGCTTCCTGGGCTTTACGAAGAGGTAAAAGAAGCCATAAAAAGGAATCTAGCGGAAGCAAAGCACGTGGCGCTAACTATAGATGCCTGGACTTCCATAAGTCAAGACCCCTACTTGGCGGTAACCGCTCATTACGTCAGAGAGGATAAGTTGAAAGCCGCTTGCCTGGATTGTGTTGTTCTGCCAGGCAGACACAGTGCAGAAAATATCAAGAACAAAGTTCTTGAAGTAATGAATGAGTGGCGACTTGTCAACAAGGTGACAGCAGTTGTGACTGACAACGGCGCCAATGTTGTTGCTGCCCTTAAATTATTAAAATTGCGACACCTACCTTGCGCAGCGCACACGCTCAATTTAGTGGTCCATGACGGCTTTACCCAATCTTACGATGTGGAAAATCTTTTTGAGCGCTGTGCTGCCATTGTCACTTTTTTCAAGTGAGTAAATAATTATTAATAACCGGTATACTCGGTGCTACAGATACATACGCGACAGTCAGTTCTACTTTGCTGACTGCAGGCAACCCAACTAACTGTCGCGTATGTATCTGTAATATCCAGTATCTAATAACTTGAGTTATTTTAAAAGAATTTGACTTACAAAAGATAGTTTTTTTTCCAGACACAGTAACCTGGCAACATATAAGTTGAAGTCCAAGCGCTCTGCCGCCAATAAAAGTTGCTTAGGGGTAGTGCAGCAGGTAGACACGCGCTGGAACAGTAAGCTTGCGATGATACGTCGTCTCATTGAACTCCGCGAGGAGCTAATTTTATGCATGTCTGAATTGCCAAACGCGCCGCAAGGTTTAAACGGTAAGTTGTATATAATTTTTTCCTTTAAATAAAAGATGGAATACTTGTTCATCTTGCTTGGTCCAACTACGATTACCTCTTTATTGTTATTATAGGAGATGACTGGCAGATTTTGGTCCAGCTGGATTCAATATTACGTCCATTTGAAGAGATGACGAGGACGTTGTCTGGTGAGAATTATGTCACGGCTTCTCTCATTATTCCTCTTACCAAGGGGTTGATCCGAATGCTGGACGATATCGACCGGTCTGCTCTCAAATATGAGGTTCAGGAGTTTCTTGACAATATTAAGCAATCGGCGATTGATAGATTGCTGCAATATGAGCAACGCAGCGTTGCAAAAGGTGCAACTCTCATGAACCCCCACTTTAAAAAGAAAGGGTTTGTATCTGAAAATCGGGCAGAGGATGCACGAATTCAAATAGAGGCCGAAGTCAAGACAGAGGTTCAGAGGATGCCACCACCGACACAACAAGGAGGAAACCTTACCCCGGCTCCATATGCCGGCGTTCTGTCTTACCTAAATGATCAAGGCGAGAGACATTCAACGGCCAGCACTTGCACTGTGGACGCAACTATTCTCGTTAGACAATATGTGGAAGTGCAGCCAATCAACAATCAAAGAGACCCGATAAAGTATTGGTCTAACGTTGACGTTCAGTGTAAACCCCTTGCTCAGGTGGCATCATATTATATGTGTGTGCCAGCCACTTCAGTTCCATCAGAACGTCTCTTTTCAAAGGCCGGTTACGTTATTAACGAGCGACGAAATTCGCTATCGCCGGCAAAGGCAAAAATGCTAGTGTTTTTACATGGTAACAGAGCATTTGTTTAAAATGAATATTTTCTCCCTGTTACAGTAACACCTCCATATCTGTTTGTACGGTGGTATAGTGATGTTTACTTTGTATTTTGGGGGATATTGTGATATTTTTTCCTTTTTTTTTGATATTTTGATATCTATTCTTTTGTATTTTTTGGGATACATTGATATTTATCCCCTTATATTTTTTGGGGTATAGAGACGTTCATCCTTTTATATTTTTTAGATATCGTGATAGCCATTTCTTTATATTATTTTGGATATGGGGTTCTACTTCATCTATAATTCATAGTTCCTGTTACCTATAATGTTTGTCATATATTAAAATCTTTTTCTCCATTTTTCATAACAATCGATCAATATTTCAACTTTATTTGATTCGTCAAATATGTGTCGTGACGTTTCACTTTACAGATGAAATAAATCATACTATTCTTCTTATTTGGGCACATTGAACCTCATTCCTTTCTCACAACCTTTTTCCAGAAATGAAAAAAAGTTCCAAAGAGCGCTTTTTTTCCTTTTAAAAGTATTGCTTTGCAGAAAATCAGCCTAAGTCAAAGAACGATAAGTGCACGCACGCCTTCAATACATTAAAAAAATATAAAATATATATTTTGTGTAAGGTGGTACAAATCCAATTAAAAATAAACTGCGAAAGGGCAAAAACCATATTTTTATCTTATACAAAAAATTCGCAAGGGCTGGTTCGAACCCTCAACCCAAGGGGGAATCATACGATATGCCCTTGCCTTTGCCCACTACGCTACAGCAACTACATCTCATTCGCCGCTCCGTTTCAAAATCAAATCAGTATGCTGTACAGACCAATGAATCCGGTTGTTCTCCGGAGATCTCCGCGAACAAGCGCGCGTAAACATCCTCCGGAGAAAACCGCTCCGTTAACAGCACTAAGATAAAGTACTGCAGGAGGTAAATGGAGATACAACGTTGCCAAATTTCAAACGATCAACTTTCCATGCGTTACTGAAGCATTTAAATTTCAAATGGAAAAAATGGGGTCGTAATAGTTCACTACTGGATAGAGAAGAAATTGTGCTATGGAGGAGGGATTATTTAACAAAAATTGGGAAATATAGAAATCAAAACAGGAAGATTTATTACCTTGATGAAACGTGGGTAAACGCAGGACACACTACAAGTAAAGTATGGGTTGATGATTCTGTAACTTCATCCAGGAGGGCCTTTCTAGATGGACTGTCCACCGGATTAAAAAATTCAGCAGGTAAATACGAGTAATAGACAACAATCGGATGTTTTTCAAACCTTGGGAACAAGGTTCTAAACATTAATTCCAGGGGGCAGATAAAACATATTACAAGTAACAAAACTTTTATAACTTTCGATAAAATGCGTGGATGTTTTATTGTCATTTTCATTTGTTAGAACTTTTTTAAGCCATGTTTTTATGAGTTTTCGATATTTCAATAATTTTTTAATATAATCTTAAAATATGTCGAATATTATAAACTTAAAAAAAGTTACTAAGTTTTATATTGTGTACCGTTCCTAATATTTACTAATCATTTTAATTCATACTTTAAGCTTTATAAAGTTATAATTTGTTAATATTAATATTTGCGCGTATTTCAGGTTCCTGATCATTCATTTTTTAAAGGTTTATAACTTTAAATTAAATTGTGAAGCGCTGAGTAATCATACGACGTTCAATATTCTTTCTTTCAATATGACTAAATAATCCCAATTATAGCAATCTGATACTCATGTCTCAATGTTTTTTCGCTGAATGTGATGAAAACATTTGAAAAAGGTTCGCTTATTGAAATAAATCTACACCAGTTAGTACTTCGATTTCCAGGTAAAGGGAAAAGGCTCATTATCTGCCATATTGGCAGTGAGGATGGATTTGTTGTTGACGGTCTGTGGTGCTTTGAGTCTAAGAAAACTGGAGATTACCACGAGGAAATGAATGGCGAATCGTTTGAACAGTGGTTTTCAAAAATTTTACCGAACTTAGAGGAAAACGCAGTAATTGTGTTGGATAATGCGCCTTATCATTCTCGAAGAATGGAGAAGGTCCCAACAACGGCTTCAAGGAAAGTTGATGTTCAAAATTGGCTCCGCTCGAAAAATATCAACTTTGAAGAAGCAATGCTGAAAGTACAATTATTAAGAATTGTCAAGGATCACAAGGCGGAATATCAAAAATACGCCATTGACGAAATGGCAGCAAGTCAAAATAAAACTGTTCTCCGTTTACCTCCATACCATTGCGAGCTCAATCCCATTGGCAGAGGTTAAAAATTATATAGCTAAGCACAATACAACTTTTAAATTTTGTGACCTCAAAGGACTTTTCAAATAAGCACTAGAATTAATAACAGCGCAAAAATGGGAAAACTGTATTAAGCACGTGAAAGACAAAGTTGAAAAGAGAATGTGGGAACTGGACAATATTTTAGAGGAACAAGTCGAGCCATTCATTATTGACGTTGGTGCTTCAGGCAGTAGCGATGATGAAAGCTCATCAAACTCATCTTTCCAATAAAAGATGTCGTTCATCAAATTCGGTAAGTTATAAGTAATTATAAAGCTACTGTATTTTTTAATTAATTATTGACATTTTTGAACCCATTTTGGCAAAACCTATTCAAGAATCTACTTTCTGAGAATGTTCAACCATGCACATTTTTTTACGTTTTGAACGTTTTAATTTGGTTACATATTTACCTAGAAATCAAAAAATATACTAATCAATATTCTAAAAGCAATTTTAAGAGATATACGATTATTTTTAATTTAGGCTAATTTAAACGCCATTTTGAGATTATATTCGACTGTATTTCACCAAACATCAGGCGGCATCCGAAGCTGGAAATCGAAGCGAAAATTTTGAAACCCTTATGTATATTTACATCATTATATATTTCTTACCCCACCCCCACATGATCCTATATTAATCACCAATCGTATACACATCGAATTGTGCTAATTTACTTCAAAGTTACGCAAAGCAGAATCTACTATCTAAAATATGTACTGCGTGACTCTTAATACGTCCCTGCCGAATGTTACAGCGTTCGATGATCACGTGGTCTTGTTTATGTCCGGTCTATCTCTTATCTGAATATACTTTGTAAACTGTATCCATCGAAGAAACAAAGTAAAATCAAACATATACACCCGTATTGCACGTGATCAAGAACTTAACCGTAGGAGACGCTACAGGGCCGTATCAAGCTATTGTGACTGATCTATCAAAAAATGTCGTACAAGATATGTGTTGCTGTAAATTCTATCAAAAGCATAGTAAATTATCAGGAATATACCACGCCTTTCTAATCATCTTTCGACATTAGGAATCAGTGCAAAAAATTCTGTATTCACCATTTCAGCAAAATGTTACTAAAACGCACACGAAAAAAACTTGTGGACCATCTCAATTGAAATTGTTCATATTTTATTATTAACTTACATATATACCCAATAATATTTACAAATCAACCTTCTATTCACAATGCAGAGCAAATTTTTTTGAGCAAATATAAACTACAGACGTAGTAGTAGTAGTACAAAAGTTTATTACAGACTCCATAAAGTTTGTTAGTTTGATTGCTATTAAAATTTACATGAGAAATAGGAAGAACGTCAAAATGGCACTATTATGCTTTGGAACTCCTAAATTAACCCTAATTTTGTGTAATTATAAATTTGGAATTTCCACATTAATAACTAGAAACTTACACTTTGATTGCAGTCTATAATGAACTTACCTGTCTTGCCAAAAAGCCCGTTAAACTGCCAGTCTTAATGGTATCAATCGATTTATATGCTGTATTCCGAGGAGCTTGAATCATCAGAATTGTTGATGTCAATTATAAGGGGTTCAACTTGGGTGTCAATGATATTGTCCATATCCCACATTTTGGTTTCAACCTTCTCTTGGACATGGTCAATACATGTTCTCCATTTTGCTGGCGTAATTCTATCGACAGCAACATCAAACAGTTTTTTAAGGTCAGAAAACTTAAAAGTGCTGTTATTTGACGCCACGTATTGCTTGATGTCGGCCCAAATCAACTCGATAGGATTCAGTTCGCAGTGATAGGGAGGCAGCCTGAGAATCGTTTTATTTTGGTTTTTGGCCATTTCGTCAACAATTTTTAAATCATATTTATACTTATGTCGCTTGACTATATTTATCAGCTCAGCTTTGACCATTGTTTGGTCGAAGTCGATCTTCTTTGAGACAAGCCACTGTTGAATGTCTGCCTTTTTGGTGGCCATTGTTGGAATTTTTTCCAATTTTCTGGAGTGGTACGGGGCATTATCCATCACAATAATTGCGTTATCATCAAGTGTCGGCAAAATTTTTTTGAACCAATTTTCAAATGAGTTACCATCCACTTCTTCGTGATAGTCTCCAGTTTTTTTGGATTCAAATGCCCACAATGCTTCAGGAACAAATCCATCTACGCTACCTATGTGGCAAATGATCAGGCGTTTTCCCTTGCCTGAAAGTAATTAGTTATTTTACTTCTCAGCGAGCGCACTAAATGACGAAATTAAGCAACTTACTCTTTTTAGGTTAGTGTAGGATAGGGTCTTAGATTAGTTTTTGGGTGAAGGAAATACTCAGAAACTTGGATGAGATAGCAAAACTGAGTTCGGAGCTTCCAAATCATTGATTCGATCAGAAAATGAATTATCTGCATCCAAAAAAGTTCATATACTTCGAAACTTACCTGCAGGATTTTTCAATCCCGTCGAAAGGCCATCTAAAAAAGCCTGCCTTGAGGACCTCACAGATCTGTCTACCCAAACCTTTCCCTGCGTATGCCCCGCGTTCACCCATGTTTCGTCTAAATAATAAATTTTTCTTCCTTCAGCGCGGAATTGCCTAATTTTTCTAAGGTATTCTCTCCTCCAGATAACAATTTCCTCCTTTTCTATCAATAAACTATTCCTTCCTCTTTTCAAAAATCGAAAGTCTAGTTCTTTCAACAGCTTATGGAACGTAGATCTTTTAAAATTTGGCAGATCCTCATCATCATTCACTTGCTTCAATATTTTATCTATTGTAGGTATTTCATTCCTGAAGAAAAAGTGATGTACTTTTCTTCTAATGGCACTTTTGTCAAAGTCATCTATTTTTTCGATGATTTTTTTTCTCGCTGGATATGTTTTTGGCTCAGATAGTGAGTGATTTTGTCTATATTCCTTCAAGATTTTGTAAACACTTGATCGACCTACTCCAGAAATTTCAGCAACCTTACATACGATATTTTCTATAGCCAATCCACTATTCTTTTGCATCTGGTTCTTGTAGATATTTAGAATAATTTGTTTTTCACCTGCGCTAAGATGAAGCTTTTTAGCCCTTTTTCTGGGTGGCGTTAAGCTGATTTCAACCACTTCATCAGCTGTATCTGTGTCAGACATTTTAGACTAATATTAAATTTCCGCAAGCAAAATCAAGTCAAGACGTGCATAAGACGTTCGCGCTCATAAACGGGTATCCGTAACTGATTACAATCCTGTGCGTGGTGACGAACCATCAACGTGACGCTGAGAGTTCCCTCTACTATGCAGCGTTGCCAGGCTTAATGTCACAATGATCATGTTTTATTGGGAAAATTGTCAGAAATCGCCGAATGTTGAACAGAAACATTACAAGAAGTCTAACCTTGAAATGTGAGGCTACAAATCGATGTTCTTATAGGGGGGAAGGGTAGGGAGCTGTTATGGTTCCTATTAACCTTGGTGAAAGTTGGAAACGGTAATATCATATATGGCATACATTCGGTTGAAGGTGTGTGCACGGAAAATAGATTGCGGATAGGATTTTAATAGATAAATCTGCACAAAAAAACACAAAAGAAGATTTTTGTATTTCCCTGAAGAATATCTCAAGGTTATTTCAGATGTACTCATCGAAACTTTATGGAAGGATTATCGAAACCTTATTTTCAATTGCGATAGGGCCACATACCTCGACATCGCATTAATGTGAAAAATAAGACAATAGAAAAAAATTCGCTCACTGATGCTATCTCTTAGGAAAAATTTAACTATAAAGATTGCACAAAAATTTTCTTCACCTTTTTGAGCTTGTTTTCGCATCTCCGTATATGCCGTTCATAATTTGCTGCAGATCAAATTGGAATATACCTTTGTGATGCCATTTATTGTTATATAATGTCCTTTACAACAGTTATTGCACGTATTGCACCAACAGATTGATTTGTGATCCATGCGAATGTGATCAACCACTCTGGCGAAAACTCGCCGAGCGTGGCAACCGTGCCACTTTATCTGGAGGCTCGTCGCTACAAGCCAATCAGGAAGAGGCAGACAGAGCGCCATGGCTACCGATCACGCGTTGATCACGAATCAACCACTGTTTACGATTAGTTTGTAGCTTCGTTAGATACACTTTAGTATGCAAGTTGACATCTTGTGGGTTTCTTTTGACGTTTTGTAGATTTTTTACCTGATACCCGTGCCGGTATCTTCATGTGTGCGAGCAACAGCGAACGCGATGCGCCTGTCGTCAGTCTCAAGACGTTGCTCAAAGGAATTAATGGGTTCGCGAATGCTCAGTGTGGACGGAAACGACACCGCGGCGCACAGAATTAAAGAGTTGATTGTATTTAGTCCAGTAAGTGATGGGATGGAATAGTACTAAAGTTCTGAAACTCTTGCAAGAGTTTGAGAAATTATCGGTACTGTGTGCGTGCTGATATGTCAACGCACCTTTAGCGTTTTGGCAACTTTTCCATTTTCTCGGTACTCCTGGCATTGGAAAGCATTATATATGATTATTCTGAAGCTGGGTTGTTCAATGAAGTCAAAAATGATCTCCAAATTTCAATATGATAGATCGTTCAGCAGATATTTCAGCCAGGAGCGATTTTTTTGAAATTTTACACTGGTTTATTGGCATCAATGACTTCCGAAACGAAACATGATTTGAATTCATTGTTTTTTTGTGATGGACCAGCCCAAAAACCGCCTATACAAACACACAAAAAAGAGCGATCTTGGTTCAAGATCAACTATCTTTATCTTCAATTGAGGATCGTGACTTCGGTGTGTTTCTAAGACATATATCTTTGAATTAAGGTTAATTTCTCAATTGTAAGGGCTACCTACGTTTCTATAAAACAACAAAATTACCTCATTCAAAGTATCTGTGATCTCGAATCAATATCATAATTTCATAGAAACTCATACTCTTGAATCAATAGCACTCTTTTTCGTGTGAATGGAACTTTATACTCAGGCCTTTATATTGGTCGGATAGGCCTTTGGACCCAATTTTCGATATTTTGGACAAAAATTTGCCTATTTCATGACACTGAACGACGGTTCATGTCTCATATCGGGCTCAATTTGGTTTTCGAAGAGTATTGAAGCAAGAGATTTTGTAAACTCACAAACTCTTAGGCCGGACATCCATGTACCAGGAGGTAGTTTCAGGCCAAGATATAGAAAAATAGTTATAAAAGCCTACTCGACTAATTTAGAGGACTAAGAACAAAATATAACTCATATACATTGACAGGTTGATCCTTTTCCTTTACGAAAAAGAAAATAGTAATAATTTTGCGGTTTTTTTGTTTCGGGAGGCATCCGAATTGTCAGTCCAAGAAAATAACGAAGATTTTTGAAGAAAATGGCTTTTGACTGAAGGGATTATGCGATCTCAATTTTAAGGTCATTTTTGAATTCCTCGGTCAATTTTTCTTCGGAATGATTACATATTGCGGGACCTAATGCTACCCAAAGACAAGAGTAGCGAGAAAATGGAAATGTTGCCAAACAGGATAAACTTAATTTTTTTTTGAATCTTGAAACTTTGAAAGCGTCACCGGAACGAGCCGTGCGACCTAGGAGCTTAAGTATCCATATACGGAGATAGGTCATTTCCTTTACGAGAAAAAAAAGTATTTTATGCATTTTTTTGTTTCGAAAGCCATTCGAATTGTCATCCCAAAAAATCAGTGAAGAATTCGAAAAAATCACTTTTGACTGAAATATCTGCTGAATGACTTATCATATCAGAATTTGGAGGTCATATTAGACTGGCAGTTTTACTTAGTAATAGTCATATATTATGGGGTCTAATGCTTTCCAATGACAGGAGTATGTAGCGAGAAAATGTTTGCCCAGCCTCCAAAGTTTGAGTGCGTCTCCAGACCGAACTCTGCATTTTCACAAAGACGCATGCCTCCTTAGGTAGGTACTCTCTAGCAAACAATTTTAAGTCCAATTTGAAATATTACTCGCCAAGCTAGGTCCTGGAATTTTTGTTTGACGGCAAAAACTGTTGTTGATTTCGAGAGATAAATAAACATTGGAATGAAAGAAAAATGAAATAAACTCCTTTAATTGTCATACCTACAAAGTCTATAGTATTGTATATACAGGGTGTCCCGAAATTGAAGGATAATCCTGCAACTGCTATTTCTACAAATATCAACTTTTTTCAACCAGGTTTGTTTTAAAACACTCAGAATTTAAGCATTTTATCTTGTCCAGAATTATTTTTCTTTGGGGTGGCGGAAAACCCAATAAAAGTCATGACAAAGTCTGAATTTTTATTAAAACCCGTTCTCACGTCTGACCTTGACCCTGTAGAGTTAGAGAATCAAGTACATCATAGTGCCAATTTCTCGAAACAGTTGGCCAACTATTGGTAAATTTTTAAATAGTAGTATCATTGTTAGTCGCCCTCTGCTGTTTTTTCATTTTAGTGCAGTTATAATGGAGGAGGGTCAGTTTTCGTAGGTACCAGAACATAATTTACGGCTTGGATGCAAGAAAAAAAAATGGACAGGATTAACGTTAAATTAAAATTAAAAGATATCAATGTAATGAGCACCATTGCCTGATATGCATGACCTAAATTTTGTCATGAATCATTTTTTTTCCTACAAAAAAAAGTTCTAGGATGCCTCAATTTTGGAACTCAGTTCTGTTACTATGGTCAGCACAGCTTGATATACAAAAACTCTCCAGAGCAAACCTAATAAAATTTATTGAATTTAGGTCCAACGATCTTGGTGGCTGCCTGATCCACCTTCATGAGTGTTCCTTTTTTGGTAATTGACGTGGTCTCAATCTGATCGAGTGTGATGACTATGCGTGATTTGTTTGTCTGAACGGTCCGTAGGACGTTTGCCCATTTGTCACATGTATATGTTTCCAGGCGCGGATCCAGGGGGGGTCACTTTAGTCGAATCTGTCAGTCCTGGGACTTGATTCTAAATGCGACCGTATAAATTGATTTCGATGGCGCCTTGTGACGATATACTTAATAAGCTATGATAACTTTGACAGTGCCATGATAATTTGAATATAGAAGATCAATATAATTAGACGTCAAAATTATCATAGCCAATCAAGTATATCGTCACAAGGCGCCATCGAAATCAATTTCAACTCATTTAGAATCAAGCCCCTGGTTGCGAGTGTGCTTTGATGTGCCGGAGTATTATTTAATATTTTTGTGTGATGTTTATCTGAGGGTAAACAAAAATGAATATCAAACTGACAATTCTCCTTTGAGGGGTAAAAGCACCCGCGAAAAATATGCTTGAGTATATCTTCAAAAAACAGCAGTTATTTATGAAATTATATGAAACAGTATCTAATTGTATGTTGTCCATAAGACTGTTATGCTGCAAGACAGGTTGCCTACATTACAATGTATAGAGATGAAATGAACTGTTCCGATATAAATTCCCCATTAAGCTCAGTATCCAGGGCACGTACAGGTTATACAGGATTACCCGAAAACCAGAACCTGGTACCTGTGGTACTCCTTATACTTACGTTTTAGATGGTTTTAGTTAGATGATTTTGGAAATGAGTGTCCTCAAAATACTGCCTATTTTAATATCATATACATATTTTGAATAAGGTCTACAAATATAAGTAATCTATTTTAAATGGTTTTCTTTTTAGTTATTACATTATGAAAAATTGTATTTATCTCAAAAACCGCTGAGAGTTCTTTTTTGCACAAATCTGTTCTCAGTAAGAAAAAAGCGAACATAATGAAGGAAGTAATGATTACATAAATTATTTGCTTTATAGACGGGTATTCATATGTGAATCTTCTCACTCATAGAATTCGACGTTGCCAGCATGCGTAGGAATTTCTCAGCCATCAACCTTTTGAAATATACTGAGTATAAACTAAAGCCCCACCAACAATTTTCGTTTTTCACAAGTGGGTTATTGAAATCTAACTTTATACAAATATATCTAAGTGGGGTCATTCTGTTGTTAAATCAATTAGAATAATTTCCATATACTACTAATAATAATAAACCGTTATAGTTATGCTTTCCAGCTTATATGGCAAAGGAGGAGAAAGTCCGTTCGTAAGGCAACAAGCCCAGCACTGGCATATTTTCAGGGAACTAACAGTACACGTCCAGCTTTCCGGACGATTCTCTGTCTCCTACTAAAGCATCTATTACACAGGGCGAGATTAGTAGTTACTCGTCAGCGAATTTACTCGCTGCTATAAAAGTCGTCAAATGTAATCGCAGCTGCTAGTAAACTCGCGGCTCGCTTTTTCCCAGCGAGTAAAGTTGGACACCGGCCTACTTTTCTCGCTACTCGCTCGCAATTTTTCTCTCTGACGAGTGAAAACGCTATGTGTAATAAGCTAAAGCCCGACTAGTTGGATAAAATGGCCGATATAGTGCGTGTAGGAATTGTTTTTGTCAGCCTTTTAATTCGGAAAAAACTTCAAGAACGGTTAAACCAGAAAAAAAGGAAAGCGAGACGGATGTGGGTCAGGAATTGGATTTCAAAACGGGACACACATGGGGCTTCTAATATTTTATTAAGACAATTAAAGGATGAAGATCCTGTGGCATATAGGAATGTTTTGAGAATGAGCAATGAACAGTTTAATGTACTATTACAAATGGTTGACGAAACAATCCGCAAAAAAGACTCAAAAATGAGGATGGCGATTCCAACTGCTACAAAACTAGAAATAACCCTACGCTTTTTGGCAACTGGTGATTCTTTCAAATCACTAGAATATTTATTTCGAGTGCCTGAATGTACAATTTCATTGTTTGTACCCGAAGTACTTGCAGCAATTTGTCAGGTCCTAAAGCCATATATAAAGGTAGGTTTAATTTAAGTATCAATTTATTTTTAACACAGTACTTATACTTATAAAACAAAATATTTTTATAATTATATGAAAAATAGAATCTATTTCATTGAGAAACTTCTTCTACTATTTCAAACTCTGCCCCCGAAAATGTATTTAATAGTGCTTGATGAATAACATCGTTACCATAAACGCTATCTTTGTCATTTTGCACATTTGCTTCATATGTTGCTGATGAGGCAGGGCTGGGATCACTGGGGGAGGATAACGATGAAAAAGTTTGCACTTGAAGGGGCTCTATGTAGTAATTATTTAGTTGATTATCATTTCCCAAACACATTAGCTTTACACGTGTAATAGAATTCTGAATTTCTTGCTGCAATAAAATAGCCTCACGTTGGGGTAATTGACGCAGCTCTGCAGCTACATACTTTCCAAATTCGTCGTACGGTGTCAAAATAACACACTTAACATGCCTGAAAATTCGGTCATTCTTGGGGACGATGCCTTTCCATTGAGAACCAACTTAATGAAACCCTACAGTAAGACACAGCTTAATAATACTGAAAGGATATTCAACTACCGACTATCTCGCGCAAGAAGAGTATCGGAAAATGCATTTGGTATTCTTGTGTGGCGCTTCAGAATATTTTCAAGACCAATTCAATTAAAAGAAACTACAATAATTGACAATGTTATTTTGGCAGCATGTAGTCTCCACAACTGGCTGAAAAAAAGTAGCCCAAATACTTATTTTCCTGAAAATGCCGTGGATAGAGAGGATCTTAACACGGACAATATTACTTTTGGACAATGGAGAAACCACGTGAATAATCTGCCAACGGTTAGTCATTTGGGAAGCAACAACTGCAGAGGAAGTAAGACGCAAATACGCTAAGTATTTTATGGAAGACAATCCTTTACCGTGGCAATGGAAAAAAGTGGGATTGGAATTAGCTTGAACAATTTTTATATTTTTAAGTGATTTATTATTTTTCAAATTAGTTCTGCTCAAAGTGTTAAAGAAAATTTAACTTTATTTGTTATGTATAATTTGCTTAAGTATGAATAAAAAATATATAGCTGTAAAATCTCCTTACCAAGTTTGAATTACTATGCCTTGTTGACAAAACTTCAGCGAAAAAATGGGCAGCTTCAAACCATGTTAGCTTTGGGGTATAAATATCCTCTGTTCCACAGCCACTTTTTTTGCTTCGTTCTATCTTGGCCAGTTCTTGACGAAACACATCTTTTAAATTCTTTATTTTGTTTTTTAGTTGTTTTTCGTCCATTCCTTTTAAAAGCCCTTTATCCTCTAATTGCTCCCACATTTTCTTGAATAAAACATCTTTGAGTTTGATATTAACGTAATCTTTGTGTTTTATATTCCATAAAACGGGAAATTGTTCATAGACTTTTAAGAACTGTATAATTTTATTACTGTTCCATTTAACAGCCATTTTAGATTCTATTATCGCACAAAAGATACAAACTAAACACTTTTCAAAGGTTCAATACGATGCGAGTAAAGCGATTTTACTAGCGCTGTGTAATTTGCGCTCGCTGAGCGTGTTCTACTCGCTCACTCGCTACTCGCCGGCGATCGGCTACTAATTTCGCCCTGTGTAATAGATGCTTAAGGAAATAACTAGGTCTTCCTACGAATAATTCGGAAAGCGGTCTTCCGGCAAATTTGAACGTGTAGGTATGCTTAACTTTATGGACAAATCAATACAGGCAATTTTTCTGAAAATTTGCCATCTCTATCATAAATTTGACATTGACAGACAGGTGCTTGACACATTTTTGACAAGTGCAAGTACTTGACACCCCAAAAAAAACATTAACCTATTTGATTTTTATTAAAAATGTAAACATAAAAATATCTGAAAAATATCGATTTCAAATTATCAAGGATGGCAGACTTTTTAGCAGAAAATAATATTTGCGGTCAGACTATTCTTCACTTGGTGTCTAGAGGAAATGCTATAGTCGCTGAATTATTAAGACTGAAAGACTATATACCCAAATTATTTAGGTTTTAGCTCATTTTTGACTGATTTGAACTATTAAAAATTATTTATTTGCAGATTAGAGACAAAAGCGGATATTCAAAAATATGGAGATATTATCTTGGACTTCAGCTATTTCAACATATCCGAGTCTCATGAGCAGAAAATTGAGAAAAGTGATGTGAGCTGCTTTTTCATTACATAACCATTTCAGACTTTAGAATTTGTCTTGTATGTTTAGGCGCTGAGAGAACTTGATGCAGAATTTAGAGACAACCACATAGGTATCATTAAAAGATTTTACTTGGTCTTTGAAAACATTCACATCTATGTTACCGATTTGAACATGTTCCTGGAAGAATTGGATGAAGGATCATTTATACATCAAACTCTTGAAAGTGTCTTCATAGATATGGAAGGCAAACAACTTATGGTAAAATACATATAACTCTATATATGATTTTTAGCAGTTTTATCACAATGTCATACGAAATAAGTAAACAGATTGACCATATGAAAAGCTTAGGTTACTTGAGATTACACATTGTGCAAGCCAGTCATTACTGCACCTGCTACTTGCTCTTGCACATACACATGAATTGGTAGAGGAGTTTCATTCACTTTTTAAAAATACTTAACTAAATTTAACATAAGCTGGCATTGCCGTGTTTTTATATTGAAGTTCAACAAACAGTAAACTCAAAACATACATGGATCAGAAGCAAACATTTGCGAGCTATAAGTTTTCTGAGATTTGTTAGCGAGAAAAAGTTGTTAAAAGATGGAAGTTGACCTAGGAGGATCAACAGACGACGCAGTTCCACATACTATGAGGAAAGAGCTGAGCGGTGGCAGAAACCAAGCTGAAGCAGAAAACATGAGCTCATTGACGCAGATGTCATCGTAGCAGAAAACGATCGAAAAAATGATGCTGATTATAGATGATCAAGCGAGGCAGATTCGAGACCTAATGGAGACCATCAAGGACCAGACAGCCAAAATTGACAGCCTGACCGCCCAGGTAACAATATTACTAAATTCAAAAGAATCCCCTAAAGAACGGACAAACACCCTAAAAAGACCACTGAGAAACATTACTGATGATCATCTCACATCCACAGACGAAGACATACAGACCAAAGGATTTGTAAAAGCAAAATCAAGAAGGAGGAAAGGCGACAAGGCTGATCGATCAACCCAAGACTTTCTTCTTCTTCCGAATACAGGATCAATTCCATTTCACACCTGCCCCAATTCATCAAATCGAAACACTATTATTGCTTCTACTACCAAGCCAGGGATTATCTACCTATCAGGTGACTCTGTCAGCCGATGTTACTTCTCCTCCGTCATCTCGTCCAACCGTAGTGGCATCAACACAACCCTCACGACAAGGGTGCATAACCCCGATCGTCTTCAGCGACAGGGGGAGATGGCGTACTTTAAATTTCAAGTTTATTTCCCTAGGTATTAAAATAGATCGCGCGGTTGCCGTCGATGCGGGAATAAGGATTATTCCTAAATCCGAGGACGACTACCGTAAGATCGTTCGCCTATTCCGAGAGGAAGAAGTGTCCCATCACACTTTTCCTCTCCCTTCGGAACGGAACATCCATGCGGTGGTTCGAGGAGTTCCCGTCAACTTTTCGGATACTGAGATTAAGGGAGAACTCTCCACATCATTCGATTGAAGCGCAGCGGCGGCGCGCCCATGCCTTTGGTGGTCGTGATACTGCCCAAGACTGAAAAGTCTCAGCAAGTGTTCAACGAACACGAACTGCTGGGACTGGCCATTCGAGTTGAGGTTCAGAAGAACTCCAGACTCATTGGGCAGTGTCACCGCTGCCAAAAGTATGGGCATGCGCAGTCATATTGCACTGCACCGCCAAAATGCTTAAAATGTGCAAAGGACCACATGACGCATTTGTGCCCCCTCACAGAAGAGGAAGAACGCAAGTGCGCGAACTGTGGAGAGGACTTGCAAGTTCACTCCAAGGAGGAACATGCAAGTTATAGCGCAAAGGCGCAATATATCATACGCGGACGCAGCTCGGGAGGCAACCATGCCTGCCTCCTCTGCCCAACCTCCCATGAGCACGCAAAATGTGGACCTGGCAACCGCGCTAAGGTCCTTACAACAAATAATAAGTCACTGATTAGCTCTACCCAAGCGTTGCAAGCGATATTTCCTGTAAATGTCTAGGTACAATAGTAGACAGCCTGCATTCATCAAAATTATTTTTTGGAATTGTTTGGGTATGAGGGATATTCCCAAAAAACGGGAATTTCATCAAGCTCTTTTGGATGTAGGTAAAGATGTGGCCTTGCTGCAGGAAATGCTGCTTAATCCGGGTGATCGTTTAGCTCTCCTGAATTATGATGTTATCCGAGGTGAGAGATTGAATGGTCGAGGCGGCGGTTTAGCAGTGTTGATTAAGCGCGGTATAGACTTTTATAGAAGCACTAATGCGGAGATGCATATCATCGAAGCAGCTTCTGTGGTGGTCAATATGGCGGGAGGTGTCTCGTTGAAGATCACATCGGTGTATGTTAGGTGTGGTGCCAGGCTACAAGAGGAGGATCTGGAGGTCCTTTTGGACTACTCGGGTCCGCTTATTGTGGCAGGGGACTTCAACTGCAAACATCGAGCATGGAATTCTAGGTTGAAATCCACTAGTGGGGTTCCATTGTACAACCATGTGATACGAAATGGGTACCTTATACATAGCACTAAAGAGCCGACACATCATCCATTCAACTGTCTTCAGTCACCAGATGTCATCGATTTCGCGATATCTAAAAACTGTAGATACAGTATCTCTTCTCGAATCTTGTATGATATCTCTAGTGACCATATACCTGTTGTCTTGGATGTGGGCAATGAGCAAACTTCTGAGGAGGCAGTTTCTCCAAGGAAACGCATTGATTGGGACCTATACAAGTTGCTCCTTAGAGAGTTTCCCAATATCCCGATTATAGATTATGAGTCTGGAATAGATGCCGCTCAAGCGGAATGGACAAGTTTCATTCGCAACGCACTGCACGAACTCCGCAACTAGCAATGGAGCGACTTTCTGGCGGGAATGCTTGATTCAAGTATTCCTCTCTGGAGGGTCGCAAAGTCACTCAGAAACGGAAAGCGAGAACAACTCCCACACATCCACGGTCCTAAAGGCATAGTCTTCAGAACAGAGGATAAGGTCGAGGTTTTCGCTGATGCCATGGAAAAACAGTTCTCTCCCAACTATGATCTCGATAATGACCTCGACGAGGAACAGCACATCGTACGGTCCGTCAGGAGATATTTTAGAGCCAACGGCCCATAAGTCTGCTGTCAGCTCCTTCTAAGCTCGCCGAAAAGGTGATTTATCGTCACCTTGAGAATTTTTCGTCAAATCACCAAGTGATTCCTGACGTCCAATTCGGTTTTCGGTCCGAGCATAGCACCGAGCTATAGGCAGTCAGGCTGGTGGAGCATGTAACCAGAGGGTTCACCCTCAGCATGATTACTGGAATCTTGCTTTTGGATGACTCAAAAGCCTTTGACAGGGTGTGGTACGCAGGCCTCCTCTATAAACTAATCCAAAAGGGTTTTCCTTTTTGGCTTCTAAAATTACTGAAATCCTTTCTTGAAGAAAGGAAGTTTCGGATCAAAATTAACAATGATTTGTCAACAACACGGCCAGTACGGGCCGGTGGTCCTCAGGGTTCGGTCCTAGTACCAATTATTTATTCGCTTTTCATCCAGCAACTGTGAAGTCTACCTCTATGCTGATGACACTGCACTTATCGCCCAGTCGTGTAATGGTGATCTGGTTCACGATGGGTTGCAGAATGCGGTGGACGAAGTTCTAGAGTGGGCGGAACGGTGGATAATAAAAATTAATCATTCGGAAACGCAGGCTATTTATTGTACCAAAAAACGTCGCGGCCCCCCAGCAGAGGTTTCTGTAGACGGAAATCGTGTACCATGGACAAATTCTGCCAAGTATCTCGGTGTCACCCTTGATAAAGGCATGACCTGGCAGAAACATACAGCATCCATAAAAACAAAATTCCAAATTGCGTTTCGGCAACTATATCCTTTGTTATGTAGATCCTCCAAATTGAGTTTGATAAACAAAGTTCGACTATATAAAATGATTGTTAGATCAGCAATTACTTATGCATGTGCGGCTTCTTGCCAAGACACACATGCAAAGTCTTCAAGTACTGCAAAGCGGACCTTCGCGGACAATTTGCAACGCTCCATGGTATGTCTCAAATGAGACACTACACAGAGACCTTGACATTCCTTACTTGAGGGATTATGTCAAGCTCCAGGCGCAGCGACGTTATAGTCAAGCGGAATCGCACAGCAACCCTCTGTTGCGTGACTCAGTGGACTACACAGTGGAGCAAGTTCGTAAACATTCAAGGCCACGGCTCGCACTGTAATCAAAAGTTAGCGTGATTCTTTAGTAAACTCAATATTACACTCTTAACAAAACCGAATCGAAAAAATTTTTTTAGTTCACCTCAAAATTAATCCGTGTACCAAGTCAAAAAGCCTAGGTGTTTCCTCTTAAACTAAGCATATCTGTTTTTCTTTGCTCTTCTCCTTTTTTCTTCTCTTTCCCTTTCTCTGTTTCCATGACTTTGTCTGGTTTCTGGGCAACCAGGACTGACGGATTCGACTAACGTACATTAGACAGTGACTAATGGGCAAAGGTCCTACGGACCGCCCAGACAAACAAATGACGAATAGTATTTGCATCAGAAGCAAGTGCAAGTTGTCATATTGAAGTTGCAATAACAGATATGGAATACTTGTCATATGTTTGAGGTGGTGAGAGAAAACAAAGAAACATGTCTGTGAGCTTACACAAACAAACATTTGCACACAGAGGCCAATTGCATGTGTATGTATGAGGGAGATTTATTATGGAAGTAATTCCTGTAGTTTTTCTGTGACTAAAAATCGTAAAAATACCTATAATCATGTTTACCAACTTGTTCACAGAACTATGTTTCAGTGTGAAGCATTATACATGTATGGGTTAATGTTATTAATGGTAGATATATACTTTGAGGGAATAATTCGTGAACGTCTATTGGTATCATACTATAGGTATTCACCCCAAAAGCAAAATACCCAAAGTTGTATAGATGAGGTGTGCAAATTGCTCAGAGAAACTGAGTATCACAATCCAAAAAGATCACCTACTTATCCTGAAGACTACTTCAAGTAAGTAATAATAAATGTACAGGTAATTTACCATATTCCTTCCAGGATGTAATGTGGGATCTAAAATTCAACATTTTTGTATTTTTTTATGAATGACCCAAAGTTCGGTATTTGAGTCTTCAGATTAAATACATTATGTGAGAAACAAGTAAAAATTGGTATTCATAATTTATAAATGAATTAAGATGATAAACTCCTGAAAAATGCATAAATTTGCAATGAACAATGATTTGAATAAGGTGATTGTATTGTATTTTTATGGTTTCGTAGAGTTACTGTTGGAGTACACTAAAAATATTAATTCCACTTTTTCAATTGCCAAATTTTCTATGTCTTTGAGGCCTTTAAGAAGCTACATGTCAAAAATACATAAGATGGAAAGTTATCAGATCAGAAAATGTGTTATACTCGAGCAATTTCTCTAGTGCGTAATAAATAAGGCATTTAAGAGCCCTTTTCACCACAAGGGTGATAACAGCAGGAGCTAGGAAGTGAATGCAAATGTCTAATCATAACTCAGAGGCTCGCACTTAGCGTTTCTTTGAAAAATAAATACATACAATTAAAATAATTATTGAAATTATACCTTTTTAGAAAGTTGATTATACGTATATAGGCAATTTGTGCACTCGATCTACTTGCAGTTTTTAGAACTAGAAACAGTTTCGTTCTAAACAGAAACAATTTTATTTTTAAGAGCAGCATATGTGTAGTGTTTTTACACATTTTGTTTTATATTAGCTTAATTTGAGTAAAAAACAATCAATTGAATTCTCACGTATTTTCTACATAGTTTTTTATTTTCAGACTCAAATGCCCAATTTCGGGAAATTATTGAAACACAATTCTGGACAAATGGATTTTGTATATACATGATGCACAGTTTCTGGGTTATGCCAGTTATGAAAATCCTTGTACCCTCACATAAAAAATGTAATATGTAAAGTAGAATGAATATAAGTGACATAAGTATTGTCAATTTGGCAAAAATTAAAATTATGAACATTGAATATAAATCTACTTTCCTACATTCTGGTAGGGTTTCTATTGGATGGCTATGGAAATGATTACAACTGGTCCTGTAATATAATGAACATGATTTGAGAAAAAGGATTTTGTTTATTCTTTTTTGTAATAATCGTGGACAACTTTTGTATGCCTTGGTATTACTTGCTTGAGGAAAAAGTACTCAAAACAGATCAGCTTCTTCATTGCACGAAATATATTCATATTCGCAGAAAACTTATATTCAATAAATTATAGTGCCCTGGTAGTCGCAATTGTTACATCTCCGACTAGAATTACTGTGGCTAGAAGTTTATAAATACATTGCCGCCAAACAATTGCGACACAACCGCTCCCCACCTTCCAATTTTTTTACATTTTTTCTTAAAAAGTTATCAAAAATGACCAGGATCCTCTGAAACGTCAAATATTTCAATACAACCTTTAGTCTTGAGCACAATGATCAACTTTATTCTTTCTGATAGACGCCATATTAGACTTTTACACAGGTGAACAAAGTTTTTAATTTTGATTCTAAAAATATATATGTCATATATTGTCTTTGCGAGACATGTTATTAAAAAAAAATAAACAGAATTTCCTAAGTGGGCTTTGAAATTAACAGAGAACCGTTCCTTTAGTTGCTATAAACTAAGCATAGCCTGTATTTCCGATTTTATATTGATATTCTAAAACATCAGATGTCTGAAAGTGTTATCTTCATATAATTTGTCTCGTTTGCCTTAACTCATCGAATGAACATAGTGATAAAACTTTTCCATATCATTTGAGGAGAGTATTGAAAACAGTATGAAATATGTTGGAGTAAATAAAAGCCTCGACAATGTTGCAGCTTTCTAAACACATTACATATCCGCTGTATTTAAACCGATGCACACATCTTGCATTCACCTACTTACTACAATCTAAAATCTATGGCTTGAAATGTCTTCCACATTGTAGAGAAGCATTAGTTTTTTATTAATGTGGAATTTTTCATTATTAGATGAATGACTATTCCATGATGTATGAGTTATAAGACATCTAAAACCATTATATCTCAAATCTCGAGTTCAAAATATTTTATGACCTTAATATTTCTTGAATAGTGTGAAAAGTAAATCATCCAAAAAGCATTCAAATTAAGTATATGCTTTTATGAGATACAAATAATTTTGCCATAAACTGATGGTTTTTGGACTTGAATGTTATACAGTATGCTACTACCAATATTACACAGCTGGACATCATATGTACTATAATACAATACTGGCTTAATGATGTCTGCCCAACAAAAGGATTCGACCTGTAATTTGAATTCCTATCCCCCAACAGGGCTGGCCCCTTAGACACTTTTAGGACTGGTAACACCATTCTCACCAGGTAACACTAAGCCGGTCCTGCCATTCACACTCCCTATGATACAGCTGAGTAATACTCATTTTAACATTGTATACAGTGAAATCCATATACGACTGATGACGCAATGTGTACGAGAGAGAAGCGTGCAGCACGTGTGTTAGAAAGAAATAGAAGGACCTCGTTGCCTAGCAACACGAGTGACGAGGCCTCGGACCAAGCTGTGGCTTGCCGCGTTGCCATCGGCGCACTCTAACATACATATTGCACGCTTCTCGCGCTTGTCTCTCGTACACATTATGACGTCAACCAAATTTGAACCAACCGTGTGTATGTTTGTTGTTCTGGATTATATATTTTTCCAGGAAACTAGTAAACACTCATGATATACCAGTATATCGCAAAAATGAAGGTTCTTATTATTTTTGAATTATAATCACAGTAAACTGAGGTTATAATGACAAATGATAGCTTTGTCAGCTTCAAATGTGCTTCAATAATCATAACATATTGCTATATCCTAGTGTGACTCATATTTTGACTTGATTTAATATTTTCAGGCGTATACCCATAAAAGCAAAATATGTTGATTATGTTATTGGAAGGCTTAGATCAGATGACATCTACGGACAGATTTCAGTATATCCCTCCCCAAAACATAGATGTACTGCTCTTGCAAATCAAGGAGCAATGCTCTACATTTGCCTTTACTTCTCACCAAACATCTTGCATTCACAACCTGCTATTATGAGAGAGATTGTTGATAAATTTTTCCCTGATAACTGGGTCATTTCACTCTACATGGGTTACACCGTAAATTTAATCGAAATGTGGGATGCTTTTCGGGGTGCTAAAACGGCACTCAAGAACACTATGGAACATGCAAATGTTAAGAAAGTTACTGAGATTTATGGAAGCAACGTTAAAGAGTTACTAAAAATGACCAACCTTTTGTTGAAAGAAGGCTGTATTACCAAGGATAACTTGCTGAAGAACATCAACAACATTACCAACACATTGAGAGAATGCAATGTTACTGTTAGGTGGTTAATGTTACATACCCTGTTGAAACCCGGGTTGACAGATAAAACCAAGAGGCTCAAGCAACTGCGTGAACAGGTTATAACTGAGTCTAAGTGTGAACCAGGTAACTTATTCAAGTTACTATTGAACACTGCTCAGTTGGAGTTACTGGTGAAGGATCTTTACAAAGAGCTACTGACAGATAAAGAAATACAATGGGATGAACTTAAGAGTGAAAGTTACAAAAGTTTAACAGAGTTGTCTGAGGTATTTGGTGGGTCTAAGCCGTTGAGTAGAATTCAGAAAAATACTAAACTTCAAAAGTGGTTTCTGGAAATTGCAAAACAAGTTGAAAGTTTGATACAGGTAAAACAATATTGCTTTCTTTATAATAATTAGTCAGATCCATATATATATTTTTAGATTGAGATTTGCGGACAATGTTTGATATTGTAAATTATATTCTTCTGTTACCTATATTTATTTTTTAGAATGATACAAGCTCTTCAAGAAAACTTGTACAGTTGATTCAAGCTCTAGAGGAAGTCCAGGCGTTTCACCAACTTGATTCAAATATGCAAGTAGTGCAGTTTTTGGTTGAAACACGGAAATCATTGGATCACATGATCAGGAATATAGACATTAAGGAAGATGTGCTTATCAATCTGCAAATTATCGGCGACATTAGCTATGCATGGGAACTTATCGATGCATACACGCTTATAATGCAGTCAGGTACATACAGGGAAAACCAAATTTGTCTGATGGCTTGAGTTCAACTTGTACGAGAGAGTAGCGCGAGGGGTGTGTATCAACACATGTTACAAAGAGATAGAAGCCGGCTGAAGAGCGAAGGTCACCACATTACCTAACAACGGTGAAGCAGAAGGTTGTGCAATCGGCCGCGTTGCCAGTATGTTACAACAGAAAATGTTCGCACAGGCTGCTACAATAGGTTAGGTTACTGTCAAACCCAAGAAGGAGGTCTGTTCGAACATTTAATTTACTATTTTTATTATTTTGATTAGAATTATTTATTTCAATTTTGATGCTACTTAGTGTTTTGGTTTATTTGAGAATTATCGTTGATTTCCACCGATGGTGATAACATCAACACATCTTGAGTTGCTGTAACAAAATTAACGTTACGAAATACAAATTATCACTGTTGAAAGCGATTTCGAAGCAGGACGACACTCCTGTACGAGCGCTAGATGGGAACTGACCAAAATCTCTCAACTATTATCATGGAGGTGGAAACCTTGCATTGGAATGTACAAGATGCGGTGTTATCAAACGAACCAATGATGCAACGTTCCAGAATTTGTGGCGATCCTGACCTTTCATTTCGACCTAAAATGGAGCGCCGTTAGGATTGATCGGAAATCAATCCTAAACAGATTGGACACAATTCATTAATCTGTACGTTCAAAATAAAACCATTATTTGGGCGGAAAGAAGAAACTAACTCGTATTTTCAATATGCATCTTAATTCAAGGAACTGGTGTAACATTACACATTGCCGAGTCAGCGTTGCCAGGCAACGCGGTGATAAGCTTCGCTATCCAGGCGGCTTCTATCTCTTTCTAACATATGTTTCTATACGCTTTTCTCTTTGATGCATTGAACTCAACCTGTCAGTATTTATGACCTTGTGGATGGGCCGTAAAATATCAAAAATGTTTACAGTCCTGCTTAATAAGCCAATACATTTTTTTCAGTGTCTAGTACAGCATAAAATTTAAGGGTCCCATTTTTGTCTAGTTCTGTATCCTTGATAAAATGGTTGAGTTATCCTTGAAAAGTGTTTGAGCAGAATAGTCTAACCTGAACCAGTGATTTTACTAAATAAAACATTTTCATATGCAGGTATCAAAAAAGAACCTACACTCGTGATCAAACTAAGAGCAGTGTTTTTGAAATTATCATCAGCTCTGGAAATCCCTTTACTTCGTATCAATCAGGCACATAGTGAAGATTTAGTATCTGTGTCTCGGTACTACAGCAAAGAGCTCGAGATCTACGTGCGGAAGGTTCTGCAGATTATACCGAACATGATGTTCAGCAAATTTTCTAGAATAATCGAAATGCAAACGTCAGTGCTGAAGGAGTTACCTACTAGAGTGGACAAGGATAAGATCAAGACCTATGCTCAGTTAGATGAAAGATTTGAGTTTGCGGAATTGACAAATTCTATTTCTGTTTTTAGTAAAGGTATATCCTAATTTTGTTACATAACATACCCAATAAGAATTTTTCTGCAAAAATCTACAAGATCGCCCACCTTTCTAATGATTTCGTATGTGTCTCCGTTCGTGTAAAATCATGTAAGCAGTCCTAACTTTCTCACTTTGCTCACTTTAGGCTTAGTTCTACTTTTACGCATACTGGCATTCAAACTATCTATCTGCAGGTATGAGAATGATGAAAAATACGTTGGTTGGTGTTGTGTGTTTGGATCCTAAACAAATGCTAGAAGATGGTATTCGAATTGAGTTGGTCCAGCATATTGCTAAAACCCTGCATAATATTTTAACGTTTGGTTCCAAACCTAAACAAGACGATTTAGAACAAAAACTGAACCAACTAGTGCAAATAATGAATGGATATAAAAGATCCCTCGAGTACATTCAGGTAAGCTTACTAGTGTTTTTACTATTAACTTATATGCATAAACAAGCACAAAATGTGACCAACAAAAGTTTATTTAACTCGTTAATATGAGTCATCGTATCTCGGTAATTTAGGCCCTGCTTTTGTAGCGATACCATTATGTGAATATGAGTGAGTTTTCACGAGTAGTTCAATATTCGAATTAGGCTATGACGATAATATGTTTTTTTAGGATTACATAAACTTAAATGGTCTAAAAATATGGCAAGAAGAGGTAACTCGGATTATAAATTACAACGTAGAGTGGGAATGCAACGAATTTTTGAGGAACAAAATACATCAATGGCAAAGTGTGTACCAGAACCGATATGTTCCAATACCTATTTTTCCACCTACTGATAGTAGCGTCAACTTTATTGGTCGACTGGCGAGAGAAATTATAAGACTGACAGATTCCAGGTATACAATTTAGCTGTGGTGCTATATTTGGTGTTTTTGTATTTAAGGTGAATGCCGCACGATCAGTATTTATTGTGAACCGTTAGTATTTACCATGGAATGTGATATTTATTTAGAGTGTAGCCTGAACATCAGTAATAATTGTTGATGTATAAGGTTGCGTAGAAATCTACTGACATTGATGGAATCATCAGTAATTACGGACGATATGGATCACAGTTAATGGTGATTGTGTGACATTCGCCTAATAGTTTTTAATTTGTATAGATGATAAATGTTGATATTCCATAATGACAGTAGAAGTTAACTGCAGCATTTACTTTGTAGAAACTCGATTTACCTAGATCAAACGCTCACCTGGTACGACGTGAAGACTCATAAAATTATATTGAACAAAGAGACTATATCAGCGGTATCCTCTGGTATAGAAATTGCTGGACTAGTAGGTCTTGACAAGTTGTTTTCATTTATGATAATATCTGCTCTCCGAAAAATTTTGGGTACGTTCTTATTTTTAATGTACATAGAAAAATTCATTCCATTGATTTTCTATTGTATTATTATTGTACAGCTGAAGCCATTCTGATCAAAATTGCGTTTTAGGATATTTGGATAACAAAAATGACAAGCAGCAAACTTGGATAAATGTCATGTCAGCTATCCACAATGAATTCAAGCAAATGGGTGATATTCAAAATCCAAGCAAGACATACCAAACGTATATAAATAGGTGTACAAAAATTTGGGCTGAATTTCTTGAAAGTGTTCTCCTAGTTGGTCAACTTCAGCTACTGAGGCTATTGATAGCATTTTATCTTAATAAAACTTGTAAGTTCAATGCAAAGACTTTGGAATCGTCACTTTCCTCATTGAACAAGTAAGTTTTACTATGTCTTTACATATCTTTGATAACACTATAACTGTTGGTATCATCAGTACCAGCCTTGATTAACCTATTTTACCTGAACATGTACAATCATGTATTGTATTCCGATGTAAAAAAATATCCGAGATGAAATGAGATATCCTGGCGTCATCTATGAGTATTTCAATTTGTCACAATCATTATAATTATGTTCTTATATATAGGCTTGGGACATACGACTCTTTTCTCTTTCCACTGAGCTCGCTCATTTCGTTCACCTTTGTTCAGCGAGTTCTTCCCAATGAGCCTATATGCCAGGAGAAACTACGGTAATGCTGTTTATGCTGTAAAAATGACCCCGAAACTTGTCGCCTCGACTACCACTGGTGCTTGGACAGGGTTGCCATGTTGCACAAAATTTGGCCATTTTTGGGGTATAATGTTCTGGACGAAATCACACGTTTCGCGGATATAAAGCATCCTCCCGCTCTTTGAAACAAACCTACCCCTTTCCATTAATTAACTAATTTGGGAGATTTTTTTGACAAATCAGCAATGCTGAGGGATTTTTGTCATTGTTCTGGGGAAATTCCGACCAATCTGGCAACTCTATGTTTTGACTAATCCGTCATATGGCCACTTTAGTAAGATCCTAACGGGTATTATGTAAAAAACCTATAAGATATAAAAAAAACTATAAAATGTCATCTTGCAGACTAGGTAGTTTTTAGGGTGCAAATAGTCATTCAACGTTTGCTCACTAGAATCGCTGTGAGCATCCATCTATGGAGGCACAGCTCAACTACACGCATTGTTGGTTGAGAATGTTTTGTGAAGCCGAGTAGTCTATAGTTTTCATCTCTGAGAAGAAAGATGGTTGAATGGCAAGATCGCATCTGGATGATTGTGTGTAGTGGTCTGCGTGTGTATAAAATCAGTGATATTTGCTGTATGAGAAAATCATTACTGAACATGTTGCCAACGAAGTATATCTATTAGCTGTGCCCGACAGGTTATTTATATGTTGTCCATGTTCAAAGTTATAAATTACGATTTTCTACGTTTTTTGTGTTTTCAAAAACTTTGAGGAGAATTACGGGAAATCACCACCGCGATCGCGTTGTGTGTCATTACTGTTAGCATGTACAAGTATATGACTTGTAATTCGAGAGTGTCCAGTGAATATAATTATTTCTTATCTCTCTCATTTTCGAAATTCATCAAATTTGCGTATGTATCTAATTTCTAGAATTGATGAGATAAAGCCGAGGTGCAACTAATGTCTAACTTTGAATCTCAAGTAAGTGTATTTGTATGATAGAGTCGTTATTTTGATTTTTTTCAGTAAAATAACATTTTTTTAAATGGAAACCCCTGTATATTATATTTTTTTCTGTTAAAGCATCAAATTTTAAACAAAAAAGCTTACAATAACTTTTCTCCTAGGTTACAAATTGTTGAAGTTATGGCCTCCAATCTGAAACAATTAAATTGTATCGACAAACTTTATTTTCAACATCAACTTATAATCTTACAAAATACAATAACAATTTTTTTTAAAGAAGATGCTCGAAAACACCACCTTGTTCTTCAATACATTTTTGGGCACGTTTTTCAACTGCTCGAACTGTCTTAAGTATGGTCCTACCATCTATCTGGGTTATCTTTTCCCTAACTGCAGTCTTTAACGCGTCAAGGTTATCGTGCCTTCGCTTGTAAATTTGGTTCTTTAAGTAACCCCACAAGAAGTAATCAAGTGGGTTTAGATCTGGTGATCTGGGAGGCCACTGTATTGGGCCATTTGTTCCTATCCACTGATCATTAAAAGTAGTACTTAGAAAATGATAAGTACCTCTGGAGTTGTGGGCAGGTGCGCCATCTTGCTGAAAATGCAGATGATGTCTACTTATAAGATCCAATTCGTCTAAGAAATTAGTCAGAATTTCTGACATAAATTCCACATATCTTTCACCAGTTAGGGTTCCCTCATAAAAGAACGGGCCAACAATTTTTGAACCAATTATACCGCACCAAACGTTGAAACTGAAACGGACTTGTGGGCCTCTTGGATGTACTAACAAAAGATTTTCTCTTGACCAATAATGGTGGTTTTTTCTATTAAACATTCCAGAATTTGAAAAATTTGATTCATCTGTCCATAAAAGGTAACGAAAGTTATTTACATTTTGGCGACAGAAGCTAAGATACCAATGGCAAAAAACAAGTCTTCTCTCTGGATCCCCTGCCAAAAGCGTTTGAACTGGTCGGTACTTATACGGAATAAATTTGTATTTTTTTAAAATCCTTTGAACAGTACCATAACTGAAATTAGAGTCCTTGAGAATATCTGCTATTGAATTCTCACGATAAGCTTCAAAATATCCAATAACTGCAATTTCCGTGGCCTCGCTTATTATGAATTCTTTTTTTGCCATTGTTTTAGCAAAAACATTTTCGTTGCCCCTAAATTTTCGATAAAGTCTCAGAAAATATCGTTCATACGGTTGAATGCGAGCGGGATATAATTCACTGTAGTATTCTCTTGCTCTCAAGGAGGATTTTCTGCACACTAAATAGCATTCTAACATATCACACTTTTCTTCATGGGAGAACATTTTTCTTTAAATTAATGACACAATAAAGCTTATAAACAAGTATTTACACTAATGTTTGACATTATTTGATTTTATCATTGTTTTCCAAAGCCTTCTAGTTGCGAGTATGTCCAGTTTAACAATTTGTCGCTTATCTTAATGCTGTCAAATCGCGAACGCCATGTTGTTTTCATAGCCGTCTTAATATTATAATACTGCAAATAATTAAAAATATTTATCGTTATTTTGACTTTATTTTTGACTTTAGCGGAAAAGTCATTATGAACTTTTTTGTTTAAAATTTGATGCTTTAACAGAAAAAATATAATATACAGGGGTTTCCATTTAAAAAAATGTTATTTTACTGAAAAAAATCAAAATAACGACTCTCAATTGTTTTTTTTATTTCTCATTTTTACCAGCGTTAAAAATGCTACTAGTTTGCTAATTCAAACAACATTGTATTTTCACTAATAACAAAGTTACTAATGGTGGACACTTAATTTGGATAACCCTGTATGCTCATATAGGTGGCTAAAGTGCCATCTATGAGACACTAACCTATTCAAAGTGGATTTCTAGTTGTTGGGGATAGGTGAAACATAGCTGTTACAAATTCTCATAGGAGACGCCAGGATATCTCATTTCATCACGGATAATTTTTGGACGTCGAAATACAATACTAATAACTATATATTTTTCTATCCAAAAATGTCATATAGTTATTTCGGTTAAAAATGCAAAACATACTTTACATAAGTTTTTTTTTTGATAAATGTGCATTTTTGAATGTTTCTTGAATATACCTTTATATTTCAGAGCGTTGCTAATGGATATGAGAAACAAAAATTACGAACCTAGTGAAGAACTATTATCAGTGTTATCTGGTTTTTTCGATTATACTGGTTTAAACAACCATCCTGATAAAGTATATATTTCTGCAAAAAGTAAACCAGATTATGCTATAACAATGTTTATCTTTGTTATAGCACACTATTCCAGATTGTTTTTCCCACAGAACGCAGGTATGGGATTGTGATCCGTGATGTGATAGTCAGCTGGGATAAATATACTTTTTTTTTCAGAAAGTGTACAAAAAAGAATTCATGATCAAATAGATGGAATTACATTTGTATTGGGAGTACATACTACTATTAATCAATTCAGTCGCGGCGTTAACCAAGAATTTGTGAAATATATTTGCAACTATTCTTTACAGTTAACTACGCAAAATAGCAGGTATAGATTTTTCAGGTTTATAATAAAAATGCATGGCGCGCGTATTAAAGTGAATCGGTATCGCTATTACAGCTGCTTTCAGTATTGAAGGATTTAGATTTTGTTGTTGATAAAATTATTTTCACTTTTTATCAGCACCATAGATTTTTTATTTGCTTTATTTTTAGCGCAAAAACAGTGGATATGCCCCCTGAAGTAGCGCATACATTGAAGTTCATGCACTTTTATACCAACTATTCTAAAGATTCCCAAGAATTCTATGCGGAATCACTTCCAAAAGAAATTATGTATTTGCAGCAGACTCTGTGTACATCACATTGACGTCTGTTAAATTTTGTATCGGAGGATTTCCGATGATTAGGTATTAATTTTATGGTTAAGCTTCAGTTGACACGTATTGCATAGATCGTTATGTTTAATTGTTCCATATATCAATATTTTTATACAATTTATTATGTCGAAAGCTTTAATATACGATTATTATTAGCAACTGTTCTTTTATTTCTGACCTTACTCGATTGTTCAATAGTGACCATCTATTCTGTTCACGTGTGGGAAAAGCTGTACTTGAAAAACAATTCGAAATAAAGTTGCTGTAATTGTCTAAACAGCAAAGACTGTATGCCTCCAATTTTCCAAATTGAACAAAATCGTTGTGCCTATTTTGAAGAGATCGGCTTATTAGCTGAACAATCTACTGTTAATAATGATGATAACAGCTTCTCGCCAATAACAGAGCAGTTTATAAAAATAAAAGTTAGAGGTATTTCCATGCGAACAAAGCATATATGTATATGTTCATTTGAAAACCTCCCACCACGGATTTTTCGAAAACCTCTGATTAAAAAAACATGCCGAGACACATCAAAAGATTTGTCAAGGGAGACAACTTTTGAACCAAAAACTACTTCATCTTTACCTCCGCAGCGTCATTCCCTTGACAATTTTAAATGACAAGGAGTATCGAGTAATAGCTTGTTTGAAAGTCGATTCGTTTTCGAGACAGTTTGAAAAATCTTTATCTATCTTAATTTGTTCAGATAGAAAACAAAAATATCACATTGTGATTCTAATTTATGAAGTGATGAATGCACATTTTATCTAAGTAGTATCCCCAAAAAATTAATGTATGGGCAGGCATTTTAGGAAACAAAGTGATTGGGTCATTGTTTATTAATCGAGATTTGAATTGAGACAATTATTTGGATATGTTGGACAATACCATCAATCCGCTTATCACCGAAACCATCCAAAACCAAATCGAGGAGGATGTATATTTGATGAGGCTGAAATATATTTCCAGCAAGACGGCGCTCCTCCTCACTATGTTCTTCCGGTTCGGCAATGCTTAGACGACGAGTTTCCAGATAAATGGATAGGGCGAAGAGGCCTATAGGATGGCCTGCTAGATCTCCTGATTTGAATCCATTATACTTTTTTCTATACCAACCTGTAAGTTTGAATGAAGTTCGTCAATGCATCATCGAAAGCTGCCGTGATAACCCACAACATGTGTTTGAAAATGTCCGTCAGGAATTTGAACATCGCCTATATCATTGATTGCCCAATAACGAGCAACATTTTGAACAGTTATTGAAATAAAAAGTGATATTTTCGTGTGTTTTTGTTTTCTATCTGAACAAATTAAGATAAATAAAGATTTTTCTAATTTTCTTGAAAACGAATCGACCGATTTTGAAAAATCAATCGTCAAAATAAAGGACTCCGAAAGACCTTCCAAACAAGCTATTACTCGATACCCCTTGTCATTAAAAATTTTTAAGGGTATGGCCCTGGGGGGCAGAGGGTGAAAGGAGGTGAAGTAGTTTTTGGTTAAAAAGTTGTCTTTCTTGACAAATCTTCTGACGTGTCTCGGCGTTTTTTCTTTTAATCATTTCGATATAAATCCGTGGCCGGAAGTTTTCAAATGAACACCCTGTATATATATATATGTATACTACTCATCTTATTAACTGGTGCTTTTGATAATAAGTTAGTATGTGCTCTTTGACATAAAAAAGGAACACTAGCTCGTGAAGCTAAACGTGGCACCAGAAATTGTAACTGCGAAAGCATTTGGACAGTTTACTTGACCTTGCAACAATTTATATAAAATCAGTACAGAGAATTGATTCCGTAGCTGCTCTTAAGACTGAAAATCAAACTTTTGTAAAAGGTCATTGTAATCGGAACCTCTTGCAGGGTACATTCCATCAATTTTGAAACTCGGAAACGTCAAACGTTTCTTCTGAATTTTATAAACATATTGTTTGCAAAATAGGGCTCCATATAATTATCAGGCTGAAAAATAAAGATCTCAATGTACAGATATTGTCAAAGTTTCTACAGTTTCTTATTATGGAGACATACCTTTTAGATGCACTACACATTATTTGGTTGATATGATAATTGAAGGCAAGTTCCCGGTCAAAGTAGTCACCTAAATCTCTCACAGTCTCGCAACGCTCCAATACGCAATCCTCCATTGCGTAAATGTACCATAAAGGATTTGTCTATCTAGAAAAAGTGCGTACCTTACATTTAGAAATATTTAGAAAAAGGTTGTTATTTTCACACCACCTTAGTACAATATTGATTCGTTTTTGTAGCGCAACACAATCGTCTATCGAGGAAATAGTAGAGAAAAACTTTAAATCGCCAGCAAACATAAACTTTCGACATTCCAAAGAGGTACATAAATGATTGGCGAAAAGAATGAACAGTAGGGGTCCTAAGTTACAGCCTTGAGGAACACCGCTGGTAGAAATGTAAACATGCGAATAGTATCCATTGTAAGAAACATAGTGTTTCCTTGCAGCAAAGGTAGGAAGTCAAAATCGCCATATGGTATAAGTGCTATTAAAACAAGTATCGTAGCTAATCAATATATGTTGTGGTAAACCTTATCAAAGACTTTGGAAAAACCCGTGTATACCACGTCAATCTGGCCTCTGTTATCCTATCTTTGGCATAAGTATTGACTGAACTCCATCAGATTAGTTAACGTTGAGCGCTCCCTCATAAAACCATGTTGATGGATCGAAATATGATCTTTTACGGACAGATATATTCGGTTATACAATATGATCTCCAAGAGTTTCGCAAAATTGTTTAAGATAGACACTGCTCTATAATCACAAAATAAGTTATAATTATTTGTTTTTGTAATTGGGAATACCTTTGCAGCTTTCCATCTATCTGGGAAAATAGATGCGTGCAAAATTAAGGTAAACAGAATAATCTAATTCAAACCTTGACAAAGAATGACGGAATTTGGTCTGGTCCTGCAGTTAGCTTGTCTTTTAGTTTCGGATTGGCAGCAAAAATTTCATCTACCGTAATTTGTTCACAAGTAATATCAGTTAAGGCATTATGAACAAAGTTTAGGCTATGTAGGCTCTGTATTATCCGGTAACGAGTAAACAATAGAGAAAAAATCGGCATACCTTGAGGATCGTTAATAGAGTCACCATTGTAGATCACATTGTAAGGTTTTCTAGTTGTGTTGTTTTACTGAGCTCTAAATTTCTTGCCCCCATTAGAGCAATAAACCTAGTTCGCTTGAACTTTTATGAGCTTTGTCTTTTTGTTTTACAATTTTAATAATCGCACTTGTATATCAAGGGGGATACTTGTGTTTAAAGTTTTTATACAGCGGAGCATCTGCATCCAGTACCTCATTAAGCTTATTATAAAAACAAGTTGCAGCATAGTTAGCATCAGTAATATTTGTTAGAAAGTTCCAGTCTACAACCAACCTTGTGGGGTCCAGGGATATGTAGTCAAGCTTTTTCTCGAAAACTAAGCAAGATACGAAAAAAATTCAAGAGACAGAAAAGTTGTATTTATATTTGCTTAAGGAACACAGTAAAAATTGCACAAAAGTCAGTGGCGTATATTTTTTGTCACAAATATTAGTTCAGACGTCACTGCACTCAATAAATTTAATCAAGTTAGGGCTAAATTATAATGTTATAAATACTACCGCCAAATTACAAAAAAATTGGGTATTTAATAATATATATATAATTAAGAAATTCACGAAAGGCCATTTTTTTAAATTTTAAAACCCTGAATGTTGAGAACGAAGCATTTGCGAACTCATATTTATATGAACTTTTTGTCTTAAAATTACTTAAAGAATCGCCTGTTAAATTCATGGTACATACTTAATAAACACCCTGTAAACAGGATGTCCAAATAACAAAAGCTTACTTATATAAATGTGGCACCGTTTTTGAGATATTGAATTTTTTCTTAAATTTAAAAAAACGAACCTTTTCATCTGTGGTCTTTAGCTGCATGTACAAATAAAAGGTTATACTTTGTTGATTTTTTCTAAAAAATACTTCTAGATAGTTGCTTTATCATATACAAATGCAATGTAGTTAAAAGATATTAAGGAACCATGGATAAAAAATAATTCTTTTGTATTGTTACTGACTCGAGTCCAAATTTCAGTAAGTTTCATAAAATCATATCAGGAGCAGGTAATAATACTGTAGCTTTGTACTATTTAGCAAGTCACTAATCGGCAATCAGTGAACGTGAATTTAAATCCAATAATTACATTGTAGTGTGTGTCAGTCACTTACATCAGTCACTTTTTTCTATTCCAAATAGTACGTGTTTTTATTCAACATAATGCAGTTATATCCCAGTACATTTTTGTTTCACCACAGATGGTCAAAGTTGAGGAAAAAATATCAGAAGGTTATAAATCCCAAAATAGTCCTTATTTTATCATGGTTCCTTATCTTTTAACTACATTGCATTTGTATATGATAAAGCAACTATCTACATGTAGAAGTATTTTATAGAAAAAATGAACAAAGTATGACCTTATTTATACATGCAGCTAAAGAACACAAATGAAAAGGTTAGTTTTTTTTTAAATTTAAGAAAAAATTCAATATCTCAAAAACGGTGACGCTTTTATATAGGTAAGTTTTTGTTGAGGTCAGTCCAAAGCCTACCTTCTCTCCTTAAGTTTGTCGTGGTACTTATTGGACATCCTGTAGATAACATATAATATTTACACACATATAATCCACACGTTTGCTACTGAAACAGGTTTATTTTTATAGTTTAAGAACTGCTGAGTTTCGCGATATAATAATAAAAATATAACGTACAACAGTTGGTATACAACATGTCGTAGTTAAGCGACCAAAGCTAGTCAGGTTTCGATTTCATCTAAGTATTCTACATAAACTTTGTGTCAAGTAGGTCGACTCTATATCACACATCTTTGATCGATTTCTTTTGAGCCGTGGTTTATATAGCGTTAAGCCTGGAAATGAACCGAACATAATCTAATGGCATGGGAAGTACAGAGTTTCCTGCGTGACGCCATTTTTTGTAGGTCACATACCACACATTATAAACAGGAGGCCTTAGTAATGTTCCGTTTTATTTCTCAAATGAAACTTGCGTGCGTTATGTAATTTGAGAAGCCATGAGTCACTTCACACAACCTCTTTATCAAGCAATTTTTGAGTATGATCATTCGTTTATTAACATGTGATCACAATCATAATGACCAAGTATACTCTGCGCATTGGTTTAGCCTCATCTTGTGCTAAATGGTTTTATTTATTTTGAGTAGCTTAGTATTTTATGTATTTTGTAAATTATAACCCAAAAATTGTTTACAGGACATTAGAGGTCCATCATAATAACAAGGAATTAATCCGAAGCCAAACATTTATTTATGGTTTCGTCCTAAACAGAGGCGTGTGTTTATTTGCTTAGGATTTACGAAACAATATACTTACGAACGCTGTCATGTTGCGTCTCGTTTTCACACGAGTCTAATATTTACTTTTCTGAAGAGGATCATATCCTACCTCTCAATGAAAGCACATGTATAAATATATAAACATATCAGTTGTAATTCTTTGAGGTACTTTTGTCATTAGTAATACTTCTATATTCTTTCTTCGACTCCTAAAACAATTTTCTTAAATTGGTAGGTATTTGATAAAAACCTTATTTACAGGTGAAATTCCAGAAATCAATTCAATTATTCGTAATTCGAGTATTTCATTAATTTGGTGAGCGTATACTTAGACTGGACAATCTTCACTGAAAACCTGAATTTGTTTGATAGCTTGAGTTCAATGTGTAGGAGAGAGAAGTGTATAGTCACATATGAAAGAGATAGAAGCTGATATTATTTTACACCAGTTCCTTGAAGTAAGATCCATGTTGAAAATATGCGTTAGTTTATTCTCTATGCCTAAATAATGGCTTTATTTTGAGCGTATACATTTTTGAATTGTGAATTGTGTCGAATCCTAACGGCGCTCCATTTTAGGTCGAAATGGGCACATGATGACCTAGGAAAAATGCAAATTTCTTTCTAGATTTTAGAGGTATGGCATGATAACTATATTCATCCGCCAGCTCTAATTGCATTCTTCTAGCTTTATTGCATAAAAAAACAAACTGATTGAAAGAAACTGGCCGGGATAAGCTAATAGCTAACGCACTTCGGTGATGTTTTTTATGTATACAATCCAAAATCAGCTAAATTTAAACCCATACGTTGCAATACGGATGCTTCCTTTCACACATATCGGCATAATCAGCAACTTCTTCGACATTTGGAAAATATCCATACATCGCATCTTCTACAAATTCTGTATTATTTCCACGATGGGCAATAACTTCTTGCATCCGCCTGAAGAACGGGCGACTTTTGCATATCAGCAATTGCAAGCATCCAGTTTCTTCGTCCAAACTCCTTTCTTTCACGTATTCGATCACTTTTTCCACCAGGTCTCGGTCAATGGCATTTCCAAAAGTTTCAGCGACTTCGGGGTTCCTCATCATTGTATCGTAAGCGCTTTCCGGGCTTGGCATACTCCGTTGCATTGGAGGTGTGTTTGATGCTTGCTTCAAAGGTAACGAGGAACTTATCTAGAAAAATGTTTTGATGAAAAGAGTTACAATGGAATGATTTTGAGGAAGAAATCGCTAATAAAGAAATAAACACTGCCGACGCCTGACGCTTGCTGCTAATTTGGCTCAAAAAATAAAGTATAAGTAACACGGACGTTGTATTCTGGTTCGTTTTTTGCATAGTCTTATTCTAAAAGGACCTCTTTTAACAAATCTGCATGCCAGGCTCAAAATTGTGCCAAAAATTGTAACATTTTTTTAAACATAAAAAATTGTTTTATTTTGTTGTTTCTTTGAGAAACTTTTCTCTTAAGTTGGTTTTGTGACATAAATGATTTTACATTTGAAAAATAATGTGTTGTTATCGATACTAAAAGTTCATCATCCATTAACAAAACCCCCAAAGCATTTTACAGGGTATCGTTACCGTCTCAAAAACTATTAACTTTAGAGAAAAGTGAATAAGAACGTTTTTCGTCCAATTTTGAAGCAAGTTTTGGCCCGGCAACATGCAGATTCCTTGAAAGGGGTCCTAGATTATGCAAAAATCCGTACAAAACTATCTTTCCGAGAGGATGGGAAGATACTTTCTGGAATGAGAGAATACTCGTATTTCATTGTAACAGCTGAATCTTATCGTGTGGTTCATGAGTGAAGCTCCTTGTTTTTTGGGCAAGTATAACCACGTATATGTTGGAATGACACTTTACTGACGTTTCGGCTACTTCGGTTTTTTTCAAAATTTAAATAAAAATGGCATTGACAACATGACAATACCTACATTTCATATTTATGGTTTCCAGGATACAGTTCATTTGTTTTTTGTCGCGATTATACAGTGTGTTTCAACAACACCTTGATCGGCCATGTACGTTGCCGAGATCGTGTTTGTTTCTTTGGGGGGTCTATAGACGTTTTTTAGGAACAGGAATGCTTATCCCAGATGGACCTGGACTTTGCTATGTTTGCGCGACCTCGGCATGGCACATGACCGTTTAGGCTGTTGTTACAACACACCGTATAGTAGAGGCGAAAAATGGCGTCAAGTAAGTTGACTCTACTTCACACTCAACGCTGTCATCGCTTCTAAAAGGATTGTTTGGTACAAGTTGGCACTTCTGAGAAAAAAAGTCAGCTACGAACATGTATAACAAAAAATTAAATGACCTTCCTCTTGAGAGAAAGTCCTAGAGGAGCACATGATCGTTGCGATGACCAAAAAACATTTTCGTGATTGCAAAACTTCTCCGCCAGTAGACGTGTAAAGTAAAAACAAATGGGCAGTTCCCCAGAAGGCTGAATGTATTCTCAATATTATTTTTATTTGTACTTTGAGAAATATCGCCGAGGTGGTTGAAACGTTAGTAAAGAGTCATTCCTATATATGGGTTTCATTTGGCCAGAAAAAACAAGGAGTTTTGTTTCATTATCATATGCAGATCCTTCGATTTTTAGATTGAACCTCATCGCTTTTATCTTTCAAAAGTCCTCGATGAATAAAATGTTCTAGTCCAAGGTATAGACTATTGGAAGTGAGTCGTATGTTAAAGTACTGTTTATTTCCGAATGAAAAACTTACCAACTGGGCAATAGTTATGATTGCATTCACGGCTATAGCTCCAATTTTTTTGTTGTCCAATACCAGCATTCTCAAAAAAGCGCCAAATAAGTGATTGCTATGATTCTCTGGTTTCTGCTCCAGAGGTTTTCCAAAAGCTTTGTTCACCAATTTTGATATGTTGTTTAGATATTCGAAGAAGTTCGAACCTTCAAATGAATATTATTAATTTAATTATTTAGCGTATATACTTAATAGCTTGCTAACTGGTATAAATTCATTAGGTTATAAGTATATGTAATTTTTACTATTATAAGAATTTTGGATCAATCCTCATGTATCCTACCGAATTTGCATCTGACAACATATGATGGACATTTTGTGTGTCATAAGATCCCTGACCACATATTTATTCAACAAAAATTGTAAATAAAAAATATTTACTTACCTGTTTCTGCCTTATCTGTTCTGAAAGCTAACATAGTTGGAATAAGCAAAATAAAGAGAAACTGCATATAGGAAGACATGTCTTCAACTAACAGAATAAGGTGAAAAGCTTATTCAATGTTCCGTTGTTTTAATTTTCAAGTTAGTTCCATCAGAACATGTCGTGAAGGCAATTAAATGAGGTACAGTGCTTGAAATCATGAAATATTCATAACGGATCGCGCCACTTTCACAGAACATAACTCAATACAATGCAACAAAACGACTGGAAGACATAACACATATCAGTGATTTCTGATATAGCAATAATATTTCAAAAAATAGTATCTACTAGAATGCTTCAGTCTCTCACCAAATATCAAATGTTATGTGAAAACTAATACGTATTTACGAGGAGAAGTTCAGACTCAATATTAGATGTTGTTAACCAAATACCCCAAAATCTTGATGACAAAATTCATTATCTTCGTATTTTTGTCGATCTTATAAAAGCCTTCGACACAGTAAACCATAAACTCATGTTAGACGTATTGGAGAGAAAAATGCTTATCCAATAGTCAGCAATCCGTGGAAGTACCAACATTTTACAGTAACGAAATGTTTCTCAAATGTGGCGTCCCACAGGGAACCGTTTTGGGTCCACTGCTCTTTGATATATTTAAATGATATATTTCAAATTGACTGTGTGAGCAAAACAGAAAGTTTCGCAAATGAGAGAGTAGTTCTTTATAAAGGTGATGGTTGGTTTCATTTGAAAAGTATAGTTTAAAATGATTCTGTCAAAATTATCTAGTGGCTTAATAACAGAAAATTGAGCATTAGTTACGCTAAAACACATTTTTACCATTTTCTTCCTATTCTACATCTACCAAATAACACAAGCATCAGTTATAAAATACCTTGGAATATTCCTGGATCCACACATGCATTGGGATATTTAAAAAAAGTTAAATATGTCTCATATAAAATTAAATAGTATATCAAAAACATTTTAAAATAAAAATATTTCTGTATCTTATACCATACCTTGATCGGCATGGGGAGCTACATGCTCAACTCATATTTATGATTTGAATATTTTTCAAAAAATGATTCTTAAAACAATGTTTAACAAACCAAACTGTTTTTTCAACTGATATCTTATACAAAGATTTACACGTATATGAATTGAAACAGCTTTATATCTTTACATTCTATAACCAACTATCACAAATTTATTAATAACGACCAAAAAATTAAACACAATCCCCACACAAGGCATAAACTAACAGGAACAGTTGTATCTGGACCAAATAAGTCTATAACACAACGATTATACCTTTATTTAGGTCCAAAATTATAGATCAATTTACATGACGATTTAAAGGGTCTAAGCTTTTGGAATAATTTCAGACGTACACAAGTCAATAGTAAACGTAATGTTGAAATCTTCAATTCATGTAACGTGCAGTCTGATGAACTCTATTTGTGAGCTGTGTGATATTTATAATGACAGCTGTAAATCAATCATAAATTGCTACAAGTCATCGATTGTTCACTAAGTTTATTTAGACCAATTGATGCTAAGTTTAAGTTTTTTTATAATAATGATAATAGCTAAGTTTAAGTTTCCAATGTCTCTCTTTATTTTCTTTTTGTTAAAGTATTTGAGCTTTTTCTGTAATTGGGTTTTCCAGTAGGAAATATGAAATATAAAATAAAAAAAGTAAAAATGAAAAAATAAAACTTAATGAACGTTTACTCTGCCAAATATTAAGTTTTTGAACAATTTCCATGAATTTCCCTCAAATACGGCTTCTTTCTCCTGCATATTTTGATATAAATTGTTGGACACAACATGCTTAGAGTCAACGAAATCAGGTTGTACTATTTCCGTTACGAACGGTCGAACACGACGAAAACTATTGATTGCCTTCTAATTTTGCATTCACTTTTCATTGCCTCTGGATATTCATGTTGTTAATTTTCTAAATAATTAAATCTCTTCAACTTTCATATGATAACATGTCCTACCTATTTCTATTAATTTATTTCAATTTTAAAAATTGGAATAATATTTATTCAAAAATATCAAGCTCCTCATTAGAGCCCAGGAAGTGCATATCATTGGAATTAGCTCATAATCAATGCGATTGATTACATCCAAACTTCGTGTCATGCATAAAATTTCAGCGATTTCTATAAATACCCATTAAAGTTTCATTTAATATAAGCCGAATTTGAGCTTTTCCTACTTTCGCTTTGATCTTAACTTAAGCCGGATAGTCACAAGGGGAATAATGCTGAGGAGGTCGGTCAGCCTATCCCAAAATATCCCTGTCCCTTATTGGCTACACTTTTCCCAGTAGGCGGAACATTAACGTAGGACACGCCTTGTTATCCCTCGGGACTATTCAGATTAAAATCATCAGTTACGTTAATGTGGACTATAAGTTACAGTGATTAGTGATCAGTGGTGTGTTTTTTATTTTCTAAATTTCCGTCAGGTATGTCTTACCGTATTACGAGATTCGCTATTATAAGGTATATGGTACTATAAAGTTCTTACGCAGGTACTTTACGAGGACAAGAGTTTGAAGTTGCTTTGGTGTTATGTTTCACAACGCGCACACCCGTCACTAGGATTTAAGTAAAGAAGTAAGATTAGCATCAAGGAATAATATGGCAGTTAATTTTGAACTGGATTATCCAATTTTTGGTTTATTAATTTGTAAACGTAAAAACGCAAAATGTAGATTTTGGCAACTCCTGTCTGTAAGCGGCAATATGTAGGTACGAATACGCAGCATAAGGATATCTTGATATTCTTTCGTTTCTTGGCAATAACTTTTCTGCCACAATCTTGAAAAAGTAGTAACAATTACTCACTATGCGGAAACGAAAAGAATAAAACCCTATGGATGATAGAACAGTAGACGGACAGAAGTGGATGCTTGTCTTTTTGTAATGCTCTTATTATTTCAAATTCTATTTTTTTTTGCTTCTTCCACCTCTGTTGCGTGAATAGTAAAACTGATATGTTAGTGTGCTATGTAATTTACCAAAGTAAACTATGCGCTCGATTTTTTCATAATTTTATTTATCGTATTTACATGTTTTTTAAGATGATGCTGGTCTCCAGTGACACGTATAAGGGGGTGTGTGTACGGACGAGACAAACTGATGATCACGTTTAGGGCGAATTTGACAATTTTTAGGTAAACTACTACTTCCTAGTAACGAACGCAGCTAGAGGGAGGATCCAAAAATGTAGTGTTCTAGGTCCAAAGCTTGTTTCGGACCCAGAAATACTGTATCATCTTGATCTTTTTTCTTGCTTTGCGATTACATATTGGTATGTGTGACATACTTTGTGTATGATTTTTTCAAACTCGTAAATGGCAGCCACAAACATTTTAGAACTGTCTTGAAGCCTCAATACCCATTTCGTATGGTATGGAGACTATTTTATGATCAGTCATAAAGATCATGGAAAATACTAAAAAATAGATGAAAGTAAAATTTTAGGTACTTCCTTCAAAAAAGCACGGCTATGCTATTTTCAAGATGTTTAAAGGGCAAACAACTTTTTCCACTATTTTTTTAAATCTATCGTTCTGAGAGGTCTAAAAATACCCATAAAAGTTGTAATGTTTACACTTTTCAAGTTGCAAATAGAAAGCTGAATTCTCCACAAATAAGGACGAAGAAGCTAGTTTCGGGTTTTAGGAGCAAAAAGACATTGACTTAAATTTTTTGTGTGGTCCGCTAATCTGAACTTCTAAAAAAATTGTAAAAATAAAACTGCAATGCTATGCTCATCCCTCGAAACATTGTCCGAGCGGGCGGCAGCAGATTTTTACAGAGGGTCAAGTCCTAAAAATCGGCAAAATTGTACACAAAATCAAGCTAACAGGTACAACTGTTGATGTCCAACCGAATTCTTGGCCTGGAAGTAAAAAACTTATGGTCCATTAGTTGGGTTGGAGAATATGGTATCAATTAGTATTACTCAACCAAATTGCGCCACAGTCCACACAAGAATTGAAAGGATTTTTTTAAATTATTTATAGGCTGATTTGTAATTGTTATCCTTTTTGTGCAATATACAAAAGGAATGTAAAGGAATCAGTATACATGGTGTTTCAAATTCTACCCTCACCGTTGGGATCTCGGAAACTGATGTAACAGTTGAAAGTTTCGAAATTCAAAGAGCTTCCGGAAAGAGACGGAAAAACTGAATAATTTTGCCTGACTTTATTTGTAGTGGGATTTTCAAATGAATTTAATATTGCCACATTTGTCCTCTACAAGATGGCGTAATTAAAATTTCAATATGACTTTTCGTCTCTTGTACTCCAGCATCAACTTTATTTTTTCTTATGGACGCCATATAGGATTTTTATACAGACGAATAGAGTTTTCAATTTTGTTTCCAAAAATGTATAATACGTCATACATTGACATTACGAAACGTCATATTGAAATTCTTATTATGATATCTTGTGGAGGAGAAAAACTGTCAATGCTAATGTCTAATTCATTTTCAAATTCCACTACAAATTAAGTCAGGAAAAAATTAAAACGACTTTGGAAACATTTTTTCCGTCTCTCTCCGGAAATACTTTATGTTCTTAAACTTTGTATGCGGCATTTTATTGATAACCTAAATACGCAACTTTGCTCCTATTTAAGCGACTGTAGGTATACAGGATCAAACAACAATAATTGTCTTTATAATTCTTCTGTGGACTGCGACCCAATTGATATTCTCCGGCCTAACTGGACCATAACTTTTTTACTTCCACAGGTTTTTTTGTATGACGGTTTGTTATTGTATCTCAAATGCCCAAATGTTTTACTTCGCCATCACACAACCAAACCGTTGTGTCTTATATTATTTTCTCACAAGACAAATAACGGGGTTTCCTTTAGATTGCCTTCTATTAACCGGTGTGTTGACAACAGTTCTGGGTAGGTTTTTTGGCATTTTGGGGACGTTGGACGGAGGTTGCGAGTCTGGTACATTAAAAAATGTCAGGCAACCACATGCTCGCTTGTCAAGAGCATACCCAGGGGGAAGAGAGGCAAAGGGGGTAGCTGTCCCCCTTTTACCCTCGCTCGAAAAAATTAAATAGAGACAACATTTTTTACAAAAATTAAATTATTAATGTTCAGGGTTGTCCACAGTCTGAATCAATATCTATCAAATGAGAAATTACTATGATTGTTTGAAATCTATGTTAGATACAAACTTATTGTTTCTAAGAGCACTATATGTTATATGTTACCTGTGTGTTTCAAATTCTAACATCGCCTTTGGGATCTCGGAAATGGTAAAGCGAATGTCACACGATCAGTATTTTCTGTGGTCCGTAAAATCAGTGAATTTCTAGGTAACGTTATGCCCCAATAATTACTGACGTCTATGCTACTCGGGCAATGAATCTTACATCTCATGATAAATATATTGACGGATTACAGTGCATACTGATCTTGTGACATTGACCTAAACGCCACGGAGTACTTTATAGCGGCAAAGTTGGTCAGGTAAATAAAAAATGGAACTTGGACAATTTAGAAGTTCAAAGTATTTCCGAATTTACACTAAGTCATATTTGTTTTTTCTTAACTTTAGACCGAAACAAAACTTTTCAAACATACACGTTGTCAACAAATTTCAAACAAATTACACAATAACATTACCACATTTTCTCTTCTACATGGTGGTATAATTAGAATTTCAATCAAACGTTTGAGACGGGGGAAAAAGACAAAAATCATATTAATGTTCTATGAGTAATGTATCTTCGGAGATACTCGAAGCATCAAAACTTTTCAAATGCATTTTCTGAAATAGATAAATAGGCAACTTTGCCACCATTCAACCGACCCGTATCTATTATTGTTTCTGAGATAACAATTGTGAAAATCTGACAAATTTTAATTATTAAACAAACCAGGTACAGATCCTTCTATATAAAACTATTTTTGGCTACACTCGTATGACAAAATTTCAAGTAATTGTAGAAACAACGAATAAATATCAACAATGAGAAATTATTTTCGGATTTAGTATCATACGGTATATTCCTTCTTCATTTGAAGTGGAATATTAATATTAAAACATGTGTTCCATTAAATTCGTTTCTGTTGTCATGTCAGTATGAATCACCTTGTTGGGAGCGTATGTCCACAATTTTTGTAAATAACATTTTTCATTATTTTATAGTAATGGAGATATTGTCCAATTGCATACTAAAAGCTCACCCTGTATGATAGCTTAAGCATTTTTGAACATTTTTTTTGATGTTAATCACTACAAAGGCTTTAACCTTTGGCCACTATTTCATATTTACTCTTATGCACTTTTCGGTAAAAAATGAACGATTTTCTGCAATAACCAGTTTACCGTTGCAATGAACTGGATATCCAGACCCATTAGTTCTCATTTTGAAAGTGTTTTTATCCCTTTCCCAGCTATTATATAGACTTATAACTCTGAAGTTTGATAAAAAAAGCTATCCAGATTTTTTTATTTCGAGATGAGGGAGATTTGCATTCACTCTAAAGAATATATAAATTCTTCTGTACAGTTTCTTTAACAACAGCGTTTGATTTGGCTAGTTAGCCGTTTCACGATGACAGTACTTCCCTTGCCTATGGACTTGACTGAAGAAATGAGTACCCAGCTTGAGTTTTGAGGTATATGTACACCCAAAAAGTAGGTATATAAAATCTGCAGTACAGCAAACATTTGTCATATATTATTTCCAGTGTTAGATACTTGTAAGTATTGCAAACGAGTAAATTATTACTTAAAAAATCATATCGCGCATTATTTGCTTGAAAGTTTGAAAAAAGTAATCATAGTGGTTTTTCATATGAAAAATCTATATAAATGGATAAACCAATGAAATGCAAAGAGAAAGAAAAATATCAAGCATAGATATGATTTGTGAAACTTCTACCAAAAATTTTTTCGAAGTTGCCTCCCTCCGTTTTAGCTGGATACGCCCTTGTCGCTTTGGGTAGCAGGACGTCCTTTACGCCCTTTTAAGAGCGGAAATGGCCTACCGCCAGGCGGTAGTAGGATTTGCTGATTTAACGCGGTGCGTTATGACCGTTGTAGTAACAGTGGCGGATTTAGGGGGTGGCGCCCCCCCCCCTTGACGTCTGACACTTGCTTTTGTAATCTAACACCATTGTGTTACTTTCTGAGACATCATGGCGACAGAAGTTATAGCTATAGGAACTGAGCATTGCGATTTTTTGATATCCTTTGGTATTCCAAATGCTGACCCTCATTGACATCACTTGTTTACAGCATAATTCTTACGATTTATACGTATATACGAGTATTGTGACTTGTGACAAATCTAAGTCTGGATACCTAATACTATATATTAGCTATACAGATTGCACTTAAAAGGTGATTTATGTTCTGTTTATTGCTCAATAGTAATTTGAAAAGTGTGTAAAGCTTGACTGATTTTGTTCGGGATTGGTGTTGCAGCGAAGCAAAGATGAACGCCTAAATTGGAAATAGAAATTTATGAGATTTGTTTAGCGGTGCGTCTGTGGCCTGTCCAGAAACTGCGTCAATACCACACATCTCTTCTCGCGTATGTTATTTTTGTTGCTATATTGAATTCGATTAAATCACAGAGCTGCTGCACTACACGTGAATATGTACAGAACTATATTCCTGTACTTGTTTCGTACAAACATTCATTATCAAAAAAAATACGATCTAATAGATAGTTTATTCTAATGATTTCCAACATTTTTACATGCGATCAATACCGGTTCGAAAACTGAGAAAACAACAACTATGCCGTAAATCTAATTTCTACAACGAAAGTCTGAAAAAACCCTAACACCTACTGAGCGGGGCAGTTGCAAATGCTTGTTCCGGAAGTTGTTGTATCCAGTATGCAACTTCTTCCTGTTCAAGTGATTGTACACGCGTTAAGGAATACCTCAGTACCGATTGCCGGGTGGCGGTACAAGTCCGCCAACGGGCCATTTTAGGTTTATTTGATATCATTAACACGCAAAAAGAAGGTGGTAGATAAGGACCAGTCGACCGAGGCGGTACCACCCGCTAGCTTTTCCCAGGGTGTCTTTTAAATGTCCGCATGTTTCCACACCTAAGCTATGCAGCGGTTATCTTCCAAAACAAATAAATTAATGATGGTGGATCCCTCGAGTACTAAAAATTCCGGATGTAAACTCACTCCATTCTCGGAATGGACGGGTGGAGGGTGGACTCGAGGGAACATTGAAGATAAAATTTGTTTCGCAAACATCTGCGGGATTAACAGCAAGATTGATGCTATACATCACCACTTGCAATCCAATCGTCCCGAAATGCTTTATTTGGTGGAGACAAAAATCTCAGAGTCCGCACCGATTAAACATCTTACCCTCTCAAATTACGAGGTGCACTCCAATCTGAGAAAGAACGGGGGTTTTTGTCCGCAGCAGTCTTTCCTGCTGCAGGGATGTTTCTCTGGAATCAGACCGGAAGGACATTCTGTGGCTTCGCCTCAACTCCAAAACATCCCCCAAATTTATTTGCTGCCTTTATCGCTCTCCCTCGAACCATAACTGGGAGGACCTTCTTGAATACCTCGCCGTCAAGATCGACTTCCTGAACATCGATCATCCCGCTTCAGAGGTAGTTCTCCTCGGTGACTTCAATGACCATAATTTGCTTTGGTTGTACTCAAACAAGACCGATGCAGCAGCTGAAGCGTTCGCTGTTACTCAAGGGCTGACCCAGCTGGTGACGGGCCCTACTTTTTTCCCCGCGTCTCATCACATGCCAGTAGCCTGCTGGATCTCTTTCTGACCAAACATCCTGTCCCTTGCAGCACTGCTCTCCTGCCCCCCCTGGGTAGCTCAGACCACGGTGTTGTGGAGGTTAGGTTTCGGTCAGAACCCGCTGTGGCAGCAGAAACTCTCACAGGCTGCAAAATTTGGCATTACGGACATCCCAACTGGGAGGGGCTCAGAGACTTCTTTTCTACCTTTCCTTGGAGAGATGTCTGTTTCACTGACACGGATGCGATAACCAAAATGATCCACGTCGGAATGGAGGAATACATCCCTCATACAGTAAAAGTGCCTAAACCAGGGTCACAGCGCAATGGCAGTCAGTCTTTCTGGACGCTGTCCAAGCAGATTAAAAAGAAACTCTCACACAGCAGCCTTCCACCACGTACGTGTCAGGATGGAACGATTGTATCGGACTCAAAGGCCAAGGAGGAAGTCCTTGCCAAGATCTTTGCTGCCAACTCCACCATAGACGTCCCCTCCAACGCCCAAGTGTCGTCAATTCAAAGGGTTCCCTACAATGTGCGGAAAGTAACATACAGGTATAAGACCGTAAGACGGGTGCTCTTGTCGCTCGACATCAACAAAGCTTCTGGACCGGACTTGATTCCTGCCATTGTACTGGAGAGGTGCGCAGCGGAGCTTGCTCCAATTCTTTCGCGTCTCCTCCAGATACTTATGAAGCTGGCACCTTCCCAGAAAACTGGGAATTCGCTCATATCTAACCCATCCCGAAAAAGGGATCTAAGACCGACCCTTACAACTACAGGCCTATAGCTCTGCATTCTGTCATAAGTAAGGTGATTTAGAGGTACCTAAATCGCGAGCTTCTCGACTACCTCGAACATCACAGCTTGATTAGCGACAGGCAGTATGGTTTCCGGCACCAGCCATCCACAGGGGACCTCCTAGCTTACGTCACGTAATTGTGGAGTAAACTCATCCAGACTTATGGTGAGGCTTATGTCGTTGCTCTTGACATCACGAAAGCGTCCGATCAGCTGTGACACGCTCTCCTTTTAAGCAAACTTCTATGGCCTCACAGAAAAGTTTTGCAGATGGGTGGCTGACTTTATCTCATCGTAATTGACGGGTTCTCCTCTTCATCCCACAACGTCAACGGGGGTGATCCCCATGGATCGGTCTTGGCTCCGAACTGTTCCTGTTACATATCAAAGACCTCCTTTCCTGCACGATCAACCCAAATCACAATTTCGCTGATGACAGCACTCTACATGCAGGAATTCAGAGTGACAGCCGATCTCTGCCGCTGAGCTGGAAAATAGAAGACTAGCGACGAACTCCTCTCTGACGAGAGACCTGGAGGTTGGCACTGCTTTTGGACGCAACAATCTTGTACAGTTTAATGCTTCCAAAACACAGTACTGTACCTTGACGAACAAAAAGCGTCCTAAAGCTTATCCGGTTTCGATGGATGGCCGAGGTCTGCCAAAGAGCCATTCACTTCGACAGGTCGGAGTCCAGATCACCGATGACCTGGTCTGGCACGAACTCATCTCGTCAAGAGCGGCAGCTGATGGGAAAAAGTTAGGCTATTTGTTTAAGGCTCAGAAGTATTTTTCTCCGCATGACCTTCTCACTCTATACCAGGCCCAGATGAGGCCTAGCCTCGAGTATTACTCACACATTTGGGGTGCTGCCGCCCCGACTACATTATTTATGCACGACGCTGACCAGAGGAGGGTTGTCCGACTGATCGATGACTCTTCTCTAACAGACAGTCTCGGGACCCTTTCGCACAGGTGGGCCGTCGGCGATCTAGCTCTCTTGTACCGCTACACCAATGCGCTTTGCTCCTCAGAGCTCTCTTCCACGATGCCGTCACGCGATGTGCCTGCCAGACAGACCTGCCTGACTTTGACCTCCCATCCTAACCGTGTCGTGTTCGCTTTCGCAATCAAAAACATTGTTTTGTGTGGAATGGACTGGGATATGTCTCGGAGTCCCTCAGAATGTTTTATTATTTTTTTTTACCAGCAATGAAGTTTTCTATGTTTGAATCTTTACTATTATTACACTAGTTGCTTATATATGCCACGTACTTATTTTGTTCTCATATAATAAAATATTGCCTTTCTGAGGATTTCTGAGCATTTTCCATGTTCTTTTTTCAAGCTGGCCTTGACCAGATAGAACATAATGGATTTAAGGAGCAATAATAGGATACATTCTAGAAGTTCCACTGAGGTTAAAAAATGACCAGCCCCAAATAACTTTTGGGCCCCCCTAGACGAAATCCTGAATCCGCCCTTGTGTAGGAGCACACTGTACAGGAATGTGGAAAGCTAAAGAGAGATGAAATGTCACCTGGAAGACGGATAAAACATATTGCCACAGAGTTGTACGTCGTTCAATAAATCCGTACTTCGCTAATAACATTATAAATGAGAAAGTTGTTTGTTACTTAATCACGCCAAAATGGCTGAACGGGTCTGGATAAAATTTGATACAGAGATAGATTATAGTCTGCAATAGGCTGCTTCCTATCCAGCGAAATAACTTAGAATAATATAAAATAAAAATCTTTTTCACATGCATAATTAAATCTTTCATGACGTGTCTGGCGCGGAAGCGATCAGTCAGTGAGTAAGGGTATACAGGGTAGCCCATCCATGTGTGAACGGAATATTAGTCATAAACAAATACATTTTGGGAATATCTATTTATGGAATGTTATACATTACATTTGAGGGCACATTTCTGGAATATTGACAATTATACAGGTGTCCCAATTTTGACCTAAAGAAGAAAATTGATATAACATACTACGGAGTTATGGTAATTAGCTACTGAGATGTATGGTGTTTTCTCCAGAAAAACCATCCACTTCGGCAACCCCTCAATCCGCCATTTTGAAATTTGGCGTGCTGAATTTTTTCGAATTTTCATTTTTGCTCATACAGGGTGGTCAAAAAGGCGAATTGTACTCTTTCTTAAAAATGTCAAATGCATCACCCTGTATATTTGTGCAAGTTTGAATTCAATCTTTTATAAGCTTTTTTTTGGTATAAGGTTTGATTCAGATAAAATCACTAGATTTTGAGTTATTAAGCTTTTAATAGCAGGCAGCAGCGGTGGCCGCAGTAGTAGACTCTTCGGTCTCCTGATCAGTCGTCGTGCGCTGTGCGGGTTCGAGTCCCGTCCCGTCCCCCTTGGCTATGGATGTCCGTAGGTGGTAGATGGTCTCTGACTGTCGAACGCGGAGGTATCACCCGGCGGTTCTCGTAGGCGGAGCCAGAATGTGTGCATGTTGCATGCAAACGTGTTCCCTCGTCAGAGTCCGTGTGGCGTCCCCCTTTCCCATGTATCCCCCATAGCCCCACGGTACCCAATGGGTGCTTAGGCATTAGGCCTTCGTGTTAGTTGGAGTATAAAAAAAACAACACACAAAAATTAAGGGAAAAAATCACATCATCCATGGAAATAAAAGACAAACGGTGGGATAGTTCTATTTTGCCACTAAGAGTACAGTCATGTATAACATGCCATAAATAGATTTTACCAAAATGTATTTGTTTATGCGTAATATCCCGTCCACACATGGATGGGCCACCCTGTATAAATGGGGCATTTGTATCGTACAATTACTGCATTTCGACATTAGTTTGCTTAGGGTGATCGTCTTGATTTACATATGTTTGGTGTTTTGTTTTACTTCAAGTATAATACTGTGAATAAATAGTTATGGTGTTAGGAAATGCCACACAGGCTGGTATTGTTGCATTAAAATGTATAAAAAATGTCCTTTGCATTGTTGAATTTCTCCGAAACCAATCTTTTTCAGACTAATGCAAAACGAATTACCTATAATACACTACTTCCACGCGGGTGGAGCCGTGGTGTTGGGCTAGCTTAAACATATATGTGTGGTTTGATTAGGCCAGACAATGAATATGGTGATTCCAGAACCTATAATAATCAGATATCACTGACCACCATCCATTCCATTGACTATTGTGAGTATCAACTCTTGAGCCCAGTAGAATAATGATAGAACATAATGCTCCCTAGTGAATGATAAAAAATTCTGACAGCTGTTTATGTTTATCAGGGGCAAATTTGTGAATGTATTCATTTGTTCCTAGGTCCTTCATATCATTAAACGTTTTGCTGACAAAGTTAACATCGTCTTTCTGATGAACGAGATCTTCGCGATTTTTCTCCCGAGAATGACCGTTCGGTCGGTCAGTGTTCCTGAAAACAGTTTTACAAAAGGTAATAGATCCACGACCACTTTCTATCAGTTATTCTACTTCCTGGTTTCAAGAATGGACACCAAAATATTTTGTTCTAAAGGGATGCCAAATTATTCTCATTGATATGATATCGTGTGATGCTAGGATGTCCTTTAATCAAGGACATATAGATCTGAGCTTAGTTTTTAAAATTGGTGCCAGTATAAATTCAGTAAACTATGCGGGAAGCAACCTCCAGGCATACGACCGTAAGACGGATCCTCTTGTCTCTCGTCATCAACAAAGCTTCTGATCCGGACTTGATTCCTGCCGTTGTAATGAAGAGATGTGCTGCGGAGCTTGCTCCAGTTCTTTCACGTCTCTTCCGGTTATCTTGCGAATCAGGATCTTACCCAGAAAACCGGAAATTTGCTCATGTCCAACCCATCCCAAAAAAGGATGTAACATCGACTCTAACAACTACATTCCTATAGCACTGCTTTCTGTTATAAGTATGGTGATTGAGAGGTACGTAAATCGGAAGCTTCTGGAGTACCTCGAACGGCACGGTTTGATTAATGACAGGCAGTATCGTTTCCAACATCAGCGATCCGCTGGAGACCTCCTAGCTTACGTCACCCAACTGTGGAGTAAGCTCATCCAGCCTAATGGTGAGGCTCATGTCGTTGTTTTTGATATCATTAAGCGTTCGCTCAGCTGCGGTATGCTGTACTCTTATGAAAACTTCTATCCTATGGCCTCCCAAAGACGCTTTGCAAGTGGGTGGCTGACCTCCGCTCTGGCCGCAAGATATTTGTCGTAATTGACGGGTTCTCCTTTTCATTCCACAAAGTTAACACAGGTGTTCCCCCGGGATCAGCCTTGGCTCCGACACTGTTTCCCCTTTCATATCAGCGACCTCCTTTCCGGGCGAGAGACCTGGTGTCGCAAACTTGCAGTTTAGTGCTTCCAAAACACAGCACTGCAGCTTGACCAGCAAGAAACGCCCCAGCGCACATCCAGTTCCGATGGGTGGTCGAGTTCTACCAAAAATCCATTTTATTTTGACTGGTCGGATACCAGATCACCGAGGACTTCATCTGTCACAAACACATCTCGTCAATAGCGGCAGCTGCTGTGAAAAAGCTAGGCTACTTGTTTAGGGCTAAGAAGTATTTCTCTCCACATGATGTCCTTACTCTGTACAAGCCCAGATAAGAACTAGCCTCGAGTACTGCTCACGTGTTTGGGGTGGTGCCGCCCGACGACATCAGAGGAGGACTGTCCGACTGATCGATGACTTTTCTCTAACCGACAGTGTCGGAAGTTTCTACGGCTACGCCAACGGGCTTTTTGCTCCTTAGAGTTAGTTCTCTTCCATGATGCGCCCGCGCGACGTGCCTGCCAGACAGACCCACCTTTTTTTTGGGAGCGTTGCCGGCGCGTGAGCTTCCTCGGAGCTTCTGTTTCACCGCCAAGACAGACCCACCTGACTTCGGCCTCCCATCCTAACCGTGTCAAACTTCGAACAACCAGAACTGGCCATTACGACCTCTCCTTTGTCCTTAGGGTATCGAGATTGTGGAACAATCCACCTCAGGAGGCTTTTCCCAGTTTTAGTAACATTAGGCAGTTCAAAAATCGGATTAACAAAAAACAAAGATCCTCGTAGCAGCTGCGGTGCTCTGATATTTAGGTTTCTGGCTTCTGTTTATATTATTAATTCGTGAATCTGCTTAGTCTTTGTGGCTAAAAATTTTCAATAACGTTTTGGTTAATTTGTGAGATAGCAATAATTTTTGGAAAGTAGATGGATTATTTAAAATATGTGTATGTATTGCAGCATACTATGCCTCGTCAGAATCGCAGGCAGGTTCCTTCTGTTTGTTCTGATACCATTCTGCCTCATTCTTCAACTTCAACCTCAGATACTGAGTCTGAAGACAGCAGTAATGGCGGAAGGGCACCTCGGCAACCGATTTATCAACGAAACGCAGCAAACGAACGAGAAAGGGCGCGTATGAGAGTTCTTTCAAGGTAACTGAAACTTATCGTTTTTTGTTAAGGCGATGTTATGCTATGTTAGAAGCTGCACTACTTTTGCCTTTGTGTGTAAGTACATCGCACTGTAGTCTGTTTATTCGAAAACCTGGCTGAAATTAAAAAAAACAGAGGTTCGAAAATGAGTGAACATGATTTCCCGTTTTTGATTTAATACTTTGAACAATAAATTGGCCACAGAATCAGGACACTGCGACCTTTGTCATGGCGGATTATTGAACTTGAAATTTCAGGTTTGTCATTCGACATTACTTTTAAACGGCAAAATTCGGGAGCTTCTGTATTATCCGTTGTGTTGTGTGTTGAATATATTTGAACATCTAGATGTTGTCATAATAAAGAGAGTACGAACTTTTATTGCATGTAATAGAAAACTGTCATTGTTGTTGATTTCACGTTGAACGTGAGTCGATTTTTAGATTTACTTCTTTCTAGTAATATTATTCAAAGTGGCCCTTTGTCCCATCTGGTATAAATTGTTTGTGAACTTTGAAATACTGCAGACAAAATCTAATGTCAGTTTTTGCTAACTTTTTCAAACTATTGAGAAATATAAACTTATATGGTTCAGTTTGGGTTAGTCCTTGAAGTGGCCTTAAAATGTTTTTCAGGTGCCTCGTAGTGACTAACTGACTTCTTATTAACCAGAAAAACCTAAATGACATGAGGTCGGGTTCCAGAGCAGATCGACTTCTTTTGAAAATGTTCTTGACCCTAAAGTGACCATCAAATGTAGAGGCAAGCTAACCCCAGATTTGAAATCAGCCACCTAAAAATCCATATTGTACTGAAAATCGGATAAATGCAGTAGAAATTTTATTTCTTGCCAGCTTTTCGGTATTCTGGATCACTGTGCGTCGGTCGTGTACAGCACGAAAAACAGTTACCGACGGTTGCTACTTGGCGTAAATCCATCTTCTTCGGAGCTTGGAAGATTTTAAAAATAGGACTTAGTGGCGGCGCGGAGAAGTATAAAACAAAAACTCCACAACGTCGCCAAACTTTGATTTGTATATTTTTCGAGATTTTTACATAACCACAAACTTTTCGATAAGATTTTTTTCGACATTTTCCAACATTCTGATGTTTTAGTGCATGGCCAAACTCTAAAATATGAACCATTTAATAAATATCAAATAATGTATACTATTATTGTATGACAGCATAGCTCAACCGTACAGGGTGTCCAAAAAGTATGGATACATCAAAGTATCTAAAAAACGCCTCTTAGCGAAAAATACTGAAGAACAAAGATTTGAGGCTTGAAAAGGGACATCTTGTGGTGACCATGTCACATTCGACTTTCTCCGCCCAAGTAGCGGCCGGCTGACCCTATTCGACGTAGGTACTTTATTTAATGTGTTTGTCTCAATTTAAGGGCATTTTGTCGTCTGAAAACCACGCTGCCTTGGGTACCAGCCGACACCAAACTCTCTAAGTTGGACACTCTTAGGTTGGCCACCAGCTACATAGCTCACCTCAGAGCTGTACTCATGGATGGAAACCCTGAGGAGATTGAACAGAAACATCCACTTACATTGGTAAGTGAAATACCATACGGCATAATATACCCTCACTTGTTGAATACATACGAGTATAAGATATTGGCAAGAAAGTATTGTAATCGTAAGAAATTTCGAAAATGATATACATACTGTTTTTATTGGATGTTACATGATAAAACTTAGACAATTAAACAGTTGCTTTGGAAAAGTTTCATTAACCAGTTTAATTGAAAGTAATATACTATTAAAGTAACTTGCTTGAAAAGAGCAAACTGTTCGATTAGTTAAGGTAATTTAGTTTATGCAGAAAGGTACATTTGGAACAATTAAACATATTAATAAACAGTTAAGCTATTTATTTGAACCGCGGACTCGCAACAGGACTGGGCCATTCATTCGTGAATTATCGGGAGCATGCGACAGGCGCAGTGCCGGCGACACGTTTCTAACTCAGTTTCATTTGTGATTGTCGCAAGGAGCTTCATATTCGAATGTTACCGTTGTTGGTGTAGCGTTTAGTAGTTGTGAAGTGGATCAATTATAGTGATCAAGTGAAATACTCGAGCATAAGGCGCTTAGTGACCCATAACCATGGATAGAATATTTTTGGCTTCTAGTGAAACACACTGCTGACGTGACGAAATAGGAAAAATTTTGAAATTTTATTTATGTAGCCAACTTTCGGTCAATAAAGTGCATTTATACTAAACATGTGCATAACATAGGCTTGATGTAATGTTTTTATATTGTATGTATAGGATGTGGAGTCTCCTGTTGGTGCAGACTTTGTAGTATTTGAAAATATCCTAGTTTGTTTAACGTGCTGTCGAACTTGTTTATACAGGGTGACTTTGAAGTTGAGTCATTAATTTTCAGATAATGATTGTAGAAGGAAGATAAACCAAAATATGTGTGTAAAAATAAAAAAAAAATAAAAAAAAAAATTTTACCTTGTTTTATAAAGTATCCTCCCGACAAGTATTTCAGTGCGGACCTGTATTTGATCGTGAGGTCCCCTGTGAGGTCTGAAGTCACCTGATTCACGAGCCCGTTGTACTACTATTAACAAAGGCACGAGGGGTTGGTTGCACTCGATTGGGAAACCGATCCGCATAAACATGTGCCATTTTTTATTTCGTTTGAGCCACGCAACAGATACTATTCACACGCGACTGACAGTGATTGTATGTATAACTGAACTGAATAAAGTAAACATCGTTCCAAATTCTTTCGCTTTTTTGTTTCCGATGCGATGAACCGATAAGTTGGATTATATCCGTTGTTGCCAAACACCAGCACATGATGTTATTGAGACAGGGCGGTACTCAAACTTCCAAAGGGCTATAACTTTGTTACTTTAATTTTACCAGAAAAATGGTAAAGGAAAAAAACATTTCTTTTGATCAGATCTACTCACTGTTAAAATAAATGACTCAACTTCGAAGTCACCCTGTATATGTAAATGCGTTGAATGCGTGCGAGTTCAATATTCTTTTATTATTGGAAATAAAAATACCATTTTTGTACCCATGGTCAAGTGGCCTTGTTCATTTTCAGATATCTCTTTCCCTACTTTTTGAATTTAAATCAAAGAATTGATTCTAGTGAATGGTGGTATATTATAACCTGTTTCTGGACAATCAAATATAGAGTTAGTAAATCTTGATATACAATAAGTTCACGATTGATGAAAATAAAAATATCGAATTTTGTTAGGGTTGCAACTTTATTCAGAGTGTAGGGTGTCTATAGAAGCATAGAAGAATAAGACAGCACAAAGTGCCATCTGTTACTTGAATCGACCACTGCGAAGGTGGCGGATATAGGCCGCCGATGCTGGCACTATAACATATACGGCCTACTCCCCATTGAACAAACTAGTAGTAAATATACATAGCTTTCGTTCGTCGGACCAGAAACGGCCAGCCATAGACAGCTGTTTCGTGGTATTTGGCATGGTGTAGGCTTGTGCAATGGCGAGTAGACCGTATCTACTATATACTTCTGGTAATAGTTGGAACTTTGTGCTGTCTTCTTTCAATAGAAATGTCAAAGTTGAAGTTTCAGTCCCACTGTCAAGACAAATCTAGAGACTACTCATGTCAGAATCCATCAATCACAAACATCCACGGACGAATAAGGTAACCTTCCTTCTGAGGCAGTCAAGTAATAAATGGATTATAATGAAAATGGCATTTGGTCGATTTGAGGTTAGCAACATATTTGAATTTCAAACTGACAATTTAATTTTTCATTCTCGTGCGAATTCATAAAATTCTTAGTCCAATTGTACATAAATCTGGTGCCTTTCTGCGTTGGGTTACCATTTTGTTGGGTAACCATTTTTTTATATCACCTTTGACCTCGTTTGTCTACGGGGGTGCAAGAAATGAAAACTATTGACACGCTGTATAATAATTTCACGTTTTACCCTTTTGGAATACAGTGTCAGAAAAGGGAACAATTCATAAAATTTAGTCAGTATTATACTCTTTTTAGATAGGCGTGTTCTAGCCGTGTTCTCGGGTTGAATACTCCCAGATATTTTCATTCATTTCATGTATGTGAACATGATTGACGCGTATTTTGCATTATACAGAGCGGTTCGTTTTCCAATAGCTTACTGAAGGTGATGGACAACTAACATGATAGATAGATAGATATTTATTGAGCCAGAGAATGTACAATGACATTACATAAAAATAAATAATCCATTATAAAAACAGTTAAAATTCATACACATATAAATGACAAATTATACCAGGCTTGACATCATATTAAAATTATAACACCAGAATTGTACACATGAATATAGAAACATAAGTAACATATTAAAAATATAAAAATTAAAAACTGGAAACAATCTAGGGAACAGAAACGTTTCTACAGCACAATTTAAAATCGTCAACATTCTATGGCGCTATGTCAATCAAAATTGATTTGACCTTCCTTTTGAAAAGCTCCAACGGCAGTCCGCTAACACTCTCAGGAAGTTTATTGTAATATTCAACTCCAAGGCTTTTGGTTACATTAATTCTATTTCCTGGAGGCAGTATTTTGTTTTTCCCTCGTGTATTGTAGCCGTGAATATCGGATAGAGCGCAGTAATCACACAAGTTTTTTCCCACATGAATTAAATTCTGATATAGTAAAACTGCAAATACTGTCATTATTTTAAGGCTTCTGAATATTTCTCGGCATCTCGGCAGTGTTCATCGTGCTTAGCTCTAACAATATTACGAACTGCTGCCTTTTGAATCAGAAAAAATTTCTGTAACTGAGACTGTAAGGCATTCCCCGAACTAAGCGCTCCATAGTTCAATAGAGAGTTAAACATACCATTGTATAGTATGCTGTTCGGGCAGAGTCCGTATCGATAATATATGCAATTTTGCGTATTGCATATACTACCCTAGCCAGATTAGTACAAATTTGGTCAATATGTGCAACTTAAGGTTCAGATAGACGAAACCAGAAGAGGACAATATGATATACTGCTGTCCTATGACCTTCCTGGGGTGCTTAGCATCCCATGGTGGAAACGCGAGTGCCGCCAAGGGTCGACTCCAATACTGTTTCTATTCGTAAAGCTGCTTAAGGACGACAGCACTTAGCCTGCAATGCAACAGTAACTTCCCCTTTAACAGAAGACGCGAAGGTTATCAGTGATATGCTTGTTAACGTAAGAATTTTACATCTAAGGCACAATACTGTAATATAGTACAATTAAAAATTCATTCCTTTCAGTTACTGTAGTTGCTTTTTGCAATTTCTCAATTGTACATTAGTTTAGACACAATTAGACAAGAAATAATAATGAGGTAAGGTAAGGACACGTATTCTTGCCAACACTCGTGGAACTGTGGTCATCCAAGCAATTACACCCTCTTAAAAAGCGTCAAACAAAAACAGACGCGAGTCGTTTCCGTATTAATTTTAGCGTGCCAGGAAAGATGAGACGTTGTCGGAGAGCAGCACTTCTCTAAAACAAACATCTCAAACAGTTCGAATAATTAGACGGAGGCCGACCGACAAATGTTTCCAGCTGGTGCATTTCTACGGAGAGGAGCCGCACGTCATCCGTCCTGCTTGATGCCTCTGCTAACAAATAAAATTCCATCGTTCGCAGGGATTTATTGCCAGTAAAATTTCTTTTATAGTCACAAACAGCGTGGAACATCTCAAACAAAATGACAGCTTATGAATACAATTTTCACTCGTGGTTTAATTAATATTCATTTTTAAATATGATATTATAGGAGAAATAGAGAGAGAAACTGTCAGAAAATAATAATCTTAAATTTTCACTTTGGAAATAGGAGAGAAAGATGACTTAGAAATAGTATGTGTTCTAGCTGTCTTTTAACATCGTCATGGGAAGTTTCAAGAAAGAGAATGATAATTATATTCATGAACACCCAAAAGGTCAATGTTTTCAAAGGGAAACGCATTTTTCATAATCTCTCTCTTCATAAGCATTGAAAATAATGTTAATTTTGTATAATGTCTACTTCGTAAATTAACCGTTTTTTGGGAAATATTAGTTTGTATATTGCTTATACGCTCCATGATGCGTTTACCATTAGATAATCTCACTTGACCATGTCGGAAATCGGATGAACTATTACTTCGTTGTAGCAGCGAATTTTAAAGTTTGGAAAGCGATACGATAGTATCTCAGGTAGATTGCCTTGCTTTATCTTCTCAATTCGGTATAGTGGCGGTGGCGCTACTAAGCAAAACATAAAAAACGAAATATTCGACGAACTGAGTTTTTTTATAAGTTTTTCAACCTGCTGAAATTTTTTGCGAGTAGTGTAAAAATGTTTAAGTTTTAAATAATTTAGAAATTTGTTCCAGTGTCCGAGTACTTAGCATGTAACCAAAAAAATATTTATATCAATAATGACACTCAATTAGATGTTTAATACAGCTTCAAAGAATATGTGAAGAAACTATAGAACATGAAAATTTGAAAATTCCCCTACATTCAATTGCATTTTATTTTAGAAACTACCCACCACCATTCAGACAGGTATAAAGAAAGTGTCATAGATCTGCTTATGCCATGAGTATACTATAGTATACTGCCGTACGTACATAAAAGGCAGTAAGGTTCATTTACTGCCTTCTAACTTCCCACGCCTACTGGCGGGGAAGTATATTTTTTGTGCATGACATGTATAGTACATCACAAAAATCATGTCACTCATTTTCGTCGGTCTGTTCGCTAATCTTATAACCGCCTGTAACTCAAGAAGTACCGCTAGGATTTCCATAAAATATTTAGACAATGTTACTACAAAGCAAAAAATTTGTAGGTTTTGAAAATCGGTCCAGCGGCGGCAGAAAAAAAGGCCTGAAACGAAAAAGAATAAAAACCGCTCAAACTATGTTTTTGCGATTTCAGATGAGTATCCAGATCATTTTTGAAATAAAGAATCTTAAAGGTGGGAGTTTTAGGAGGGTGCGGAGAGTCTATCGGAATTTGTTGATGTTAATAATTTATACGCTCCGAACTTTGGTAATTCGATGCTCTTACTAGACATTTCACACATCAGAGACTTCTCCGTACATTATCCCTCAAACTCTCTCTAACTTCTCAGCAGACGGATAGCGTACCTACTGGCCGCGGCTACTGCTCTCAGCGGCGTGCCGTTGGCCTTAGTGAGTGTTCTGTTGATCTTATATGGTATTATACGTATTTCTGCCGCGCCACAGCATAGTGTTTCCTATGCTCTGAAAGCGCTGCTACGTCTGACCGGGTTAAGTATCAAATAGAGGCGACGCATCCGGATGCAATACCGGTAGAGCAGGGAAAGGATGTCTGTGGACTAATTGTATGAACCTGTTTGACTGACCTTTTTCTCAGAGGGCCTAGTTTGTGCTGAACTGATAGCGGCATTGCGTGCAGAGTCCACCTACATTGAACACGTTATTTAACAAAAGTAGCTAGTTCTTCACTTTGTCAAATATATTTCATATTAACTACATTCCTAAGTATAAAAGCAGCAAATCAATTTATCACAGCAAAAAAGCAGTATTCTTCAAACTATACGGCTCTTATTCTCTGTATGATACAAGTTCTGCCTTCTTATCCTTTTATAACCTATTGTGACGTTTACACATTTAGTTTTTTATGTAGTAATTATTTGTGGATAAGTATGCATTGTTATAAATAATTACTTTTTCTCCGAAATAATAATTTTGAAAAATAAACTTATAAGAGAACAAACTGTTTTTAATTTGTTTATACAATTATTTTTGTTGAATGTAATTATTAAATGTAATCAAATGTGAGGTTAAGTGGTAGAGTAGCCAGCTGGCTAAACTTCGCCTCGCAGTGTGGAGGGATTAATAAAGACATTATTATTATTATTATTATTATTAATTATTAGATATTGAGGTCTACTTTTGTGTGAATTTCAATATGAAAATGGATTATGAAAACTACAAAAAAAGAAGTAAATTTGTTTTCGCAGAGTATATATGTAAAAGCAGTGAATCACATGTTATTGCTTTTTGATTTACAACTATTAAAGACGGAATGTCGTTTATCTTAGGCCTCAAGAATAATTATGATCCGAAATTACATTTAAATAACTCTCATTTATTTGTTCTGTCGTAATACTATTCAGTAAGTTCGAAAATTCTCAGAATTTTGAACTCGATTTTCTCAGACTTCGATTTTTACACTTTACTGCCTTTTACGTAAGTACGGCGGTATAGCGATGAGGAGTTTTTATATGATTCGTTTCAATCTATACCGTGTGCGTATAGACTGAAAACCAAATACCACTGACGTCGTAATGTGTACGAGAGAAGCGCAAGAAGGGTGCAACACGTGTGTTAGAAAGAGATAGAAGCATCTCGTTGCCTAGCAACCCGAGTACGAGGTCACGATGCCACCGGCGCACCCTTTCTAGCATACATATTGCACGCCAAATTTGAACCTTACCATATGTGTATTGTTTGTGATCAAGTAGGTGAAAATGTGACGATCGCCATCTGCCAATGCGTCTCTGGCTCTCTCGATGTTCTGCGCTATGCACAGATAGATGTCGCACCGCCATTACGGTCAACCCGTCGAGGAGTCGAAATACTAAATATTGCATGCATAGATGGATACAGGTTGAAATGGACATGGTTGATTTCTGTCTCTGTAACCATGGCCAACCGCAGACAGCACTGTTTCGTGCTCGTTAGCAACTCATCAGGACGGTATTTGTCTAGTCTTGGAGAAAGACGAACGGAAAGCAAACATAGCGGGTATGGTCACACAGATGGAAAACCATTTGTTATACGCGTTAAACCATATGTTGTATATATTTCTATTTGTGTAATTCATATGTTCATTTTTTCAGACATTTCATTGTATATTAATTTTTAATTAACGTGCTAATGTACAATTTTGTTCCCATTAGCGAATAAACAAATAAAACAATTGCGGAAATTTGGATGCGAGGGAAGCGTTGAGTGAATCTACTTGACACTTTTTTCTCTTCCAGACGTGGCCGTTCAGTTTCCAACGCGCTACCATGACAAGCAGCGACGCAGCGGCGGCGGATCCTCTGGACGACCCTGGCATCTGCGGAGGAGGGGGTTCAATCGCCGGCGGGGTGTCTCTCATCTCGATGGAACGGGAAGCCCAGATGTCGTCTCTAGAACATCACCACCTAAACCACAAACCGTCCTCCGTCTCCTATTACTATTAATTTATTGGATGGATATGGATTTGCAGGTTATAGTCCGGTCGATTTTGGTTTGGAAATGATTAGTGATAGATGTTTCGAATGATACGATTTTAGAATATCCTAGTGTTTGAAAACTAATGTTCGCTAGAAAAAAAAAACTTTTCAGTTTTCATATCGGGATTCTTTTTTTAGATATTACGAGGTCTGTAAATTAAGTATGAGAATTACCGTTTTTAATTTAAATATAATTACAATTTTATATTGTCACCCTCAAAATAACTTCCTTCTAAAGCCACACAGCGCTGGACACGGTTCTTCCACTCCTCATAGCACTCCTGGAACTCCGATACTGGAATAGCCTTCAGCTGGTGGGTTACAGCCGTTTAAATGTTTTCGACTGACCCAAAATGAGTTCCCTTGAGATGATTTTTCAGCTTCAGGAAGAGATAAAAGTCACAAGTTAAGTCAGGCGGCGAATAATGGGGCTGAGGAGCCACAGGAATGTTTTCCCTGGCCAAAATTCGTTTATTGACACTGCTGTGTGACAAGGAGCGTTATCGTGATGCAACACCCAGTTGTTCTTGATCTGATGAACGGTGGTGCGAGTCAAATTTAACTCTTCCCTAATCATTCTGACTGTCAACCGTCAACCTGTACGCACAAGATCCCGGATCCTGAACACTGAAGTGAGCCAGACATTTACTGATTTAACATCCTGGTCTCCGTTTTTTTGTCGATAATATTTTGGTACTTTTAATTTTTTTTCAATGAACCGGTAACCGCTTGACTGGCACCCAGTATGTGTTTAAAAGTGATTCATAATAGCCACTTCAACCATAATTCGACCGGACTATAATTGCGCACATATAGATATAGGGAAATAAATAAGCCTTGGCTTTACAAATTGTCAGCATATATATTTTTATTAGTCTTCTCACGCCTTTGTGTCATCTAGATCATTAGGAAACTTATTTATTTGACTTGTAGTTTTAAGAATCGGGTGTGTAGTTCCCTATTTTCTTGACAGTGGATTTGGAATGACGAATGTGGGGAAAGGTCCATTTTCAGTAGCTGCGATTTGTCACCATAAAATGATCAAATCTTCAGTATCGATAAAATAACAGCTGAAAGACGTGACCGATAGTTATCCTACGTTTATGCTGGCTCAAAATAGTTTCTAGTCAGAGAACGTTCAGCTTTTCAGGTCACTCAAGGTATACTACTTCCAACTACAAATATATATATATATACATAAAGATTAAAATTTTGTATTTTTATGGATAAGTAGACAGAGTAATACATATTTTTCCCTATAATGTCGTATAGTCAAAGGTTGCTGCAAAGTATACCTTGCTCAACAAAGCCTTATATTTTTCCTGTTGATTTTTTTTACATTTTGCCTGAAGTCAATTGTGATAATAGATCTTGCTTAGTCGAAATATACGTTGCAATGTTTATAATTTTAATATAGTGGATTAATAATAATAAATGTGCATGTTAGCAGAAAACAATTACTCACTCAAATATTTGTTTAGTAATTAATACGATGAATATAAAAAACTCAAACATAGGCTACCACAAATCATTTCCTCCACTCCACGGAATATAGTCCATAGTAATATTTTTTTACCATTTTGATATATGATTAACTAGGCAGTGATAGAATAAATATTGACTAGATTATTTGATATTTACTTACATGACTATGTCAACTGTTTTTCAAACTGATTCTCTTAAGAGGCTAGCTTTTACTTCCCACTTCTACTGGCGAGGAAATATTGTATGTAATCGCGAAAAGTTTCGAACATGAGATGTTATATTTTTTCGATATTATATGTACATTATGAAAAACCATGTCACTCATTTTCCTCGGTTTGTTTGACTGCTAATCATTGTTTCATCTATAACTTGGAAGGTACCGCACGGGTATTACGTATCTTGAAAAGTGACATTTTGACGTTTTTTTGACAATTCGAAGGTTTTTTGTGACAACGTAGCGTTTTCTACAAGATGTTAACTTAGCACAAACTGTTTTACACCTTTTGTGAACCCGTTTTGTAGCTGTACGAGTTGCTTAAAGGTCAGCGAAGAGCGATCATAGCGAGCAAACGTGGAATTAACTATTTGCACACTAAAAATTACCTAGTCTGCAAGATGACATTTCTTCGACTTTTTGAAGTTTGTTTACATAATACCCCTGCCAGTCGGATTTTGATTAAATTTTGACACAAGGTACTGCAATGCCAAGGACGAAAAGGCTTTGTAGTGTCTGAAAATCGATCCAGTGGCGGTCGAGAAAAATGCCAATAATGAAAAAAAAAAACTGCTCAAACTGTTTTTTTTTGTAATATTTCAGATTATTTTGTTCAATTTTGTAATTTTTTAGGCTTACAACATTGGAGGGGGGGGGTATGTTGGAGGTGGGAGAAGGTTATCTCAACTTTATTGGTTTTAGTATGTTTATAGTCTCCCAACCTGGTAGTTCCTCGCACCTAGTCCATGGTTTAACAATTTTGATATATGACTAACTTGGCAGAAATAGAATAAATATTCATTAGATTATTAGGAATTCATTTACATGAGGGTGGTTCTACCAAAAATGGGTAACTCAATGTCATCAATCAATGGATATGAAGTTTTATTAAATTTTGTTTATATTTATTTTTATTTTAAATCAACTGAAAGTCTTTTATTTGGTCGCCCAATTGCAGCGATTTATTTTGAATACAAGTTTTTGAAACAATACAAAAAATCCTCAGAACGTCGGTCCTTTGGCATGTCACAATCCCAAAAACATACAATCAAGTGGCCGTCTATTAAACATTACCATTAATTCAAGAAAACTTGCTATTTCACTACAATCGGTGATGTACTTAATAATGTATAGTACACCTGTCATAATAAAATATTCCCACCATTAGTTATAAAAAAATAAGAAATTTTGTGTCTAGTTTCATTTGTCAGTCCGTTGTGTATTGCTCAAATATAAAATTCTCGCCAAACATATCACCGACTCGAGATTGCATCCCGGTTAAATTTTAACGTCGGTAGTAAACAGCGCTGCAGACCGCGCCATTTGACAGCTGTTTATACTGAGCCAGTGCTAGAGTTGTGGTTACTATGAATACACGTGCCCATCCAGTCAAAATATCAGTACTGTAGTGAGGCGATGTTTCATTACAAACATCAGTTTTATTTTGATTCATACGTACGAGCCCCTTCCTACTTCAGTTGGCCCAACTATTGGAATCTTAGTTTTTTTCTTATCAAACACAAATAATAAAAATGTAGCAGGGTGTTATAGGTTTAAAATATTAACAATGAAAATTTTGATAATATATAGTAGAAAACACCAACTTTATCACTCCCTAATCAAATTTGCAGCATAAAAATAACACAAGTTGCAATTACAGCATATCAATCTATTTTCATTTCAATGCAAAATAAGTCTATAACGCATAGGTGGCTGTGAAAAATAAAAGCCATGACAATTGTTTTTATTAATCACAGCTGTCAGAATACGTTTAAAATAGTTTTGGGTAGTTAAGGTTTTCAAAATGGTTAGAGGAAAGGTTATTAGTGAGAAAATTCGGTTACTGATAATTAAATTTTTTAATTCTGGGAAATCAAACTCAGAAATTGCAACTTTGTTAGACTTATCGCGGTACAGTGTGAGAAATATCGTTAGAAGATATAACGTAACTGGTTCAGTTAATATTAAGCTACGATATGTGAAAAAAAGTAATATCACAAATGCCGACCGAAGAGCATTAAAAAGAATTATCGTGAAAAACAGGCGTGCCAATTATTTACAATTAAGTGCTCTGTGGAGTGCCGCTGTTGGAAGGAGAATTTCAAGGTCCACAACTCATAGAGAGGCCCACAAACTGGGATTTAGCACTTGCAAGGTAAGTTTTCCTATAAAAAAAAGTGAAGTAAAAACCCTAAAGTTGCACAATTTGTTTATAGGCCAAACAAAAGCCACTATTAACTCCAACGCAAAAGAAAAATCGGCTTAGATGGGCTAAAGAACATAAACAATGGACACCTCAACAATGGTGTGCAATACAAGGGAGTGATGAGGCCCGATTCGAAGTTTGTGTTGGTGACAGTCGCTGTAGAGTTATTCGCAAAAAAATGAAGCATTCCATGTTGAAAGTGAAATTTCCAGCATCCATTATGGTCTGGGGCAGTATGTGATCAAAAGGAGTAGGAAAACTTCATTTTGTTGATGGAAATGTGGATACAAACAAAAATTTGGCAATTTTAGAAGAATCGCTTTTACCAGTGATGGAAGAATGTTTGACATCCGGCCAAGATTTTGTGGTTCAGCAAGATGGTGCAGCGTGCCATACCTCAAAAAAGGCTATAAAATGGATTGAAGAAAATAATGTACCACTTTTGAAATGGGTTTCTAGCAGTCCAGATCTGTCACCTATGGAAACTTTGTGGCACGAGATGAAAAAGGTTTTACGAAAACATAATGCTCGTACAATCACCGAACTGAGACAAACGCTTCAAGAAATATGGGATTGTTTTACACCAAATTTTTGGCAAAACTTGGTTAGCACCAGAATTTCAGCCGTAATAAAAAATAAAGGTGATGTTACCCAATGGTAATCTTTCAATTGTTGCTTTGTTAACTTCGCGCATTTATTCGCACATTGTTAATTTGTTCAGATGTTCTATTAGTTATAGGTCTAAGTGATTTCAAATATGTATTTTTTACGACTAGAATGTATCTAAAATGTTTTAGAGTAAATAAATTGTTTTAGAAGTAAATAGTTTCGTCATGTTTAGTTTATAAAGGCATATTTTGGTACAAATCTTGAAGTGGGCTAACTGAAGTTGGAAGGGGCTCGTAGTTAACTATATGTTAAACTATAGCTTGTTAGTATTTGAAAATACCAAAATAAACATTAGTTCTAATTATAATCTCAAAATAAGGTCATTTTCGTCAGTACTTTGGCGTCAGCCCTTTTTGTTGTTGTTGAAGATTTATTTAGCATTAGTGCTACACTGTCAATTTTGTATAATGATTCGGTTACATATGTTTCTTCAATCCATTAATATTGCGTCAATGGACTGACGGGCATCCATGGTACAGATTTTTTTTGTTTAGATCACTTTTATCTTAACTGCAACTGTGTTTAACTATTTCTTTTACTTATTTCACTTGGAACCTCCTGAAAAAAAAAAACAGAATTTGTCTAAAGAATATATATTAAAGAAGAAAAGAAAAGCCGAATTAAAAGCGACTGCATTAAATTAGCTAAATACAAAGAAAAATAAAGGTTGCAATACTTAAAAAAGATAAAGGGCAAAGAAAAGCTTTAGAGCAATTTTATACATCAGAATACTCCTCTAAATACCGAGACCAAAATACAACCAGTTCCTGAAGAAAACAGACCTATTGTTAGCACAGACCAAAGGGTGAAAGAAGCAGAAAAGAGTATCGACAGACAGAGGAAGTCCAGAAGTAAGCAATTAAAAAAACTCTGCACTGAACTTAGTACTCATTCCCAGACGAGTTGAAAAGTAGTTAAAGAGAATTATAAAATCTGTTGAAAAATCGCAAAAAAAAACATAATTGAAGTGAGTGAAGTTATAACTAAAAAAAAGGAATTAGTGAAGAAGGCGAAGTTATTAAAATACAATTATACACTATATATACACTAAAAGAAAAATCACCAGATCGGTGCAAGATCAACATAGGTACATTGCAGTGCTGGAGCTAGTTTAATCAATAATTAGTTATTAGGAGCTCGCTTGTGGAGTAGTACAGTGTTGGTAAAACGGGGTCGGCAAAAAGGGTCAAAGGAGACCTAGTGCTTAGACTTCGCCTCACCACCACTTTTACACACTAAAACAAAAAGTCATAAAGAAAAAAGACACAGTTCAAACAAACTATATCTGGAAATGTAATAGACAAATACAAACTGTGGTGAATACAAAACAGAGCAGTGACTTACAAAAACAGCGGACATAAACTTGCAAAAGAAAAAATAATTAAAGTGCAACGTTTGATTTTGGCAATTTTGATACGACGATGCTAACAGTCGTCAAGTAGCTGGAAAGAAAGAATGAGTGTTTTATATAGTTGTGAAAAGTTTTTGAAAACTGCTCCATTTGTCACCAGATCCCTATTAACTTACTGTTAATAGTTACTATAACTATAAGACGTGCAGTTATTAGATGCGAAGATATTTGTTCAAAGTTTAATAAATTCCATGTTTTCTATGAAACTGTACATTTTGTCAGTCCTATGTTATTTTCGTCATTACCCTGGAAAAATATATTCATTAGATTATCTGTCTTAAATACCCGAATTTGTAGACATCTGACTTGAAAACTATAGTAAACAAAATATGTCTAAAGTTACCCAATTTTTGTATATTCACCCATGCACTGTCAACTGTTTTTCAAACTGATTCTCTTAGGAGGCTAGCTTTTAGTTCCCACGCCCGCTGACGAGGAAGTATTGTAATCACGAAAAGTTTCGAAACGGGATATTAGGTTTTTTGGATGTTATATATCATGAAAAACCATGTCACTTATTTTCGTCGATCTGCTTGCCCGCTAATCCTTGGCCCATCTCTGTAACTTGGAAATTACCGATTGGATTTTATTGAAATTTTCACACAAGGAGAAAAAAGCTTTGTAGTTTCTGAAAATCGGTCCAGTGGCGGTCGAGAAAAATGCCAAAAATAAGGATTGCTCAAACTGTGTTTTTTGGATTACAAAATTGGGGGAGGGGGGTTGTAGGGGGTTATCTCAATTTTTTTATTTTAGTATGTTTATACGCTCCCAACATTGGTAATTCCTTGCACCTATTAGATATACATACTTCACACACCATAGATTTCCCCCTACATTTGTCCTTAAAACTGAGAAATGGTTACGATTCGCGTCACTGCTTCTGCTGTCACCAGCAAGGGTGTCGGTCTTAATAACTGTTCTAGCCTTACTGCCGCGTTGTGTCGTCAGGTATCGAAAGTTGGCGGCGTTGCCAGATGGTCTACCGGTAGGGCAGGGAAAGAATGTGTATGGACTAATTGTGTAGGTTTGTTTGACTAAATTGATCCATTTAATTTCTCTGTGATATATGTTTATAACTAACTTTTTTCTCAGAGGATCTAACTTGTACTGAACACAATCCTTTATGAAGTGATGATAGCATTGCATGAGAAATGCAGAGTCAACCTACTTGACGCCAATCTTTAGATTCTAACATCAACTTTTCAAACAAACATGCACCAATGTGTGATGACTCGTAATATTGGGTACTAATTCTAAATAACTCCATCTATATAAATTACAAACTTTATTTTTCTCCACTTCATAACATACGTTAATAATGTTTCGCTATATATATACAAGTAAAAATTTCACCAATCTGTATAAAGATCTGTTTTATTAAAATACTAGATTATTCATATGGAAGCTCAAATGACTCAGACATGATACTCGTATATCATGTTGAAAATTACGAGCTTCCAGAATTTGTTCTGAAATTCATCACTACAATAATTATGATGATCCAACCAAACTGATTCATTAGGAAGAACAACGCAGATTTAAAACAGAAAAAAATGCTAAAAATAAATAAGGTATCGATAATAAAACAAATGCTTATAACATAAATTTACAAAACTTCCAGTATTAGACAAATCACATAGTTTGTTAAATCAGGCAGCAAAACTTCATCCCAGCGGTATTCTAAAAGAAGCAGCATAACGCTAGATAAAAACTTCAAAAAAAAAACAATGCTTTTACATTTCAAAAGTAAAAATTTCTGTTATTCTGCTTTTGGAATACCCCGTTGTATATCGATGAATGTAATTGTGTAATTGGGTACAAAAAGATACACCAAATAGATTTATTGTTCGTGTAAAAAATTATAAACCATTTTATGAGTTGAGAAATCGCCTAACATCCAAGTGGATAAACAGCCACCTTGTCCTGCCCAATATTTGCTGTTATTGACAAAAGAATGTGCTTAAAAAAGGACGTAACTTCAACGCCATGCATCTACATGCATATGTATCGTATGCACAGCATTCTGACACCAAAATCCAAAGTTAAATATTCAATAAGGCCACTGGCAATCTTGGGCCTAATCAGTTTCCTTCACAGATTTTCGATTTTGGAATCTGTTGGCTGTTCTCAAAATATCAAAAAACCAGTAACGTGAGCTGGATGAGATAAATTGGAAAACACTCCTTGCTTAACCACATTCTAGTTTCATAAGCGACAAAGTTACAAATACACACTTGCCAGTTTCAAAAGTATCTGATCGTAGTACCGAATATACATTTTTGAACAATTTGAACAAGAGATCCCAAAACTCAGTTACGCGCAATAGCAGGACAAGCAACAAGCAAAATTCACGGTATAAAATATAAATTATACTTCGCTATACTCGTCCAATTAGATCACACACGTAGTAACACCATTTATGCTTTGTCGAGCACATTTTTAAAGGTACCCCGTATACAAACAAAATACCTATCTATCTTGCGTTTCTTATCGGCCCAGGCATATGAATCATTACACTGTTGTGCTTCGTCGAGTACGGACCGGTTTATTTACATTTTGGTGGAAATTCGTGAAATGCCGAAGCGAAAAACAAGTAGTGATGCTGCAAGATTGGAGAGAAAACGGCGAAAACTAATTAAGAGTTTAGAGAAAATTGACAAGAAAAGTCGGCGAGGTGATAGGTGTAAGAGCACTAGTAAGTTGTTTTTAGGTAAAATCGTTAAACCTAATGTATTAAGAATGGGCTAGAACCGTTAAAGCCTTTTGCAGTTTTCACATAACGTGAAAAACATATAAATAGGGTAAAACCGTTAAACCCAGGACATATTCTACAGAATATGTTAAGGATATTGCATGCGCAAGTAGGTGAGGACTGTATAATATTTTTTAGGTGAATCCAGCTCGGATTCTGATTCATCAGGAAGTATAAGCAGTGTATATAGTACGGGACAAACGTATACACATTTAGAGCCAGAAGTCATAATCAATGAGGCAGAGAGGTCTCCTCCTGTAGTTGAAGAACAATCTCAAGATGAAAATCCGGAAATTCTCAGACTCCTGGGCGAAATTCCGTCGGGAAGTGAGCCAGTATTAGGAAGCGAGGTTCACAAATCTCTGGCTGATCGATGGACCAAGTACGTGACATTAGGTTTAGAGAAATCGGACAAGGAGGAGTTGGACAAAAAATACCTGATTCCCAAAAATATTCCTTACTTACGAGCCCCTTTGTTGAACCCGGAATTGGAAGCAACCTTAGGCGATCCTGTCAAAAAAGAGGACAAATATGTTTCTACTATTCAGAAGCATGTGGGCGTAGCACTGGCTGCCATCGCAGGGGTAATTGATGGTATGTTGAAAGAAGATGTAGCAGCACCGGATGCAGCCTCGATGGTTTTTAAATCCAAAATGTTACCCAGTGTGGTGGACGGTGGCAAAATTTTGTGTGGCGTTTTCCACATGATGTCCACAAACCGGAAATATCACGTAGAAGGGCACTTAAACTCTACAGTGAAGAAAATCGTCAGAGAAAGTAAACCTGACGAATTTTTGTGTGGTAGAAATTTTGCCGATAAATTCAAAGAGGTTAAGGCCCAATGGAGAACGGGGAAAGAAATGAAGAATGCTCATCCATCTTCGTCAAGACAGCTGCCATCTACCTCAAATAACGTTTTTCCTGATAAGTCCTTCAGAGGTAACCTCATGCAGAGACCTTCGGTATCTTTAAACTACCAGCCTCACTTCCACAAAGGAAGAATGAAAGGTCGCCCTCAAGGAAGAGACCGGGCCCAAGGGAAGGATGGCCACGACAAAGTGTACCAGAGACGCAATTACCAGAAATAGAGGTGGGTACCAGTGTATATGGTGGCAGAATAAAACATTATATGGCAAATTGGCTGCAATTTACTCAGGATAAGACCATTTTGTCGTGGGTCAAGGGATATAAGATGCCATTTTTCAAAAATCCTTTTCAATATAGTTATCTTCCAAAGAAAATGCAGGAAGATGAGATAAGACACTATTCCACTGCCATCTTGGATTTAGTGAATAAGGGAGTAATCAGTCAATGTCAACCAGTAGAGACCCAAATTTTATCTCCCTATTTTCTTATACCAAAAGCCAACAAAACAAAACGTTTTATATTAAATCTAAAGTATCTCAATAAGTCCTTAAAAGCACCTCATTTCAAATTGGATAATTATAAATCTGTTAAAGATTTAATTTCTCGAAATATCTACATGGCTACAATCGATTTAAAAGATGCATATTATATGATACCAATAAATAATACAGATAAGAAATGTCTTAGATTTAAATTTGCGGAAAAACTGCTTGAATTTAATTTCTTGCCTATGGGCTTATCTACGGCACCCTATGTTTTTACTAAGCTTTTAAAACCAATATTTAATTATTTTAGGCAACTCGGAATCCTGGGTATAATTTACTTGGATGATATTTTACTGCTAGGAAAAACTAAAAGTGAAGTAGATAAGAGTATAGCTATAGTGTTGTCCACTTTGAGAAAATTGGGTTTTTTAATAAACTTTAAAAAATCAAAAATTGACCCGAGTCAAGTTTGTGAATATTTAGGATATGTTTACAATAGTCAGAACATGACATTTTATCTTCCCAAACATAAAAAACAGGCAATTTTAAATGCAATTAATACTTTTGTTAGGAAGAGAACATGTAAAATAAGAGAGTTATCAAGTATTATTGGATTGTTAGTTTCAGCTTGTCCGGTTGTACAATACGGATGGTTGCATATTAAGAGATTAGAACGAGCAAAATTTTTGAGTTTAAAGAGTATTTAGAAGTTATAATTCTAAAATTATAGTATCAAAGATTATTTGTAGGGAACTATTGTGGTGGAAACAGACAATAGACACATCTTTTAATGATTTGGGTAGTAAAGAATATGCTTACGAAATTTATACAGACGCTGCATGTAATACAGAAGTTACCCATGGGTTTTGGGATCAAGAAGATATGAAACATCACATTAATTTTCTCGAACTTTTGGCTATTCATTATGCATTGCAGTGTTTTGCTTCAGAGTCAAAAAACTGTAACATTCTTCTGCGTGTAGACAATAAACGGCCATAGCCTATATAAATAAAATGGGAGGCATACAATTTGAGAAATTGAGTAATATAAGTAGACAAATATGGCTATGGTGCGAAAAACGGGAAATAATGCTATATGCTTCATATATACCATCCAAAGATAATATAATTGCTGATGAACAATCGAGAATTTTAAATATTGAGATGGAATATTCGTTAAATAGTAAGAATTTTTCTAAAATAGTAAGCCTAATATCGATTTGTTTGCGTCTAGGATAAATGCTAAATGTAATACATATATTTCATGGTTGAAAGATCCAGGAGCCTTAACATCTCATGCATTTACAATTAAGTGGGATAAATCCTGGAAATTTTACGCGTTTCCTCCTTTTCCCATAATTGGACGGGTTTTGAATAAACTAATTAAAGATAAATCTAGAGGAATACTTGTAGTTCCCTACTGGCACAATCAATCATGGTTTTCTTTGTTTCTAAGACTTTCGTCAACAAAACCCTTAATTTTTAAACCCAATAAAAACTTACTTTTATCTCCATTTAGAACCAGCCATCCATTTTGGAAGAACATACCCCTAGTGGCGTCGATATTATCCGGGGATCTTTTATAGAAAAAGAAGTCCCTGAAGAAGCTATACCATTAATGATTAAATCATTAAGTGAATCTACATTGAGGCAATATAGTGGTACTCTCCGTAAATGGTGGGTTTACTGTAAGGAAAATAGACTGAGACCATACGTCGCAAGTGTTGGTCATATTATCTCCTTTTTAAGCCTTCTCTTTGAGACAGATATTTCTTTTGCCACATTAAATGCTCATAAGTCTGCCTTATCTTTAATTTTGAATATCTCATCTACAGATGAGCAATTAATTAAGCGTTTTTTGAAAGGTGCCTTTCGGGAAAAACCTAGTTTTCCTAAATATAATATTACCTGGGATCCTATAGTAGTATTGGATTATATTGAAAAATGGTATCCATTAGAAACCTTGTCACTAGAAAAGTTAGTCATTTTGTTAACGTTGGCTTCTGGGCATCGAATACAAACTATCTCTAAAATTAAAGTTAAAAATATAGTACATAGGGAGAACGGTATAGATATTTATATTACCGATATGCTAAAAACATCAAATTATAATCGTCAACAGCCAGTGCTGAAATTTGATATATTTATCGAACGTCCTGATTTATGTATTGTAAAAACATTAATTAGGTATTTGGAAATAACTCAACCAATTAGGGGAAACGAAGAATATTTAATTTTAACCTATCGGAATCCTGTTCATATAGCATCTCCGCAATCTATAAGTCGCTGGATAAAAGATGTAATGAAAAACAGCGGTATAAATACTGACCAATTTAAAAGCCATAGTGTCAGACATGCAACAACGTCAGCGGCTGCTAGAGCGGGAATGAACATTGATAGTATTAAGAATTTAGCTGGTTGGACGAAAAAGTCAGAAGTATTTGCTAGGTTCTATAACAGACCTCTGCAAAGTGAATTAAATTTTTTGGAGTCTATGTTAATGAATAAAAGCTAGTATATAGTTAGGGATATAGGCCTTACATTAAGGCATTTTTTTTCCTATATATATAATAAGAATGTTATGTTAGTAGTATTAAAAGTATTTGAATACATATGGTTTGAATTAAAATAAGTTTTGCAATAAAAAGTGGGTCTATTACAGTGAAATCATTGATTATTATTTATTTGCAATACCAAGAGTTCCAAAAGAGTAATTATTACTTTCAATAACTACGTGTGTGATCTAATTGGACGAGTATAGCGAAGTATAATCAAAGGAACCAACGACTTACCTGTAGGAAGTTTGTTCCAGATTATATGAGCTATACTCGTCCAATTAGATTCCCACCCTGAACCCTTCCCGGGTAATTACTCTTTTGAAGTTCGACTTCAACAGTGTAATGATTCATATGCCTGGGCCGATAAGAAACGCAAGATAGATAGGTATTTTGTTTGTATACGGGGTACCTTTAAAAATGTGCTCGACAAAGCATAAATGGTGTTACTACGTGTGTGATCTAATTGGACGAGTATAGCTCATATAATCTGGAACAAACTTCCTACAGGTAAGTCGTTGGTTCCTTTGATTGTATCACTGTGATAAAATCTTTAGTTCATCATGCAAGGCTGTCTCTGATTATCTCGGCAATCTTTCATTTATGTACTATAAAAAACAAGAATAAATATCAAGTTCTTATAAAATGTTTTAAGATGTGCTCCTTTTATTGAGATACAAATGAATTTTTTTGAGAAATACTGAACGAAACTGAATATTTCGACGAATTTTTAAAAATTGTACAAGCATCAAAGCCGCATATTCATAGTGCATTCATAATCCATGCACTATTATGCCCGGTTTACAAAGTGAGTGGTGCCTACATGAAACGAGATTTTAATGTATAGATTATTCACTGGGCGCAACAATACTTGATCCCTTAGGTGCAATAGTTAGTGCATATACTTTAGCATGGGTTAAATATTTACGAATTACATTTATCCTTCACACTCACATACAGTGAAGAAGGCTATTGCGCATGGTTTGCGGTCATTCTTGCGCGCCTGTCGGATTATGACGTCACTCACAGAATTATTTGCGTTCTCCTAACCTTGCTTATAGTTGGCTTTTCGGTGGTTTTCTGAGTTTTACACAGGTATAGATATGTTAACATAAAAAACGCTGTAATTTGTTCGAAACATTTTTGTGAAAGCTATAAAACTGTAAGATCACATCACACATCACATCATCACATCCAAAATTACCGTGGACTAAAAGATGTTGGTATTTCTACACAAAATTTATCCGTCTCTTTCACCACATGAACCTTAGACATTTGGTGCTGGGAAAACTGGGAAGGTGCTTACAAAAGCAAGACATGACCAAAGTCAGGTGGGTTCTTAAACTTTTATTTGGATGTATAATTTTATCTTTATGCATGACAGGGGTGAAAAAAGTACCTGAGCCTGAAATAATAAAAAATAAGGATGATAATTCTGCTGGCCAATTCTCAGATCATACTATGGTGATGAAAGCGTTGGTGAAGTCAAATACTACATCTGAAATAGGGTGATTATTATTTTCATATAATTTAGAAAACTTGATATAATGTATTCATAAATTTCTTATATATTATTTTCCTAAGATTCAAACAAACATGATCTGTTAAGTAATCTGTTACTGGGGTTAAAGAAGTATTTAGTGAAAACCAAATAAGAAAAATGGACAGTCCAAAAACAATAACCTATCAATTAGTGAAATGTCAAATATTGTTTTGGATGCTGCTGACCCTAGAGCATATAGGTTTGGTTTGAAGTGGAGTTTTCCATTTCCAGCAGTTGTTACACTGAAGCAATGGTGAAAAAAAGAAGTTCTAGAGATGACAGGTTAAAATGTTCCTGTAGTGAGGATCGTTTAACAAATCCATATTTAACTTTTATGCCTCAAACTGAAGAACTTAACAGGTGTTTCTTAAAGGTAATGATGATAGGATAGTTACTCATAAGCAATTTTCATCTGTGGCATCTGCCGAAGTATAGTAATATTCACTGCCATATAAAATCAAGATGACTACTGTTTCTTTCACATCAAAGAACTTACAAATCTTTTAAGCATCAAAGTAGCCGTGGAACAAAAAAGGAAAAAAAATCTTGGGTTAAGCATACAGGATTTATAGTTATTATGAAATAAATTATGTATACTGAAATACACCCATTTTTTCTACAATGTTTTCTATATTTTTTGTGAACACCCATGGTTCTTTGTGTCTGCATATATAAACTGCATGAATAAACTTAACTGTATTGTTGTTTTTGTGTATATCCTAATATCTCAATGAACTCCTATGTATTTCGCAACATTCATAAAGGATCAAGTCAAAAGCGTTAAAGAGCTAATTTCACAGTATAAAACAAAGTAGTATTTACATCCTGATAAAAATACCAAAAATCAAAGTAAATTTCAATATCTAGGTTATAAAATCAATGTAAACACTTGCTGTGTTAAACTTTTGTTGTAACCTCGAAAATAAATGCATTTCGGAGAAATTGGGCACGATTTTCAATCTTCCTAAACGACTGAGTCCTGTGAGTGACGTCATGCGCGCGGCAGACGAAAGCTGAAGAACGAAGCATACGGCCCTACTTCTCACACACACAAGCTGTGAGGTGAATGTTATGTTCAGTATTCACCGTGATTCGGCAATATTTATTGATATATAAGGTTACGTAGATTCCACTGGCACTAACGTATCAACCAATAAATGCAGATGGTACCGAGTACAGTAAGTAATGAACATGTATCATTCACCTTACAGTAATGGGTTTTAAGGGTTCGAGAGCTTCTGGTGTTGTTACTATTAATTCTTTACGCCCTGTGTAATATCTGCTTTAATGTTATCTCTAAAAAATTTGACCCTTTAGCTGGAAAAAAGTACTGTTGTCTGACGTCGATTGGAGGCATGTTTCTCTGGGGAGCATTTCTCTTACCAACTGGTCTTGTATCTCTGTGTCGTATACGATTTCAAGAGATTATCCGCATATTCACCTTCTATTATTTTTCACATCTACCTAGCCTTAGCAGATTTATTGCACCAAGTAGGTAATGACCGATTCTACCAGCGAGTGATCCAACTTACATGTTACCCCGAAGTCTTCACTAGGAGTAAGCTTCTCCAGCATCTGGTGCTGCCATTTGACCTGAACTGATCCACAATCACCAGGTGTCCGTCTCCACACCACCGGGGTACTACCTCACTTCCTGATGGTGTCGCTGCGCCTGTAGAAGAGCAGATATGGCACTCTGATCCCCTGGGGCCTGAGTACCTGCTCCTCAGAAACCGATCTGACGGAGGCGTCGTCGTAACGCAACCAACAGCCGTAGCCAACGTGGAAAGCGTCCGTCACGTAGTGGCCGGCCGTAGCCTCTTTGCCGTCGTGATACACCACAGCGATCAGTTTGTATTGCTTCTCTTTAGGTGTCAGGCTCTTTGAGGACAGCAGTTCTGCAATACAAATCACATTGTTAGCAAATAGGCAGATAAATAGAAAGAGAGATGTAGGCGGTCTGTAAAGTAAATGATGAGACTGATTTTTTAAATTCATTTCATTCAAATATAATTACAATTTTATATTGTCACCCTCAAGATAACTTCCTTCTGAAGCCACACAGCACTGGAAACGGCTCTTCCACTCCTCATAGCAGTGCTTGAACTCTGATACTGGATTACAGCCGTTTAAATGTTTTCGACTGTCCCAAAATGGGTTGAGGTGATTTTTCAACTTCGGGAAGATAAAAAAGTCACAAGGACTCAAGTCAAGCGAGTAGCGAGGTTGAGGAGCCACAAGAATGTTTTTACTGGTCAAAAACTCGTTTATTGACATTGCTGTGCGACAAGGAGCATTATCGTGATGCAACAACTAGTTGTTTCTGATATGAACGGTGGTGTGAGTCTAATTTAACTCTTGCCCGATCATTCTGACAATCGACGATCTGAACGCACAAGATCCCGGATTCTATCGACATTTTCATCGGTTCTTCGTAGTTCATCTTCAGTCGACTATCTCCCTTCTGAAAATGCCTTAAACCAACGAAAAACCTGGGCCCTTGACAAAACACTATCTCCGTAGACCTGCTGAAGGTTAGGGGCCGTTCAAGTAGTACGTAAGCAGATTTATTACAATTATTTACCCCCCCATCCCCCTTGTCAGCAAAAGTAAGCAAAGCTCTTGCCCCTCCCCCCATGCTTACGTAAACATTTGTCAATTAATGTATTGTTTTTTTTTAATATTATAATTATAACGTTATAATTACAATTTGAAAAATAAGAAAATAGATTTAGGATAGAGATTATATTTTACTGATACGGTATTCAACATAGAGTAAAGGACAAAAATATTATATCTTACTAACATAACAAACTTATTTTAAATTTTTGGTACATATATTAAATTCAAATTAACAGACTTCAGTCCATGAAACCCGAAACCATGATTCTAAGTTTTCGATGACATCGGATTGCTTCGATTGCAGCTCAGTGTTGTGAGTTTGCTCACTTTCATCGGATTTTGGAATGTCTACGTCGTTCTCATCCAGCCATTCAACATCATGGTGCTCTAAATTTTGAATAATGCACATCAGTTCATTAGCACGACAAGCAGCGACTCTTACAGGTCTAACTTTCCTATCAGTGTGCATGTTTACTTTTTTATGGATATTTTCGATGTGACGATTTAGTGACTTGACGGAAGCATGATAAAGACCACACGTTTTGCATGTTCGACTTGATAGCCTCAATTTTACCGTCGGACAAAAATAATCGTAGGGCATTTGCAGGAAATCTTTGAAGCACTTAAGTATGGAGCTAAATTGACTGGAAGATTAAGAAATTTCCCTCCTTCATCCAAAACCAAGTCATCAACTGTTTACTTTACTTTTACAGGTGGTGGAAGAAACCTATTGTCTAGTAATCTAAATAGGCCACTTCTTGGACGACAGCATTCTGTATTTCTACATTTTACAATTTGAAACAAGTATTGGCTCTCACGCACATGTTCTGAATACCATTTAATGTCTGGAAAATCAAGAAGATCTTGTTCACCTGCCCCAACATATTTTGCATTAACATTATAGCCATCAATTTCCATTGAACTCCATACTTCAGCTAATACATTTCCTGCAAATTCGAAATTAGATCTTTCTAAATGTTCATCAATTGTAACGCCACGTTCATCCAAATGAGATCCAAAATGGTCATGTGGCAATATTAAACCAGCCAGTTCCCGACTAAGAGGAGCCATTCTGCGCTCTACTCTGTTATATGCACTTCTTCCAGGAGCATTGGTAGCTAAAAACAATGCATCGAGATCATGTCGCTTAAAGTGTTGTATAGCAAACTCTATGACTTTTTGATAACGTGGATTTTCATCTGGCCCTCCATCAACCGTCATGATTACCACTGGTTTTACTAGTCCATGCTCAGTTTTAAGCTAATGGTCGAAACTCTTCAAGTTCGAGAAGCGTCTCGAAATCCTGAGCATGAGTATTAGCAGTAGATGAACTATGCTTACCACTTCGAATAACGATGTATGTTGGTCCAGAATAGCCAACGGCTTGTGGTTGTCCTAGCATATTGGAAGTGATTTTGATACCAGCGTAAACAGATGGTATTAATTTATGACGCTCAGCGATTACCCAATCGTGATCAGGCAATTTGATTCTATATTCCATGTGCATTAGAAGAGGTGCTTGCTTATTTGCCGCAGTTACGCCAATAGGGACTCGAGCTTTATCATCTTGAGATATGAAAAATACTTGATCTGGTCCAAGTATGGATGCCATGTTCTCTAAATAATGGATTGATGTTTCAGCGAACTTGCTATCTAAGTGGCTCTTGTGGTGATCAGTTTGAGCCCGAATGAGCTTAACAGGGACTGTCGATACATGTCTTCGTCCCTCTGCAGAATCAAACGAAGATATGTCCCACTGCGACTAATGTCAAATCCTATTTTGCGTAATTCTTGTGTGAGTTCATCAAGAGTTTTTACGCTGCGAATTGATTCCGTTCGTCTTCGATCATCTGCTGCACTCCCAAATAAAGCTATATCCGCGATTGTGTTAATTAGTGAATGTTGATTGCTTTCAAGATTACAACGTCCCACTGAATCCCTCAGAGATAATCTTTTTTTTATTTCTGGATTTGCATGACAAATATCTTCTAACTTTCTTTTCATACCATCCCCGTGTTTCTTCTGGGCAACTGCGTTTTGAACCTTCCTGTTTAAAGACTGTTTTGCTGTTTTTATTTCCTCGCGCAACTTAATGATCTGTTTATCAACTTCCGCACGGCTTGGCATAGTATCTCTGGCAGAATACAAAGCATTCAGATTTTTTTCGAGTAGAGCAATCTTATTTTTCATAGCTTCCTGAGCAGGTTTTGCTCTCTGTTTACCTGTATTTTCATTAATTTCGCATTGCTCTTGTGATTCATTACCGGGTTTTATTTTATCTTCTTTTGATATTTGAAGCTGACTGTATAATTTGTGTTTTTTTTTCTGCATTTTTACAGGTTGCCTAAAAATAAAAACATTCTATGGCTTCTGCTAAAGATTCTCTTATTAAGCTAAATAAATACAAAGTATGGCAATATATATGGTAAATACAAAACCCTATGGTTTTAAATCTAATATGTTTAAACGAGCAATTCGTTCCGGTCACAAAATACAGGGTGTTAGTTTTCTGTATATATGTATAAAACTAACATCCTGTACTTTGTGACCAACTGACGCAATCAATCATAAGAAATAAATCTATAATATAATGAATATTATCTCTATACTTTGAGATAGGCCATAATATTTTCTAATCAGTAAAGAGAAACTTTTTGGCGATTTCTAATATTTCTAGTACTCATAGGTACCTAAAATGATTTCGTCACTCACCTTAGAAAAAAAAATTAGTAGATTGGATTTATTCTTAGTCGTTCTTTACCAACAACCAAATGACTCGAACGAGTTCAAACTTGTACTGAAGGCGGATCACACGTTTCCCTGTCTCTCCTCCAAGCCCGGCGCCTCCAGTGTTTGCCAAATTGAACGCTACGTTGCCAGTATCATTACTTAATTTACAGACCTCGTATGACACAAATATTTGGACGAAACCACTATCTAGGTAAGTAATTGGACGAAACCACTTTTCAGGTAAGTAAAGTATTCCGGGCAGATTAATAGTGACAGGAATGTCCAAGCATGTTCTTTCTCCCTTTCACCTCCAAAGGAATGCTTCTTTCCACGCTAAACTGACAAAATCGGATGTTTCTCTATCGAGAGACGGGGGGTGATGTCACTGTTTGTCAAGATCATTGTTTTTAATCGCAAAAATTCAGAAGTATAACACCGTACAGAAATGTCACAATTCTGTAGCTACCTATTATGTGTAGAAATTGGTGAAACAGTATCAAGTAAGACTTGTGTAAGAAATTAAGTGAACATAGCGTTATTTTATGCGTTTCACAACACTAATACGCATTTTTTGACTGTACGTTGCTGTATGTTTATTAACTAGAGACAGATTGCTATGTGAGCAGTCAATAACTAATTCAACGTCACGAACGCCTGCGCATTTCCTCTTATTCAGCGATGGGTCCACTGATGTCATTAAAGCCCATCAAGTGGATTCCATCAGGGATTTCTTTTACGCCTGATAATTCTACTTGTGACGCCAACGGCGTCCATTGACAATTTGTGCTGGTGAAGTGATTGATAGGGACATTGCCAGATGTAAACTGGCGCCAAAAAGACAATATAATTTTTTGCCAAAATACTTGACGTTATTGCTGGTTTTAGGCAAACAAAATTATGTACACTTGATTATCAGGATACAGAAGTAACTGCTTTATTGACTGCAGAACAAATAACAGAGAAACAGACTCACTTAGGTAAACGCATTTTTGTATATTAACTCTCATAGATCCGGTAGCTTTCTTCTTATGTGACAAGGAATCTTCAAAGCATTTTCTTCTATTGCCCAATTATTCAGAACTGATATTTCAAAATTAGCAAATGCTAAATTTATAAACTCAATATAAAATAGGTTTGGCTACATAATTGGCAGCAAAACAATAACAACATTAGATCCCATATTCGCCAGCAGAGCTCAGTAGTGATAGAATCCACCAGCTTTTTCTGCTAATCAAAATGTCCATTAATTAGGTAAAAGTATAACTTGTTTTTTTGCTTAGATCCTATAAAGAAATACCATTGTAAATTCCGCGAGACGTGCAGTGTTTGAATCCAGCACTAGGAGAATTTATCATTTATAGACGTTGATGAGCTTGCCTTTATAGAAGGCGGGTGGTCTGCACTGAACGTGGAACTGGATGTCGACGATAGGAGAAGATTAGAATAAATTCGACAAGTACTTACTAGAGTCAATCTTCAAGTCAATAGGAAACTCAAGTGCTTTGACAATCTTTGTACATCCAGTACGTTCATGCATCTTATAGTCAAAGCACTTCAGATGAAGTATAAGTATCACAGGCAGTTCATCTAGCACAACTTGTTGCCATGCTTCCACCTCCTCGTTGGTCTTAAGTGACGTCAGTCCTTCCAATTGGTTTTTAGTGACTAACGCCTCCAGGGCTTCTCTAACAGTTGCTACTTTCTGAGAATTAAACAAGTGCAGATGTCAATAACTGAAATAGTTCCATATTCTTCAATTTTCATATTTCATTTAATTATTCATATCACATTCTAGAATGCAGTTATCTTTATCAGTATAGGGGAAGTGTTTCAATCACGTGTTAAGGTAAAATAATTTTAAATCAAATAAAATTTAAATTATATAAGTAGAACATTTAGAAATCGCGTCAACGTATAATTATAAGTGAACAAACTTTACCTCAATATTCAACTGTAGCGTAAAGAATGGCTGAATATTTTCAGTGATAAGATCACCAGTTCTATGTATTCTGGATCGCAGGAAACCACCAAATATATCACTGATTGGCGTTCTTCCAAAGTCTGTACGCCTGGTGACGCTACCTTTGTTTTTTGGTCCCATCACCTAGAAAATAAACATCTGCTGTAGCTGGGCTGGATACTTGTGTCTTATTAATATACACGCCAACTGCATATACAATAGTATCAATAAATACCAAACATGTACCTGCCATCCTTTATCAACGTCATCTTCATTAATTTTTATTGTTTTTGATTGGTTATCTTCGGATTTAATCAATTTCATGACCTGGAAAAATGTCATTAATAAAATCATGCAATCAAAATCAGAAAACTCTTTGGTAATTCCTTTCAGACTATTTGAACAAATTTTCTATTAAATCAATCTTAGGATGATTTTAACAAGGTCTGTGTACTAAAAAGGAATTCCGACTGCTACCTTGCACAATATTATGCTTATGTTAGTTCCAAAGTCGAATACTGTAGTATTATTTGGAGCCTTTACTATGAATGCTACAGCACAGCTATTGAAAGAGTACAACGGAAGTTTATGAAGTTTGTTCTGTTTAGGATTGATGGGACATATCCAGAGAGAGGTACAAGTAATGAGGAACTATGTAGTCGCTTAGACATGTTGACTTTGAAAAAACGTAGGTACTGTGCCTCAATAATATTTGGCTACAAAATGATCAACAATTTAATTAATTGCCCCTTGATCCTGGAACAGATCAAGTTTCGTACTCCAACGTTTGCATCTCGCAATCATAAAATATTCGGGCTTCCTAGAGCTAGGACAAACATTCTTCTCAAGTCACCGTTATATGTAATGTGCTCTAACTTAAACAGAATTGGATGTTACTGTGATATATTTACGACAAATGTTAATTACCTGCTAAAGGCAGCTAAGGCTTATTCGGACCAATAGCTCATGTTACAAATTTATACCTGTTGCATTTGTTGTTTTCTTTTCGCTTTTTTTTGCTTTTGTATTATGTTTATAAATTGTCCTATAAATGGGAAACTGTTGGACAATAAAGCTATTATTATTATTATTATTATTATTATTAATAGTTAGTAAAAAATCGTAGATCCTATTAATAACTAATAAAGTATTTTTCTTAGATGGAAATATTACTACCTAGCTCAAAACCATATGACTCAAAGTCTAGTATCACCATCTAGGAAAGGGTAAATAAAAGATATGAACTCGGTTAAATGGGTGCAGAGCTGCGGATATAGGTAACTAAAATAGTGTCTTGTAGATAGTTTGACAATTCATAGTATCTACGGAGACCGAAAAAATAGAATTTTTCACAAAATCGTTTTCATTTTTTCTTGACTGAGGTGATATCTCAAAATGAGTTGAACAATAACATTGTCATCGCCAAACCATAGAAATTTATAACAAAAAATTACATAGTTGGTCTTGAAAACAACAGATCATCACATGTGAATCTGATTACAACACTAATTTTGGGAAAACCAGTTTGCCGCCGAAAGTAGTCTGAATTGCGTAACTTTTTAAGTGCCATTATCCTAGCTAGATTTTTTTTTTTTTTGGCGTTAGGACTAGGAGTCCATGCAGCCAGTCACTAGGTTTCTTGAATATATATGTTTCTAACACATTGACGCCACAACATCCATGGCTTCGGAATGTGATTTCCAAAGGCGAGATTCGAACTCGCGGCCCGGCCGGCCGGCTGATCAGTAGCACGACACTCTGACCCACCCGGCCAACCGAGGTCCCATCCTAGCTAGATGCGCAACTTTGCCCTCCTTTGACTGACTTATTCATATCTCTTACCGTTTCCGAGATCCCAATGGTTATACTCGAATTTGATATACCCGGTATATTCATAAAAGAAGTTAGTTTAGTCTGAAAACGACTACCAAAAACATTCAATTCACTCATGTTCGGACATTTCATACCTCTAGCATTTCGTCGTTGAGCCCATTCAATAAAAATCCCAAAAATTCTTCTGCATCCTCCTGTCTACCAGCATTCAACATTTTTTGGATCCACAATGGTTCGAAGGGCACATCAGTATTGACCATTATCCCTTGATCCTTCTTAGTGTTCTTTCCATCTGATCTACGGCTAGTCACTCTTTGATTGGCAGGCAAGTGCTTAAATTCTCTCACGAAACGGCACCTATTATTGTTAATTCGAAAAAATATTTTCAAAATACAGTTCATTGATTTTTCGTCAATCTATTTATTTTCTACTGTCTACTGTCATAGGAGCCACACTTTCAGTTTAGTATGTGTACTATTGTCACAAGGTGGATCCAAAGATCTCCAACTTCCTTAGACCCATATGGTCTCCAAAACGCCATCTTTCATGCATGACTTTAATAACAGACGCCAAAACTTGCAATACTCGACGCGTCGGTACATCACTGATACTGACGGTCGGCACGTAGTAAACCTTCAGAATACTGGCTTCCATTGTTTTCTGTGCTTACAGCAGTCACAATATCGATACGGTTAATCCATTCGTATTTATATAAAAATTACAGAAAGTGATTTAGCAGTTTTTATGCTCTCTCACACCATCTAATAAATTTAGAGTTCCAAATCCGAGAGATCTATTTTTTTTGTCGATTTCAATTAAGATTAGAAATACCATAATTTTTTAAATCTTCGTTATACTTACATCCCGTCGATAAATGGAGTGCGTTTCCTTTTAGAATTAAGCTTAACATTTTGCGCTAAGCTGTTAAGCATGTTGTACATTGGAGGACATGCAATAAGAGCTTGCAAAATGGAATTTACATAACAATAGTTGCTTTTGTTCAGAAGACCTCTTGGCTGTAAGCTCACCGCTTTTCCGTCTACAACATGTGATGTCAAAAATTCTAGAATAAAACAGATAAATGTGGTAACTACAAAACCCTGAAATTATTATTGGATTTGGAATATGCATCATTTTGTTATGAAATTTTTATTGCGAATATTAAGGTACAAGTAGAGAAACAGTCAAGGATGAGGAACATCCTCAATACTTGTGCACCGTTTGTATGATTCTTGGTTTTCCACTCTAGTTTCCTGGCAAAGGGTTTCCATTTTGATGAAATGTCAATACTGAGCATCCATTCTATGCACAAAAAGTGGCGAAACTTCAAATATAAAATAAAATAATTACTTGAACGACCCAAGTTTTCCTATTATCGTATCTCGAAAATGTCACCCAATTCTGCCATGGGTTAGCTTCCGTCAAATGTGAGGAAAATAACCTTCATTATCTGATGTTGACAGCTTGAGATGAAGCAAGTTGTAATTTGGGTCAAATGTCCATAACTGACCTATAAGGTACTCAAATGTTCTGACCATACTAAGACAGCGTGTTTTCTCATAAAAGAGGCCAAAACAATTTTGTGCATTGGGTTCTAATATAAGAAAAACATTCCAAATAGCAGGCGTTTTAAACTTGACTTGAAGAGCTAGCTTCTTGTGAATCAATATCATCAGCCATAATAGGTTTTACGTTTTTCGGATCATCATCTTACATTAAATTACATTACATTATTTATATATTTTTTCAGTTACCAATTTTTTATGTAGGTTAAATAAGGACCTTTTTTAAATAAAGTAGCCATAGACATAACTGACTGATTGTATGGTCAAGTTCTATCAGTATCTTGAATAAAATCAAATAATAAAGGATTAAAAAAAATCTGCACATTACAAGAATTTCAAATACGTTGTTTTATAACCCACAAGCGAAAAAACTAGGATAAACTTTATCATCTTTGACAAATAGAGAAATCTATTTTAGCTATCCCCAAGTTGAAGACCATCTAAATTATTGATAGATTAGAACGCTGAATAGAAGCTTACCAGCAATGCGATAACAGACCGGATCAAGAAACTCTGCCGTTCTGGGTCGCTTAAATGGACAATCTGTTGCATCCTTATCATATGTCTCCCTTACAGATTGATTAATAGTTATGTCACTCTGACTTGTCACTGGACTCTGATTTGCAGCATTCATTTTTGCTTTGTCATTGAACAAACTGGCCCATGACTTGCCTGCTGGTTGACTATTGACAGTTTCAGTTTTCATCCCATTTTGAAAGACTTCCGGTTGAATCTGCACAGCAGAAGCTTGTTCTGGAGCACTCTGTGGAGTTTCAACTTCTACCTTAATTGGCTGTACTTCAGCTGCTTCTCTTTTAACGTGAGGTACACTTGTCTGCATATGTTCTGTGCTATTTGATTCAACTAGTACAACGCCATTTTGAGGACTATAAACCTGTTGAGGTTGCTTGTGCACATGCTGAATGGGTTCTTGGTAAGCTGAAGGTTGATTGTACGCCAGAGTGATATTTGTTTGTGGAACAATCTGAAAGAATTAACGAACAAATTCAAGGGGTTGCGTCATAGAGGCGGCCGCCAGCTGCATCTTTTTTTCACGTTTACGCAAAACTTACATTAAGCGCAAGCTTGGCTACCAATTAAAAAACAGAGATTTACAATAATAGCACTCCTATAATGTTTTTACTTTGCAGTTAATGGGTGTTTGAAGAACATTTAGAAGTTTTGGCAACATTAAAATTTCCGTTTTTATATTGTTTTTCGGGGTCGAAATACTAAATTGCTTATATATTGAAAACTATCCACTGTACAAAAAAATTCATAACCTTTTATGTTCTGAATGACCCAAAAAAATAATCTGAAGTTTGCTCACAAAACCGTTAAAACCATTTTTGCCTTAATTTTGGACCAGGAAACATGCAGAAAGGTCAATTTGAATAAGATCATGAAAAAAAAAACCGTATCAGAATATTTTTCCCAGCAGATGCAATGATCTAAAAACTAACTTTAACACCCAGGTCAAGTGATGATCTGTTGGGCGATTTTTCTGTCAACGTCTGAGACGTTAAAAAATAAAATAATACAATCCTCAAAAAGATATGGAACTACGCATACTTTCAATTACAGTTACTCTACACTCTCGTTCTCAATAATTGGCCTTCTAGAGGGATGTTTCTCCCTTGGAACCTAATAGTATGGGATACTAAAGCGGGAAGTGGGAGATTTTTCTCATGAGCATGCTCTGCTAAGAGGAAAAAACCTTTTAGATGATCCCTTCCTCTGCAGTCTTTAGTGTGAGCTATTCCTGAGTTCCTGGTTAAAAGTAGTGGCCGGATAAAAGGTGAACAAGATACGTTTCCATAAAATTTCCCGTAAATACTTCTTTCTACCGAAAACTTCACTGGATATAGTTTGTGAAATAAAATGTTTTTTCAATCGTACTTACTTTCTGCGCCCCTGTAACGATCACCGGCTGTGCGTAAGCTCCGACCGTTGGTGGCGGTACCGGCGAGGTAATATACACCAGGTTCGGCGGCGACGTGTACCCTGGTACGACTGCTGCTGGTACGACCACTGGTTGTACAGCATGTTCGCTGTTCAAGTAGACATTGCCCAAGATGGGTGATGGTATGGCCGTTGGCTGTATGACTGCAAAAGGTGCAGCTGTTTGTGGGCTGGGGTGGGCTGCATTTGGGATGACAGTACCCTGCTGGAAGTGTTCCTCTTTGGGTAACGAGCTGTTTGCTGTAATGTGGGATGTATCAAAGCAAGTTTGGAAATCAGTGACTACATTCATTCACACTCTGCGGTTGAGGTACATTTGTACGATTGTATCAAACCATTTAAATTTGACAACATAGTAGAAGTGGCTCACTTTCTAACTCGATGATCAATCACCACTCATCATTAGGTATTTTGGTGGGCAATCTTACTCAGTTTGAAAGTTAAACATTTTGTTTGACATATTTGTGTACAGTCTTTTTGGCATCTGAAAGATTTGAATGGACTGGATCTGCAAATGGGAGACAATTATAATGTTCAGAGAGAAGGGTTAACATCCAGCAGTTATTGAGCATTTTTATGGCACATATCTTTCCGGTGAGTTACAGTGATAAGCAAGAAAGACAGAGATTATCTTATTGGCATTGTGATATCACTACGTGTTTTATAATTCACTCTATCTTATGATGAAATGGGCAGCCACTAAAAACTATGATATAACTACCAAACACATTTATTTTATTTAGCTGCCATTTGTATATACAGTGAAAATCAGTTATAACATCCTGCAAGCGACCTAGCAAAGAAAGTCGTTATATCCGATTTTCGTTGTTTTTTAGTTATTTAGGTATATAAAGGTCAATTCTATGAATTTAATACAAAAGAAAACAGGTAGATTGAATAAGATGATCAATTCAGAACATCTCAAGGCTTTAACAAAAAAAAGTTGGTATGTATGTTACTACCTATATACAACAGTAACTAAATTAAAAACATTATGTAAATACATATTATGATGGAATTCCACGAGAAAAGTTAAAAGAGAATTTGCTGAGAAGAAATGTTCCTGTAAAATTAGTAGAAGTGCTCACAAGACTAACAACCGAGTAATATCCAGAAATATGATGTCTGAAGAATTCACTACTACAGAGGGAGTACGTCAAGGTGGAGGGCTTAGTCCCCTATTGTTTATAGTATTTATGGATGATCTGATAAGACAATGCAAGCAAAGAACAAAACCAATTTTTGTTGGATACAGGAAGGTGCAAATAGTGGAACTAGCAGAGTGCGCATTTGCAGATGATTTGGTGTTGGTAACTGGTAGTGTTGGGAGTCTACAGGAAAATATGAACATTTGGAATAAAGTACTTGAAGATAATGGTATGAAACTAAATAAACTTAAAACTAAAGTTATGGACGTAAGAATACAACAGGTGTACTCCTTTAAATATCTGGGAGCTATATTGGAACCTAACGGCAGAAATGAAATAGAAATTTCTGAAAGGATAGGAAAGGCAAACAACTTGTTCTATGCGATGAGTAAAGGTTTTATCAACAAAAAAGAGGTATCCAAGAAAACAAAAATGACAGTGTATAATACAATATATAGATCTATATTGACATATGAATAAAGATTTTTCTTTTCATGTGGGAAACTTATTCACTCAACTTTTTGACTTTCACTAAGTTTTGGTTATTTTGGGGTTTTAGTGCTTCGAAAGAGGCCACCAAAGTCGCTGAAGCATTGGTAAACAATCAATCTTACATATATAAAGTTTCATTTAATGGTTAGGAAAACATGAATTATTCTTCAACCTTCCCTATCAGAAAAGAAGGACATTTGTAAGCAGGGGCGGCTGGCCTTTAATTTATGCAGAGCTGCAGAACTGCCAAAACTTTTGTCTTAAGAGAAAAAAGCAGTAGTAATTTGATCTTTATTTATTTTCCATATTATCGCACAAACAGAAACAATAGCGGTCTGCCTCCGCAAGACACGGCGTCGAGTCTGTTTTGCAGCATTATAATCGACCAATTGTGTACTTGTCATTTTCGTCGCGACCGCAGCGTAACATTATTCATGGGACACTGTCTTATGTTGAGTGACTAGTGACTCACTGAGTGACTGTGGCTGTATAAAAGGGTAGTGCAAGACAATGGATGTGGTTCACAGACTTATCAGCGTGAAACGATTCTGGAAATACATATTTGAAGAAAAAATTGAGTTGAAGGTATCAGGTCGGCCGCTGCCGGACATATTTATAGAAACACAGGGCGTTAGTCGGGGCAAGTGTTATACGCGGCATTTCAGCAAGGAGATTTACACCAGAATTGACTGGATTTGTGGGTGCAACAGGAAGAATGCTCTTTTCTGCTTTCCTTGCATACTTTTCGGGGGTGACAAAGCTTGAACGGAGGTAGGTGTTACAGATTTAGTGCACCTGAGTGAAAAAATTAAGAAGCATGAAAACACATCTTCATAATTCGATGGAATTGGCTTTATTGGGGACTGTTAACATCAGAGCTCAGTTAGATTCAGCTTATTGGAGGAATATACAACAGCATAATGATACCGTTACAAAAAACAGGTACGTTCTATCAAAAATAATCGATTGTATAAAATTTTGCGGAGCATTTGGATTGGCACTACGGGGCCACGACGAAATCGAGAGCTCCCAAAACCCGGGAATATTTCGTGGACTGATTAATTTTTCTGCTGAGCTTGATACAACCATAAGCGAACACAAAAAATGCTTCAATATTTAAAGGAACTTCGAAAGAAATACAAAACGATCTACTGGATTGTATTCTTGAAGTTTGTCATGAAGAAATAATAAAATAGAGTAACAGTGCCTCGTATTTGGCGATAATAGCAGGTGAAACAACGGACATTTCGGGGAAAACCCAACTGGTAACAATTTTCAGATACGTATTCAAGGGCGAACCAGTAGAACGTTTTTGGAATTATATGAATCCCGAAAAATGTGACGCTGATACTCTCACAAGACATATTTTGAGTGTCGTAGATCCATTAATAGGAAATTTCCCTGACAAACTGATTTCACAAAGCTATGATGGAGCCGCGGTAATGAGCGGACATAATGCTGGACTATAGGCAAAAATTAAACAAAGATATCCATTTGCTCACTATGTGCATTGCTATGCGTATCAGTTAAACCTGATTATGTACCAAGCTGCTTCCGCAAATGCTCAATTTCGGGTGTTCTTTGGGGATTTGAAAGATATTCCGTGATTTTTTAATAATTCTCCTCAACGCGTAGAGGTACTGAACAGAATTGTGGGGAAAAAATTCCACAAGCAGCAACAACTCGTTGGAATTTCATATTCGAACAATAAATGTAGTGTTCGAGAACAGAGAATCACTCATAGAAGAAATTTTCTCTAATCAAACTGTTTGCAAGACTGTTTGCAAGGCAGTTTGCGGTATTCGCTGTATGTTAAACGAGTCTGTTTTCGTGTTTTGGTTGACATTTTTTCATCATGTCATGCCTCACGTCGACATCTTGTTCAACCAGTTGCAGAAGAGAAAAACCGAGCCAGCGCAAGTTATAACGGCTATCGATAATTTTGAAAAATGTATTGTCAATGTGAGAAATAGAATTGATGACATAATAAATGAAGCCAAAAGTATTTGCACTGAATTGGGGTTCAACAAAAGGAGACGACGTAATAATAGCAGTCACGATCACTCACGATCACAGAGTTGCCGCATTAGAAGAATGCAACAGTATAGTGAATTCGCAAATGACAGATTTCAATTCAAAGATCATTTGGTAGCCGCATCCCTTTGGAAAATATTGTGGTAAGTTTCCTGATGACAAGTTGGAAACTACCTGCTTGGGTTATCCCGAATTAGAAAAAATTCGTTTAAAGACAGAGTTGTCTGTTATTTATGCACCGAATGATTGCCGAGATTTACATGGAACTCTGTCTCTTTTGAAATTTTTGATATAAAATAGTTTGGAGGAAACACTAAAAGAAAAGCTATTAGAAATTATTGTTACAACTCCTATGTCAACATCAGAGGCTGAGCGAAATTTCTCAACATTGAAAAGAATCAAGACTTTTCTTCATAATACTATGACCCAGGATCGCCTTAGAGCGTTGTCAATGCTTTCCATTGAAAAGGAATTTATTTCGACCATGGAAAATTTCAACAGGAAGGTGATCAACTAATTTGCTGCCAAGATGCAGCACAGGATCGAACTGATCTATAAAAACAGGTAAGTTCGGATTTGCAGAACACCTGTTTTATTTTGCCAAGAGCCGCCACTGTTTGTAAGACAATGGATGACAGGACAGTATTTTTAGTCTATTTGTTTCTGGAATTTTAAATGGAAACTTGACATTTTTGATGAGGGTAGTAACATCAGACCCCATGCAACTACAATTTCACAGAAAGCTGCCTGATCTCATAGCAGAACCAAATTTGGGAAGAACCTATACTTGGGTATGTACGTAGTCGTGCCATAAGTTCTGTCCCATGATAATCTCATGATAAAAATGAAACAAGATAAGATATATTTATATGAAAGATATTATTTATTCGACAACATTTTTAGAATTCATAATCAAACAGTTTTATTCAAAATGTCCCCCCTTGGCCTTCACACACTGCTTCAATCTCGCGGGCCACTCATCTATCACTGCACGCACAGCTTCCAAAGGAATAGCTGCCGCTGATCGGATCAAATCCGCTTTCAGGGACTCGATATTACGGTGGGCTTTGGAGCAGGCCAACTGCTCTAGCAGGTCCCACAACTTGTAGTCTAAAGGATTGAGGTCCGGACTCCCTGAGGGCCAATCTTCCGCAGCAATGAACTCTGGCACATTGCTTTCCAGCCAGCGCTGCGTACTCTTAGCCTTGTGAGCGGGGGCGGAATCCTGCTGGTAGACCCAGTGTTGGTTGGCAAACAATGTACCACTTAAAGGCTTGACGATAGGATCCAGTATGTCGCTCTGATAGTTTGCCGCTTTTGTTTTCACGCCCTGTTTACAGAAATGGAGCTGAGTGACCCCTTCGTAGGACACCCCCCACCAAACCATGACTGACGCAGGGTGGTGGCCTCTCTCAACTCTCGGAATGATCTCCGAAGCTTCCTGTGAACTCCTTGCATACACTTTGTCATTTTGTCGGTTGAATTTTTCTTCTATGGTGAAGATTTTCTCATCCGTGAACAAAATCTTTCGGAATCCCCCAGCTGCGTACCTCTCCAAGAGCTTCTTGGATCTTGTCGCCCTGATGTGTCGCAAGGTGGCCGTAAGTCGCTGGCCCGTACGTCTCCGGTAAGCCCCTAGCCCTAGGTCTTGTTTAATGATGCGCGACATCGTCCGGACAGGAATCTTCATTTCCCTGGATAGGATCTTCTGCTTCCGGAGTGGATTCCTTTGAATCCTGCCTTTTCCTTCTTTGATGGCTGCTGGAGTCCTTACTTGACGAGGTCTTCCGCTTCTTGGCCTGTCATCAACAGAGGACGTCTCATTGTACCGCTGAATGGTCCTAGACACAAATTTACGCGATATTTGAAGGCCGCGTAAGAGTTCAAAAATCTGACTAGCACTGTGATTACACTTATGTAAAGCTATCACTGCAATACGGTTCTCTGCCTTGCCCCACTCCATCGTTATGCTTCGAGAGATCAATACAAACTGAGGTATATGTAATTACCCGAAAAGCGCTTAATCAACTGACACCACAATGTAAACAATCGGACAAGTATTAACAGGTCTACACTTGTTTGAAAACGAGGGACAGAACTTATGGCATGACTATGTATAATGAATGTATAAGCAAAAGCACTTTTTACAGAAAAGCAGAATACTGGTGTGGTTTTAGTTATTTTTGAAATTTCATAAGAAATCAACTGTTTTCAGAAAAATAATGTGGTAACCTTGGCTATTGTTTGCTAGTATGTTAATTAATTGGCGAGACATAAGCTCAATCTCCACATCTCATCTGCAGTTCTTTGATACACACAAGTTGTATGCCTTGCATTCAGACTGAGTAATTACCTGTTTGACATTGGCTACTCAGTGCATTTCTGAATTTTGTTATAGAAAAACATGAAAATATAGAAATTAGTTCTGCAGAATGTGATAACAGAACAAGGGTAAAATCCTGAAGTTTAGTTACCTAAACCCTATTTCATGAGTATCGATCAGGTTTTGACATCTACTGAGGCAAACAGCTGATCAGCTAGCGACATATTTGTATTAGTCTGTAACACTGTCAATAATGAATTGAGCATAAATCTAGTTAAACTTGCTCCAAGTGTTTTTTCTGGTATGCAAATGACCTTTTCTAAATAAAAGAGTTGTTAGTAAGTACAAAATGAATCTGTAGTCTACAAAAAACACAAACAAAATATTGCTCTGTCTAAATGGCATTGACGGATCCATCAGAATTATGTGGCATGTTTGTGTTGATATGGGGAATTTTTAAATATTACTAGATAATCAGCTGCTTTTCTACCATAATTGATACTTGTAAAAAAGACAATAGGCACTGATTGCTCCAACATACAATTTATCATCCCCCCTCAATAAGACAAGAAGATAGGCACAAAAGCCATAAAATCTAGATACCCTGTTACATTAAATATCAGACTAACATATTTTGTGGAAACTTATGAAGAGTAATGTTTACCTGTGGTCTTCTTGCTGACTCTTACCCAAGGCAATTGCACACATGGATCAAGTAGCTGCAATGATGTCCTTAGCTGTAGTTTTTCTGCTTCATCCATACCATTCAGGTCTAAAAACTCAATGTCCCACTGAAATAAGGTTTTACTGTCACTACACTTCCTTATTTCTTCACCCATTATATATAAATATAAAATTATAATATTGCATCATGTATTGACTGTAATGGTACAAAAATTTTGTGTTGCCTGAAATGTCTATTTTACCTCTGCGCTTGGATATAAACAGAGTATTGACCCCACAGTTTCAAAAAGCCCCCTCTTTTTGGATGCGAACAATATCCAGATAATTCTGAGTGATACAACTTCAACCTAAGTTAGCACATGTATAATGCATCAAATATTGGCTCACAAATTAATAAAAATGTATTATTCATATTCGATTGACCTCAAGAGTTGGTTATGCGGGTTTCTGGAAAAAATAAACGTGCATCTGATAGCCCAAATGCCTCAAAAGAATGCATGGTATTCAAAGGTTTCTTACCACGTTATTTATATCCATTTTAGCAAATGCCCATCCAGATGATTAGAAGAAAGTTCTATATCCATACTACTGTATGTAAAATCGGTAAATTTTACACACTAACATCGCCATAAAGCTCTGAAAATTCTGATCAAAGGGTTAAGTTTTCACGTTTGTTAAAAATTGGAATTCGCCGTCTGTCAAAGGCATACGTCATACGTCACTTGTCATGATTGTCCATGACAGCACGCGCACGCCTGACAGGTTCCCATCTGTCAATAATGAATCTTGGTGTTTTCTCCTTGGGGAACCCAATGATTTTCGAAAAACATGATTTATACGTTTTTCTGCACGATACTGTTTTGTGTTCCAATTTATTGTGAGACCCATTGAGCATCATTGCATTCTATACTACGCGCCATCTACTGGTACCCTCAGCACCATATCCTCCCATGAAGCTACCAGGGCTACGGCAATACATGGCAGCGCCCCGAGTTTTGGGCGGTCAAGTAGCGTGGAGAATCCCGATATGAAGGTGAAAAGGCGAGTGGAAAAATAAAACGTGTTATATACAAATTATCTATTAAAATAAAATACATACAAAAATCGGTATGTAATTTAACAAAATGCAATCCAAAAATCCAGAATTACACAATAAAAATCATAATCACCAGATACCTCCTAAAATAAACTAACAGAAATGTATTTCATATTCCTGTATCATAACTGGCGTAAAACTTGGTTGATTATGTGACTCTATACAGCATTGGCTGATATCCAATTAGCCATGTCATAACTCTTTACTAAAAAATTATTGCATTCTACAACCTATTAATCTAAAGATTAACTTTTATATAATTCTTCATTCCTTCTTTTAAGTCTTTTTGGTACTGGTGATGCACCAGGCAGATTACCTTCTCCTTTGTCTGCAACGTTAGTGTTTTCTTCATCTGATGTACTGCTGCTCCCACTATCTTCCTCACTTGAACTTCTCTCGTCCCCTTTAGGGTCGGGGAGACTGATTTTGCCTAATGAGTTCTCACAACTATTAGCAGTAGTATCTATGAGAGACTCAGTGTAACTCAGGTCTGTACTTATGTTCAATTTAATGTTCAAATTTTCTGCCACCAGCATCACAGGATCATCTAGAGCCAATTTTTCACAAAATTCTATTGTTTGGGGGTTCAGTAGGGCTTTTAGCTTCACTTTTTGAGCATTTTTACTGTATACAGGGGCTGTTCTGCAAAAGTTGTTAGGGACTATGAGATCATAATTGAATCTTTCTTGAATGTGGTTCTTTTCTTCTACACATGGAGTGAAATTGTACCTGAAAATAAATAGAATGCTTTACAAAATTCTCTATAAGGTCGTATTTGGCTTCAGCTTATTGGAATATTCCAGGGACATTTGACACTAGTTATCCTGAAGACCCCTCAGTCGATTTTAACGAAACGCTTATAAGTAAGACTTGGAAGATCTTGACCAAGCAGTTGGATATGTACTTTATACACTGAAAACCACATACCCCTAACGTCGTAATGTGTGTGAGAGAGAGTTCTGAGTCACCAATATTTTACCGTATTCACACTGCTACCAGTGCCGGGCAATAAATTTTTATTATAAGTGATCTTACGTTTTATAGAATACAATTAAGGTGCATCTTGCGGCATAATCAACACTCATCAAACATAAGTCAAATTTCACTTGTGAGACTATTTAAAAAAATCATAAGTGATACTGAGCTGTAACCAAAAAGAATCAACATATTCAAGCTGCAGTGTATTCAACATACCAGTGACTTTTTGGTTGTTGCAAATTTTATAAGATTCTACTATTAATGTGCTGATATTAATTTCATAAGATAGTTTAAGAAAAGTTAATACCTTTCTTGTCCACCAACACCAGGCATATAAGTCTGAATATTTTTCACACTAAGCAGATGGTTTGTTAAGAATAGTATAGCCAGCCATTCCAGATCATAACTAATTTTCATTGGAGCAGACTCATCATGCGGTATATCAACAATCTGCATGAACTTCCTTTTTGGTAGACATTTGTCTAGTGCCAAGAATCTTGTTATGCTTTTGTTTTCATGCTTAATAAGAGCTGCGAATTTGCAGTGCAAGTGTGCTGCAAACCAATATGCAGGTTTCAGACCATGTAGCAACTCCTTTGAAGGTTGGCTGCCCAGCTGGTTACTTTCTACATCTTCTCTGTAAACAATAGGGATAATGGAATTAATATTAGAGTCAATAGTGTTTCAACAAAAGATTATAACCAAAGATCATAAAGCTTAGTAAATTCTGAAAATTGACACAGTGATCATAGCGAAAAATTAGAGATTCCAGAAAGATTTTATGTTTTTAGAGTCTAACATGAGTGCCCATATGGCAGAATTTAGATGGGGCAGCTTAGGCATGCAGGCCTAGACAACCACTTTGAAGCAGAGATACGAACTGTGTAACACAGTAAATAATTTCTATGTAGCAATGTTTTGAGGAGTGCAAAAACACGACACTCCATGTCTAAAAAACGGGCACTCCATTACTCTCTTACAAAAAACGGGTACTTTACTCCTCAAAGGCGCCCAAAGTGTATAATAATTTCTGGGTGTAGTTAACAATTAGGATTCTTTTGATGAAGTGGAGAGAGTGGAGAAGAATGATAACCATTTTTAGTCATTTTCAACTTTCTGATCATTTTAGGATCTGGTCAAAAACATTAAGCATCTCGACGATTTGGAAACTAGTCAAATCTCATTTTCCATGTTGGATGTTGGTAATTTCTAGGTTTTTCCAACAATAGTTTCTGATAGACTTGAACCATCATAATGTACAGTGGGACAGATTAACTAGGCGACATTATATCTTTAAATTGTTTGGATGGGTATATTTGATAGTCATAAACTACTTGGTAGAACTAAGTGTTTATATATGTACTTATGATTAAAAAAACTATTCCATAACATTCTTTTGTAATTTGTAATATAAGCATAATTCAAAAATAGTTTTAGATTAATGGCTAGATGTAGGTACCTACTGAGTTATTTCTCTTTTTTTTCTACCTTCAGAAATATAATAAATGCTGTGGATTGTCCAGAACCTTAACCCATCTAAATAATATTTTTTAACTATAGATGAAAATCATAGGAACACAAAAACATACAAAAGTGAAAGCTCACACATTCACTACATTACCAGATACATGAGAGTGGTATTAGGTATCTGTTCCAGCGAAGGCTACTTGTGGCATCTTTCATCCACAGGGGAAAGCAATATCTTGTAAATTATAAATAGTAGTCAACCGTTATATGTAGGTACCTATGTGATCCTTGCAAGTGCCCTATATCTTTAGCTTAAATAATACGAACCGAGTATCTGCGACTAATAACGCACTGAACAAATACATTATCACTAATGTGCATTACCAGTTACATGTTACTGGTACTTGAACATTGCTTGGTAATGTTGAAAAACGTAAAATCTCATTATAATGACTTCCTACCACATTTATAAATGGATTATAATGGTACAGAAAACTGCTTTTGAACTATTTGGTTATTAACTCCTACATTCTATGCAATGAAGTTCATAAAAACGAATGTACTCTGAGTATGCTATAATTGAAAAGGCAAAATGCACCAATTTTATTTGATATATATTGATGTTTTTTTTTTTTGGTGCGCCATTTAACCACTAAAGATCTAGGTGTATTATTCGATTCACAAATCAGTTTTATTAATCATATTGATAATAGAATTACTGAAGCATACAAAATGTATGGATTCAATAGAAATTGTGGATCATTTAATAGTATAGCAGTCTCGAAATAGGTAAGTTCTAAACTGGAATCCATACTATCAGTGTCTCATCAAGGAAAGACTGGATAAACTACAAATGAAGTTTTTGAAATATCTGGTGCAAAAAGCACCACATATATACAGCTTAAGAAACTAAGTATAAACTTTTGCTAAACCTTCTTGGTAGGTTGGACACTGTCATCCATTTCATTCCTTTATAAATTGTATTGGATGTTAATGAATGTTCAGATCTTTTATCGCAAATTGAATTTAATGTACCCCAGTTTCACTCTAGACAATCTTTAACATTTTATTCTACTGCTGGTAGGATAAATCTAATGTTGAAATAACCATTATCAGTAATATTTTCCCATTATAATAAGAGATCGCAGCATGTTGACATATCTAATTGAAAACTCAAGAAACTAAAGTGTGCTGCTAAGACTCTGTCACAAAATACCTGTGAATAGTATGTTTTTTTAATTTACATTCCTCTGTAAAGGAATTCTGTATCTGTTAGACAATAAATGCTATCATTATTATTAATTGAAAGAAAAATTGGCATTCGCGTTGACGAGAGATAATAGATGCATTGATTAACATTCTAGATATTCAAGATAACCAACCTTATACTATATTCGCGCATCCGAAAAATTATCGGAGATGAAATGAGATACTGGAGCATTACCTATGAGAATTTGCTACAGTAATAATCAGAATGTTACTTAGAAAAGGTATTTCCTATATGCCACTGAAGCTATATGCCCATATATAGTTGACTACATAGTCATCTGACACTAACCTTTTCAAACTAGATTCCTTATTATTGTGGAGCAGAGAAACAAAGCTGTGACAAATTCTCATAGATGACGCTACAATATCTCACTACATCTTGGATAATTTTTCCGATGCGCGAATATAGTATCAAGTTGGCCATCTTCAGGTAAAATACACTCTCACCCCAGAAATAGTACATGCTTTTGAAGCAGAAACAGGCACTTGGGAAAATATGTAGTCAAAACCGTGTAGGGAGCCAGAAAAAATTAAGAACAACTTTGTGTACAGAGGCTGACACGAAAGTTACAAAAATCATATGAAGACTACAAAAATAGGCCAGCAATGTGTTTTTCTGGTTATAATGAAATATATTTAAGATTATATCAATAATGTGGTTCTTTTTTACATATAAATAGAGTGATACTTTTACCTCTGGTATTTCATTTACTTTTTTCCAATCTATGTGCAAATAATACATATTGTTATCAAGCATCTGTTTAAGAAACCTTTCCATAGTTAGCTTAAGTTTTAAGATGTCCTATCAAATTACAGTACATTTTATTGGACGATGAATGGGCATGGTTGCTACCAGATACATGTGACTGGTAAATTCATTTGGGACAGAATGGATGCTCAATATAATCTTTCTTATGAGGTAATAGTACAGGGGTATTCAACCCTCACCATTGGAATCTCGGATGCTGTAAGGGATACAAACTTGCTTGAATGGAGGCAAAGTTGCATATTTAGGTAGTCAACAGAATGCTGCTTAGGAAGTTTCGAAACTCAAAGTACTTGCAGAGAAGGTTGGAAAAAACAGAATTTTCCCAAAACCATTTTAATTTTTGCGACTTTAATTGTAGTGGGATTTCAAAATAAAAAATCTAGAAGATGGCATTACTACAATCCCAATATGACATTTGATCTTGGGTCCTCCAGCATCAACTTTATTTTTTCTTGTGGACGCCATATTGGAATTTTTGCGCAGATGAATAGAGTTTTTAATTCTGATTTCAAAAATGTATAGTATGTGATATATTGACAAGCTTTAGTTACTTCGGAAAAATAGAATTTTCTTGGTAGGTCTTGAAATCATCAGATTTCATTTGTTTCATATACCAGACCAGACCTCAAATGTACTGAGAAGAGTCAGGCTTTGCCTACAAAGTAGCAGATGTTTTGAACATCTGCTCTGCTTATTTATGATTATTATTGCTATTACCGTCAATACAATATTCATATTGTGTTCAGGTTTCGCCATACTTTTCTGTTTCCTTATAAATTTCATCCAACAACAAATTCATAGCCAGCTAAGAAAATACATCACTGAATTTATGACTGAACATTCCATTTGAATGTACAAAATTCCAATATAGCAACCATCTGGAAAAACAAAGTTGATGATGGAAGTCAAAAGAAGAAATGTCAAATTGAAAATATAACTATGCCATCTTGTAGAAGAGAATAAGTAACAATGACAACATGAAATTTATTTTGGAATTCCATCTCAAATAAAGTCAGGAAAGTGACTTTGGTATAAATCTGGCATGGGAAACAAATGATAATCTGATAGTTCCAAGGCCTATCTCATTTTATGAATTAACTAAAGTTTGGCAATGTAGGTGTATGACGTGTTATGCATTTCTGGAATGAAAGTTAAAAACTATTAATCTGTGCAAAAATCCAACATGGCATCCATAAGAAAAAAATAAAGTTGATGTTCGAAGACAAAGGAAATTCTATTTTTCCGAAATAACTAAAGTGTGTCAATATATCACATATTATACATTTTTGAAATCAATTAACAGCATATTGAAATTCTAATTATGCCATCTTGTAATGTAGAAAAAGTGCCAATGTTATTAATGTGCAATTTATTTTGAAATTCCACTACACTAACGTTTTTGGAAATATTCTGTTTTTCCATCTATCTCTGGAAGTACTCCAAAACTTTCCAACTGGCATTTTTTTGATTACCTGAATATGCAACTTTGCTCCCATGTAAACAAATTCTCATCTCTTACAGTTTTCAATATCCCAATGATGAGGGTCAAATTTGAAACACTCTGTATACATAGACTTCATATAGTGACTATTAAACACATATATTACCTGAAGAATGGCTTCTTTTTGAGTAGTTGCTTCACATTTCCAAAATTAAATATATCACTTGGCCAGTCATGTGAAAGAAACACATCAATCTTTCCCGACAGCTGCTTCAACCTGAACACCTCCAGATTCCGGACATGGTACACAGATCTCTTAGAATTTTCATCATAGGGGACTTTCTCATAATGGCCTTTCATGTAGTCTTTTCCCTTATATATACCAGATAGTCCTCCTATCCTTAAACCGCCTACATTGATAATTCCAGCATATCCCATATAGTAAATGTTTGGAGCTACCCAGCCACCATAGGGTAATTCTTGTAGATAATTTGAGGCTTCATGATTGCCCCCAATGAATACAGTTAGTACTGGTGCTTCCAGTTCACCAGAATAATACCTAAAAGTTGAATATTATTAGTTTGTTACTCTACCATTACTCACTATGACTTCTATTAAAAATGATAAAAATTTAGCTACTTACTTGTAAAATGTACATATTTGCGTATATTTTGGCGGTACAGCCATACAGTGCAAATCTTCTTTATTCCTAGATGCTTGGAAATCACCGCAGCATATCAGTAAATCAATTTTAATTTTATTCATCCTTTGATAAGCTTCCATTGTGTCGTATATTTTTTCTAGCTCTCCATGAGCGCAACCAACAATAGCAATTTTCATTTTGGATGAGGGTAGTATCTTAAATGTACTTGGTACCAAAACTTACAACTAGTTCTTTCATTAAAATAATCTTTGATTAGGATATGTAAAGACGATTTTCAATGTTTATGGCAAATTAACCTAACTTAAATCGCTGGATGCACGTCAACGTCAACAAACACACTAACACAGACAACAAGATTCAGATTCAGCGAAGAGAGAAATGTGGAAGTCGAAACCACAAAAGGCGAAACCCGTTTGATGTTTGATCGCTTTCGACACTTTGGCTTTGGCAGTCGGTTTTGTTAAATACTCAATGGCACAGCCTTAATGGACGTACGCTCACTTCTTATTGGTGTTAGTGAACAAACCACTTGACATCTACCAATCACAAGTGAGCGTTATTGAACCAGAGGGGTGAAACTCATATGAGCGAATGGGAAACAAAGCAGTGTTGCGGGTGCACAATATGACAACCATGTCGCACCTATTTGTAAATATACTAAGTGACATATAAATCCGAACACCCAGTTTAAATGGTTTTATTTTAATAAAATTTTGTATAAGTACTTAATGAAGCATAATAAGTAAATGATAAAAATTTCAAAATGATTGCACTGCTTTAAAGCCATTTGACCTTTAATAATTTGTGGATGCACCCTGATGGGCTACGTATTCTCCAACGCGCCTAGGCATGCTTCTGATCAGGTGGTCAATGTCCTCCTGTGGTATCTCATTCCAGGCAACCACCAACTCCTCTCGAAGTGCTTCTAGAGTCTGATGAGGACGTTGCAAATTGAGCAATCTCCTACCCATCATATCCCACACGTGCTCAATTGGGGATAAGTCGGGAGATCTTGGTGGCCATGGTAACAATGTGACATCATTATGTTGAAAGAAGTCTATTGTGACTCTTGCAACATGTGGTCGGGCATTATCTTGTTGGAAAGTTGGATGTGCCAAGGTGTCAAGATAGGGTAAAAGATGGGGTTCTAGAACTTCGCGGATATAACGCTGCGCGTTCATGTTACCTCTGATGAAGATTAAAGGTGACCTGGAACCATAAGCTATAGCACCCCAAACCATAACTCCAACAGTGTGATGAACATGTCTTTCAACAAAAAACTGTGGATTCCTCCTTTTACCACGTCGCCTTCTAACCCTGGCACGACCATCGTGCATGCCTAAACAAAATCGAGACTCGTCACTAAAGACAATACTGTTCCATTCCTGATCCCAGAGTGACCGTTGTGTGCACCACCAGTGTGGCCGGTATGAAAACAAGCCAAAACTTTGTCGGTAAACACTTCGCATGCCAATAGGTCTTCCGTGTTCTGCAAACCATTCATTTGCAATGGACCTGGTAGTGGAGAAACGGTCCCTTAAGGCCAATAATCTTAGGCGGCGATCTTCATGGTCTGTTGTTCTACGGCGGCGTCCAGTGCCCCTTGCTCTTTGCTTACGGCCTTCTCGAAGCCATGCCTGACAACACCTAACCACAGTGTCTACACTTCTTTGCACTCTAACTGCAATTGCCCGAGAAGAAAGTCCAGCTTCCCGAAGTCCCACTATACGGCCCCTATCAAACTCACTAAGTTGACGAAATCGTACAGGTCTCCGTACTCTAGGCATCGTAACCGATCGTAAAGGATGTCAAGAGCCAAAATCCGCCAACTTTGATTCTTTACTGCGGCTGAAATATTCATTTTTAGAGCGTTAGTGAATTAAAAAAAAGCAGTATAAAAACCGGAATGTCCAACTGATAAGGCTGAACATTTTTTCACTTGTTACTTACAGTAAGATAAATACATTCAAAAACTTTTATTAAAATAAAACCATTTAAACTGGGTGTTTGGATTTATATGTCACTTAGTATACTATAAGCACAGTCGGCTGTGCTATAAGACAAACTCCAAATCAAAACTGTTTCTTTTTTAAGGTGATCGGGGTGATCCTGTGATCCCAGTCACCCAGTCAGTAGCCAGGCTTCTGCAGATGCAGCGGTTACTCATTTGAGGAGTGTAATATTTGAAGATCATACCTGTTGGAATCTCCACATAACTTTTTGAACAGTGGATCATTACGAAAAGTTCAGCCGCCGATGTTAACCCCTGAGGTCCTGAGAATTATCAGAAGTTCAGAGATTACTTGTGATCCAGCCAGAAGGCACAGCTCTGAAGGATATTTGCACACCATAAAATTTGTAAGTTTTTATATGGCTCAATAACCAGTGTTGATTTATACTGCTTTTTGTCCAAAATAGTTTCCATACTTCATTTTAAATCATCTATTCTTAGAGCAGCAGGGTTGATATGTGAAGCTCAGTATAATTTCAATGGAATTGAAGCCTTATGTTATTGAACAATAACATGGGTGCCCACAGGGTGGTGTGAGATGGGCTGTGGTCTCTTCTGTGAATCCACTTTCTGTACAACTTTGAGAATTTTGTATAATTTGTCCCCCCTGAGAAAATTGCTACTTCTGCTCATAAAAAAATTTTGGGGGCAGGTACCATTTCACAAGAAGTTATGTCTTGATGATGATCAGCACCCCTGAGAAAAATTTCTGTCGGTAACCATGGACAATAATATTATTGTCCTAATAAATTTGTTTTCCTAATTTTTGATTTATGCAGGTGCCAACAAAGGCTGGGGAATGAAAACATCTGGACCATAATAATGTTTATACTGATTTGTTTGTAGAAAAACCTATGAGATTTATATAATAAATATATATTTAGGTATTTGCAGTATATAGTAAGCAGATATGCGTCATCTACAAAAAAGCACTTATTCGTCAAGATAGCTCAAAATATTGATAACACGTGCTGTTATAAGATCTCCGATATCCCACTAAATTTCTATATATAAAAGTATAGTAATCTCAGATTTATTTGTAGAGCTGGCAACGTTGCGGGGTATTAATGCACAATGAGGCAACCGTGTCGCCATTGAACAGCATGGAATTAAACCTTCTTCAGTGTATATTGGTGTATATGTTCTGTGGTATATATACTATATAAATAATAAAGAATATTAATTAATAAATTAAATAAATTAGTTAGTTTTAAAAAGGTTTTGCACCCACAAATATAGGAGTTGCTGCTGCTACAACTGTTGTTTAATAATTTTTAATCAGCAGAAATTGGAAAACCATGTCAGGAATTGGTGAAAACTGTTCTTTCGTATTCAAAAAGCTCAAATTAAAAAATAGAGGAATGAGAAAAAGACACCTATCAGAATCCGAAGGTATATATGTGTAGTTATAGGGCTATTGACAACTCACTAATTTTTGTTTGTAGAAGAAGAAGAAGAAACAGAAGGACAACAAGTGGTAAAACATACAAAACGTAAGATGAAAACAAATCCGAATCTACAAAGCACTAGTCGATCAGAGAAGAAAGAAAAATCAGCAAAAAGTGATCAGTCAAGTGATAGTGATGATTTTAGAGTGAACTACAAGTCAAATAAGTCAGCTATGCCTTCTGGGCCATCTGATCAAGGAGCAACTGCTGTAGTGGTAATACACAGTTTTGTAATTTATATGAACAATTTCCAGTAACAAGTTACTCAATGTGCACAATGGGTGCATTTAGGCAAGGGCAGCAGTAGGTACATAGCTCTTGATGTCAATAGTATGGATATGATTGAAATAGCCACCAACATGGTGCTTTACCACTGCTTTTGGAATATGCTCATTGATCTTTAATGTTTTTTTATTTGTTTATCATGATAGGACATACATTGACTTATTAGAGAGATATCAATTAACATTATAATAAGATCTTCACCTCTTCCCCCTTTAATCATATTATCCATAATAAAATGCACTTTTTCCATTTTACTTCTAGGAAATAGATACAGAGCAGGACAAAGATGCTCAAGCTATATTTGAAAGAAGACTAGAAATAAATAAAGAGTTGGAGGGCAAAGAAGATGACAAAGTATATAGAGGATTAAATAATTATACACAGTACTTTAAACCCAAAGATACAGCAGCTGGAAATGCCAGTTCTGGTAAATATTTGTGTCTTGATATTTTTCACATCAAATCAGCAACAAATATAGTAGGTAGATAGTACATCTGTCACACTGGTTTACATTTACATTTACAAATTTGATTTGATATACCTATCATAGGAAAAGTTCTAATATAGTTGTGCATGTATTTAAGTTCACTAAGACATGAACTCTATAATTGGTCCCTCATGTTTTTAAAATGCAAGCTGAGCATATTTAGTACAAATTAAGTTATAGTTATAGCTTCCAAATAATGTGCTACCTTTTTTTTTATAAATAAGAGGAAATGGTAGGGTGATTCCTGTTTTCTTGTTTTAAATTAATGAATTAATAAATTACTATAAATGAAATCTAAGGATCTGTCAAAGCAAAACAGCTGTCAAGTGGCATGTAAATTTAGGCCCTAGCTCAATAAATCGGAGAGTAGGGGGGGTTAAGAGCACCAGTGACTCAAGACGGATTAAGTCACAAATCCCCGAGATGTTAGTCGGAACTTGTTCTGTTTGACCACCACAGAAAGAAAAATAAATCTAATACTAATGATGAAGCCTAATTAACTGTATACAGAGAGCCAAATAAAACAAGACATCTAAAGACGAATCACAATATATTATCAAAACAAGCAGCACATATGCCACAGGAATGCAAGGTAAAAGAAAAGATGTTATTAAAAGCTAAATCTAATACTAATGATGAAGCCTAATTAACTGTATACAGAGAGTCAAATAAAACAAGATATCTAAAGATGAATCACAATATATTATAAAAAAAAGAAGCACATATGCCACAGGAATGCAAGTTAAAAGAAAAGATGTTATTAAAAGCTACCTGACAATTAAAATTGATAGACTGTAATAAGTAATCCTGCAAAACGTTTACCATGGTACACATATGAAGGCTTTACAAATATAGGTCTTACAAATATTTCAACACCTGAACCTAAACTTATCTGGACAACAGTCTTAGCTGGATAATGGTCTTCTTCCAGTTACAGCTTACAAACGCTCAGGTCAAAAATCAGTGGCCAGTAGGGAGCAGTGATGTTAGATACGTCACAAGGTAGGTGTTGCTTGCATCATTTCCAAAATTTATGGAATAAAAAACGTGTTCATCAGGGTTTTTATAAAGCGGAAGAAATGGCTGCCAACAAAATCGGCTGCGAAACAGCTACAAAACTGGAGGAGTGTAAATGGTGGTTCTCCACAACAAGGTACAAGATAAAAGGGTACTACTCCAAAAACTGGTTTCTGAGATAGAAGAAAGATTTCAATACAATATTGAGTCGCTGAGAATGACAGATATAATACGTGTGAAATTCTACAATCAATATACTATGAAATTTTACAAAAAAAAGACCAGAAAACTTTGACAAAATTTAAAGTAAAATTGAGAAATCACTTGTTAAATCTACAATTATAGGTTGCCCAGCATTTACATCATACACCATATGGCTTGAATTTACTAGTTCTAAGTTGTTTACAATTATTCTGTTTATTAGCCAAATGTGCTAAATAAATCTTTTTACTACTATTACTACAACATATTCAACATATCTAAATTAAATTAAAGCTTAGCCTTTACAAGAAAGATGATATTATCTATATTGTAATTGATTTAATGTATGGTATAATTTCTATGCTATATTTTTTGTGAAATGCAAGCCCCCCCTCTGGGTAAATCAAGATTGACTGCTAAGTTTTTGATTGCCAACACCTGTTCTTTAATAGTCACAAGAGAATTCACTGTCAGAAGCACTGATACAGCAGACCCACTCAATTTTCAATTGCTGATAGCCTCTGAGACATAAGTCTTCTTCAACATAAATCTTGAATCTTTTTCTGGATACCTCAGTGTCTGTGGACTATATCATTTCAATAAAATATTTTAATGATCCTTCAATTTTCAGGAATGGTAAGAAAAGGCCCAATTAGAGCACCAGCAAATCTCAGAGCCACAGTTAGATGGGACTATCAACCAGACATTTGTAAGGACTACAAAGAAACTGGTTTTTGTGGATTTGGTGATAGTTGTAAATTTCTCCATGATAGAAGTGACTATAAGCATGGATGGCAGTTAGAAAGAGAGTGGAATGAGGGTAAGCATTGGATTTCTAAGATTTTCTGTCAATAAAAATGGACAATATCTTATATGAATTTTTTATAGGTTCATATAGTCAGGAAAGTGATGATGATACAAAATATGAAATACATTCTGATGAGGAAGAGTTACCTTTCAAGTGTGTAATATGTAGAGGCAGTTTTGTAGATCCTGTAGTCTCGAAGTGAGTATATCCATTTTATTTTGTTTTTTTTTAATATACGGAATAGCATTGCAGTGGGTGGAGCTTGTGTAGTACACATTTCTGCCCCTAGAGGCCTACAGCACAACTCATTACCAGTTTAGTGCCACCTGAGTTGTCGATCTGGCTCGTTTCGTTCCTTTGTAGTCAGTATTTTTGCTAGAGCTGTTTCGTGCTCGTTTGCTTGGTTGCTTTGTTATGAGACCATTTGCTACTATGCCTCAGATCGCTGACCAATGGTTGGAGGAGAAGGTAGACATGTTACTATGCGTACACTCTATCGCCGCATTCGGGCCTTTGAACTGTTTTCATACTGTCCACGGTTAGTGCTTCCTCTGACTGCGGACCACTGTCGTCAACGTTTGACCTGGAGCAGAGAACGGCAACATTGGGAGGAAGAATGACATAATGCTATCTTCAGCGACGAATCGCGATTCTGTTTAGGTACGCACGATGGTCATGGAGAACGGCGTGATATTGGATTTGCTGTTGAGAGGCATGTACACAGGAACGTTGGAGTAATGGTTTGTGGGGCTATTGCCTATGGTAGCCGATCACCACCTTCAAGGTGCTAAATCATTTTTACATTATTGATCTTCACTTTAATTTTAAAATCTAACCATGACCTGCACCAGAATTTTGCATAAACATGAATAATGATTGAAATATTGAAGTTATTCAATTTGATGACTCTACACTTTATGGTAAAACCGTGTTTTAATATATATTTTGATTTCCAGGTGCAAACATTACTTTTGCCAGAAATGTGCGTTGGCAAGGTTTAAGAAATCCACAAGATGTTTTGTCTGCAACACTGCCATCACAACATTTACACCTGCTAACAACCTCATCAAAAGGCTAAAAGGACTTGATCAAGAGGATCATAAAAAACAATCTGATGACGATTCTTCAGATTGATTTATATGTAGCTTTTTAGGAATAATAATAATTTCAATATAGTAACTAATTAAGTATTAGCATTTGGCATTTTGATCCCCTTGGATTCTCTTCTGTTAGCAACATGTTAGGGCAGATTATATTCTACTTGAAAATAATAGTGTTCTATATCCAACAAGTCTGACATATGTGGTGAGTGAGATTTGCAAAGATCTGTCCGTTTGCAGCCATTCTTACGAATTTGATCCCAGAATTTAACTTTTTCGTCCGAATCAAGTCTTCGGATCTGAGTAGATAATTTTCTCATCCAGGGGTCGCTATTGTTTGTGTACAGTGGAACTGTAAGGATTATAAAGAATTAATGAACCGCGGTATAATAATAGAGCATTGCATATCATGTTTGAGAAGTGGGCCATTATTAGGCGAGCACTTTTATAACCTAAGGTGTGCGTAACGCCGAGGGGTATAATGTGCGAGGCCAATAATAATAGTATATTACATACCATGTTTGAGAAGTGGGTCATTATTAGGCGAGTTCTTTTATAACCTAAGGCGCGTAACGCATAGAGGTATAATGTACGAGACCACTAATGGCCTTCTCAAACAAGATACATATAGATTTTTTCACTACTAACTATATAATATACACAATATAGGTTTTTACATTACGATCATGGAGCCTACATACCAGGAAAAACTACCGGCATTGAGGGATCTCCCCCCAAATTTGAGGGATTTTTACTATAATTTTTTGGGGATATAATGTTCTGGGGAAAACCATACGTTTCGCAGATAGACAGCACCCCCTCGCTCTTTGAACCAAACCTACCCCTTTCCATTAATTGTGATTTGTTTTTTTTTAAAGCAATTCTGAGGGATTTTTGTGTTTGTTCTGGGAAAATTCTGTCCATCTGACAACGGGGTGCTTTGACAAACACTTTGCTAATAGTCTAAGATCCTGATGCAGTTTCAGACCTGCAGGGTTATTACGTAAAAAGCCTAAACAATGCCAAAAACAAAAAGGATCAAATGTCGAACTTGTTGAATAAGTAGGCTAGAGTGCAAACAGTTCATTCCGTGCTTGCTCCATCAATTGAGCATGAATAGAATGACAGCTAGTTCCAAGTTGACGTATTTCAGGAAAACCTACATCATGTTTTAAAAAACCTACATAACGTCAAAAAAAAAAAACACGAGATAATGTCAAAAAAACGATATAATGAAACTGTTCAAGTTACTTATGTACTATTTCACGAGTATCCATAACGGTAGAATGACAGCTGATTATCTAGTAATATTTCAAAATTCTCTATATCGGCACTGGAAACATAATTCTGTATTATTATTTTGCTGATACAACGATGTCACTTTGGTAGGCATTGGTAGTCAAATGAGACAAAAGATTGCACTAAAACATATAAGCTCGGCTCCTAACATATTCGAATTCGTTGGATACCACCTATATGCCGATATACAAATCGATATTGGTCAATCCCAGTCGATCATTATCATAAACAGCGGACGAGCAAATATTTCCGATGTATCGCCTATATGATACTATCAGCGATATATTTATCTAAACACATCATTTTTATGGATCATTTCGAATGGAAAACAATATTTTAATTAAGGGACTATAGCGCGATAGCTGCAGACTTTTTGATAATTTGTCTAGTACACAACAAGCTTAGCAATAACGAAATTACACTGTGGATTCTGTATCAATGCTGAGCGATCTAATACGCCGAAAATAGAAATTATCAGCCTTCCAGACAAATTTTTCAAAAATTAAATAAAAGGTCACCCTCTAATCTTGCGCAAATGTATTAATGCAGCTCAAGTTTCATATGATCAGTTTTTTTGACGTTTTTATAATAAGTTTTTATACATACAGGTACATTACATCAATAATTCATCATCATATCAACCAAATATTCCATGAAGAAATCTGGCATTTCTGAAAATCGTAAACAAACGCAAGCACTACCTTAAGCGGTATTTTCATCAATTTATTATAGAATTAATTAAACGACGGATCGATGGTTCTACCACTATGTTTTATCATTCATTAACTTATTACGGCTCTACCCATTTGTGTAGTCACAATGTGTGGTACCCAATAAACCAGAAAATACAAAACCAGAAACTCGTCTAAAAATGTGAAGAAATCAGAGTTTTTCTTGCCTTTCTTCCTCACCCTAACAGCCACGGTTCTGTTAAATACATCTTATAAGCAAGAATATCAGAATACAGTATAAACAAAAGTGAAAGGGAACTTGGTTTTCATCGTCATATCTGCGTTTATTTCATTGACCTATAGACTGAGCGAGATCTTGGGAGAGCAAGCGAAGAAGCATTGGCGGCTACGGGTTTAAATCTAAACGGGTACTTGAAACACTCGATAGATCATTAATCTGATCCTATCAACAGGACGGAAATGGATTTTCCGTAGGATATATATGTCATACAGGATTCAAAAAATAATATCCCAAATTTGAAAAATTTACGATTACAATACACACCTACCCTATTTATTTAACATTACGAACAAACCCACTCTCCATTTTTATACTGGTGCCAGAAGATCGACTGGAGGGATTAAAGTACTACTAGTGAGACTACTATACCCCTACTGGGCGGGGCCGTGGCATATGCTTGTTCCGGAAGTTGTATTCAGTATAGAACTTCTTACCGTTGAAGTGATTGTACACGCGTTAAAGAATACCTCAGTACCGATTGCCGGATAGCGGTACAAGTCTGCCAACGGGCCACTTTAGGTCTATTTAACACCATTAACACACAGAAGGGTGTTAGACAAGGACTATAGTCAACCGAGGCGGTACCATCCGCTAGCTTTTTTCAGGGTGTCTTAATATTGTCCGCATATTTCCACATCTAAGCTGCGCAGTCGGTTATCTTCCCCAACAAAGAAATTAATGATGATGGATTCCTTGAGTACTAAGAATTCAGGACGTAAACTCACTCCACTCTCGGAATGTTCTGGTGGAAGGTGGACTCGAGGGAACAACATTGATGATAAAATTTGTTTCACGAACATCTGCGGGATTAACAGCAACGTTGATGCTGTTTATCATTACCTGCAACACACAAAATCTCAGAGTCTGCACCGATTAATCATCCCAAATTACGAGGCGCACTACAAGCTGAGAACGAACGGGGAGTTGTGGCTTTTGCCCACAGCAGTCTTTCCTGCTCCAGAGATGTTTCTTCGGAATCGGTCCGGAAGGACATTCTGTGGCTTCGCCTCAACTCCAAAACATCCCCCAAATTTATTTGCTGCCTTTATCGCTCTCCCTCGGACCATAAGTGGGACCACATACTTGAATACCTCGCTGTCAAGATGAACATCAATCACGCCGGTTCAGAGATAGCGATAATGTGCTTTGGTTGTGCTCAAACAAGGCCGATGCAGCAGGTAGTGCAGTGCAAGTAGCCTGCTGGATCTCTTTTCAACCTCGCATTCCATCCTTTACAGCATTGCTGTCCTGTCCTATACGGTATCTAGAAGTGTGCTGCCTAAAAGCTTGGTTAAGACAACTTTCGATTCTTGTTTCGCGAAACTGAATTGAATTGGCTACACATCTCACATGTAACGGAGAAATTTCATGTCTCCTCTTTAGAGCCCCAAAAATATTTAAATTGTTGACTCCGCTGCTGTTCCACCCATTTTTTTCTGTATAAAAGAGATGACATCGCCAACAATACAATCTTTTTTGCACCACAAGAGTTTCCATATACCAACTTAATTTAAAATATCAAACTACGTTTTTTATTCCTTTTTAAAATTACCTAAAATAGGTGTTGGTCTTCCATCTTCAATGATCTCCTTTTTTTTCTTAAAAAATTATACAAGGAGAATGACTTTTCAAGTAGTTGATCGATTACGCAGCGACACTCATCTATGTTTAATTGCACGCACACTACTACAGCCGGTAACCAAAACGGCTACGAACGAGTGAGAAGTGAGTAACCAAATCAAAAAATGGTAACAAGCCCATATCAGACACGAGCCGGCACCAAAGGTCCCCGACCATCGACTTTAAAACGAGGATAGACCCCTTTGCTTACATTTCTGGTTGTTGACGACATATACAAAGCGAATCGACACGTTGCCTCGCCGCAAGAAACGGCAGCAAAACAACGGATTTGTTCGTGGTCGTTCTACACATTTTCAAACCTCTAGTAACTAAAATTATTCCCTGTTTATGGTGATTTTTCAGCGCATGTGTGGGTACTAAACATCATGATTCTCGTACAATGGATTGTTTCAAAGTCGATGTCCCCGACGGACTACCAAGTGTATCCATAAATGAAAATGGTAACAACCGCCAACCAATTCAGCTTCATCGTGTTCGCAAAACCTAAACACTATATCGCGCATTAGTTTCGTGGGGCTAATTTGCTATTTACTGAATTACTATTACATATCGCTGTTGGTAAACAAATAAATTAAATTATTTCACAGTACTTAGTCATAAAATATTTATTTTTAAGATTTTTAACTGTTACCAATGGTAACAATGGTTACTTGGACGCTTCGCCACTGCACACAGAACCCCACTATAGAAAACAGACAAGCCGACGTCGAGTCCAGAAACAAATATAACAAAGCGGTCCGCAATTCCAAAGACCAGCACGATATAAAAGTTAGGTACATTTGCGATTATTGATTGGATTCTTCTTCCTAGAGTGCCATGGGGCATGTCCTAACAGGACGTTGTCGACTATCATGCTAAGAATATATCTTTATAGTGTTCACAGTCTAGAACTACGTCCAGCAATCGGTTGACAGATAAACCTATTCATTGCCGTAAATTCCATAACCAAGATAGTTCCTTTCGACCAATCCATTTCTTTCGTTCAATTTTGTCGTTGAGAAGGAACTCATATCTTGGTGCACTGGCTATATGTCCAAGATACTTTAATTGACAACTCGCAATGATATTTATACTGAGTGACAAAAAAGGTAAACACCTACGTATGTTTATTAGAATTCAAGATTTTTTACATATCGATTTATCTTGAGATGAACAACAAGTGATAAAATGGTCAGGTTTTTCTGTTAAGTTTTTGTGGTGGCTGCGTGTATTGCTTGGTGATAAAGAAGCATTCAGTTTCCGTACATTTACGATATCAGGTAAATGTTAAATTTCGTGTAGCTTGTTGAGAAGCCTTGTTGTGGTTGCTCAAAATGCCTAGAGTGCGTAGAATTCGCCGGGTGTCCCAGCTAAGTGACTTTGAGAGGGGTCGAATTGTCGGGTTGCGTAAAGCCGGTCTATCGATAAGAGAAGTTTCTAGAGGAAACAACAGATGCTTACGCAGTATACTGCAGAGTGAACGAGCGTGGACTCAGGAAGGGCAAGGACAGCGAGCGAGGGGTTCTGGACGTCCCAGAGGGACCACAGAGCGACAAGACCACCGGTTAAGACTTCCGGCTCTGCGAGACAGATTCAGTAGTTAGTTCAGTAGTTTGGCCTTTTTTCTTATCGCTTACCTCTCACAGCTGAACATCGGCGTTTCCGTTTGCTCTGGTGTAAAGAAAGAATTTTATGGGACCGATAATGGCATCAGGTGGTCTTTAGTGATGAACACCATCCAAAACCCGATTTTTCAGCAAGACAGTGCCAGACCGCATGTTGCCAGAGCATCATTAGCCTTCATGGCTCAACATCGCATCAACCGTTTACCTTTACCACCACGATCGCCGGCCTATCTCCAATTGAACATGTCTGGGACATGACAGGTCGCAGGCTCTTGATTTTGCAACACCCTACACAGACTTTAGCAGCTTTTAATCACGAAGTTGCAGTAGCCTGGAATGAGATCCCCAACAGGATATCGACCACCTTATCAGCACGATGCCCAGACGTGTCAATGAGTGTATAAGAAATCGTGGATCCTCAACACATTATTGCACCAGCTTCTGCAGGCAGTTGACGAATCAAGCTGAAAACTTAATCATTTTACTAGTAAAGGACACTGAACATATATGCCAAAAATTATTAAAATCGGATAAACATACGTAGGTGTTTACCTTCTTTTGTCACGCAGTATAATAGCTGGTGTCCTGTTCTTTGAATAACCCCTTCCTTTCTAGTTTGTCTCTCTCTATTTTTTTAATGATAGCAGTTAGCAGTCTTCATAAATCAAAATACACAATATAAGAGAACGGATCATAAATACTATTTTGCAAACCTTTCACGGACTTCTAAGTTCAACGCGTTATTAGAGTAGAGATCAGAATTTTTGAAATGAGGTTTTTGTCTATTCAAATCGACGCTTTATTTCGACGGATGGATCTAAGTCTTTAGTTATCCAGCATCCAAGGTATTTGAACCGATACACCCTTTCCAACGTCTGATGGTGCAATTTCATTTGGGTTTGCCCGATTTCCAGCTTACTGCTCACCATGTTATAACGCTCTCGTATAGTTGGGACCTTGGGCGGCGGAGTTGCTTGGCAGTATCGACGCTTTGACAACCAGAGTTGCGCGACCATGTGCTTGCGTTATGGACCGCTCGCGGCGCAATCGCGAGTATTCGAGATGCCATATATAGACCACTTCCATTGTCATAAGTTAGTATATAGACTTTGAAGTTGAGTTATTAATTTTCAGATAATGATTGTAGAAGGAAGATAAACCAAAATATGTGTGTAAAAATTTTTTTTTACCTTGTTTTATAAAGTATCCTCCCGACAAGTATTTCAGTGCGGACCTGTATTTGATCGTGAGGTCCCCTGTAAGGTCTTAAGTCACTTGATTCACGAGCCCGTTGTACTACATTAACAAAGGCACGAGGGGTTGGTTGCACTCGATTGGGAAACCGATCCGCATAAACATGTGCCATTTTTTATTTCGTTTGAGCCACGCAACAGATACCACTATTCACTGACACTGACTGTATACAAATGAATGAAATAATTGTAAAAACATCGTTCCAAATTCTTTCGCTTTTTTGTTTCCGATGCGATCAACCGATACGGCGGATTATATCCGTTGTCGCCAAACACGAGCACATATATTATTATTGAGATAGGGCGGTACTCAAACTTCCAAAGGGCTATAACTTTGTTACTTTAATTTTACCAGAAAAATGGTAAAGGAAAAAAACATTTCTTTTGATCAGATCTACTCACTGTTAAAATAAATGACTCAACTTCGAAGTATAATAATGTAGTGTAGTGTAATGTAGTGTAGAAGTAATAAATTGGGGCTTAGGTCAAAGCCCCCAGCGCAGGACCCCCAAGAAAGAGGCCGTCCATAAAAGTCGAGAACCGACAGTTGGAAGAAACGTCCACCTCGTGCTTCCGCGACGCGTGCGCGATCGAGTCAAATTTCGGGAAAAAGGGGCAAAATTGGGGAGGGGGGCTAGCTCGTTCGGCAGCACACACTCGGGGAATGCGCAGCGGCCTGAACCACGCAGCGCCACGCCAGGCCTTCGGGCGGGAGGAGGGAGGAGCAGATTGCTCTTCATCCCACTCCTCAAGGGTTTGGGGTTGCCTGGAACAGGGGTGGTGGAGGGACCGCACAGGGTAGGAGGCTATGTGAAGTAATAAATTAAGCTTTTACAGAAAGGTAACCTGGATATCCAAATATTAATAACGGCTTTTAATTGTTATTTATAAAAAGTATTAGGAATTCTTCGACCAAAAATATCTTGTTAATAAGACTTTTCTAATAATAATAATATTCCATGTTCAGATATTTCAAATTGCCATCTTACATCAATTTTTATTCCCGCAAATAACAAATTTATTAGAAACTCCTCTGTGTATAACAATAAACAAGTTTTACTAGAATATTTGTAATAAAGCGCGGTAAAAATTCAAATTTTTGGGCGGTATATAATTCAGCCAATCATCAGCGAAGAAGCATAATATCTTCTATGTTGGGATGTTCCACTTCTTACCCAAGGATTGGGTATCTTATTAAGAATGTCAGAATATTTCACTTTGAAGCAGAATCCAGGTGAGGGGCATATGTCTTCCCCAATGGGCGCCCATGCCGAGCACTGTAGGCTTGAGTGACACCCAGGAAACAAGAAATGTTTCGGCCTCCTGTGAAAAAGCAAAGCGATTTTGACAAATTCTGAACCATCGGAGGACTGGAACGTGTTTGAGATCAAACGGTGTTTTTTAGGTCTTTATTAACCACTTCGATACACTTTGTACAAATACTCATAAAAAATTGCGGAGGTGATAACGATTTGGAACGAGAGGGTTCAAGAGTGGTAGGTAAGTAGAGTATGAGTTTCGGTGCCTTTCTACCACCTTTGAGCTCACTGCTTGTGGGACGTCATTGTCACATCCTCATTTTATCCTGTATATGACGTCACTATCTTCACTGGGTAGTGAATTTAGAAACATGTAAACGCCCACTAGGTGCCATAAGCATTGATAACCGGATTGTTATTTGTCTTTACAGAGAGAACAATCAATCCGTTGCAATGTTTACGTTTACCAGAACCCATAGCTTTAACGTATTCGACGTCTCTGGTGGTGCCAAAGACTTCTTGCGGCTTCCTTGCAGCGGTCTTGCCATTTCTTTGATATCGGCGCAGTCAACGTTGGGCACCACCGCGAGTACCACCGTCCAAATAAATCCCGTTCATAATGTGGTACCATCGAATATTGTTGTCGGTCGGCATTTGTGTGCTCGGAAAAGTTTCCAACAGCCTTGCTGCCTCTGGTGAGTCTCCTTCGTTGGTACTATTTAGCAGTACCGTTCTCAATCCTACGCACTTGGTAATGATCTAGATAAGGTCGCGACACGGTCTCGGTCTTTATGGGTTAACATACGGTGCGCTTCACATCCGTGGTAAAAAATTTTACATAACGCCAAAAAGCTTGGTTTGCCATTTGAAACATTATTTTATCTTTCATGAGTAAAAGTACGGTAATAACGCCTTTCCTTGAACTCTTTGCCGTTTACGAATGACTGGGATAGGATGGTTTGACCACCGGTCAATTTTTGAATGGAAGTATCATTCTTAGAGATATATTAGTTTTACATAATTTATATCAATTTGTATAAATATCGAACTTCCATAACTAAAGTGAAACGATCGAGGGGTATGACAGATTTCCAAAAAAATATATATGAAGGAATGTATGGGAAGAACTGAGACACACTAAATATTTGTTGTTGATATTTGGTAGCACGATTTTTTATCTCTTCTAGCTTACTACTACTACTGTCTGTGTTTGAAGTTTAAGCATGCAACACTGCACTGTTGCTTCCATCTCTCCCAACTCCTAAGCACTTGTACTTATACATACAATACATAGTATCATTATAATTTTCTTTCTTTCTATCTATACCCCTTTTACATTCCATGTACCTACGTATTTCTTGTCTGAGTAGATCAACTGGAGAAACCAAAGTGTATTACTAGTTAAATAAGAAAATAGATCAAGATAAAGCTATTATACAACTTTATTTTCAATTATCGTTTAAATGGCAGTGGTATTGTGAGAAAAAAATAAAACAGCTTTAGATCGGCCCAAAGTTTGTTATTGTATGATTTAAAACCTGGGAAGGTTACAGTTTTGGAGATTGCACATTCCTTATAGTAAATGGCTCCCGGTCAAATTGGTTGAAATTTCAATATTTTGTTCTCCAGACTAATCTGATCAAAATTCTCAATTGGACTATGGTCCTAATAACAACGACCTTTGAGCTTGATGAATTTGAAAATGATATGAACTTACGACAAATGTGGTTGAAACACAGGCAACGTTCAGTGTATGGCTCGAAGCAACATATCACTTTTCTTTTCAACATCCGTAAGGTCACAATTACATATTATTTCGCGGACTCATTTCTCTGAATTTGTCACACTTGAACACCTTGGACTTCGGAAGCAATTGATATCGGAGCTTTCTTCTCACGAAGACTTATGATTAAAAGTGTATGGAGGATAATATACTAAAATCCAGCCAATTTGACCGGGAACTTTATTCCATCAATATTTTTATTACTTGCACAACCTGTAACTCGGAAACCATTGATTCGGGACCTTCCGCCCAAAAAAACTTTTGATCAAAATGGTACAGATGATGCCATATTTAAATATCAGCTAATTCTCCAGGAATTTATTTTCCATACGAGCTGTAATGATTTGGTACCGTCAGAGGATGGGTAAAAATGTATCTAGAATCGGCAGATGGGTGGTATCGGCATTTATTATACGAGCTTGGTTTATAATCATTGGCCAAAGAAATTATAAAATCATGTTGGTGTTGGTCCTAAACTTACATCTTTTTTGAATTTATTGGACTTAAACATCATGTAATACAAAAACCGTTTATTATGGACCTTAGTTCAATGAAGACTTGATCGCACAATATACTAAAATCACAGCCAATTTGACCGGGAGCCATTTGCCATAAGGAATGTGGAGTCTCAATTTGCTTTTATCGTTACTGATTACTTCAGGTTAGAGTCAACGATGTTATTGTGGAGCTCAAAAATTTTGATTCTTTAGCAAGGCTTACTCTCCGAAAATTGGAAAATAGCCATTTGTAAATGAGTGGTATGAACCGAGTCATTTTATTTGCCAGTGTCATTTTCCAAAAAAAAAAAAATGTATCATCCATAGCTGTCTGCGGCGGTTGCTAGGTCCCTGAGATAATTATTACATTTTTGTTCAAAGTAGCTTATTTTCAGAACAATTGGACACCTGTATCTTGAAAACGAAATAATGCCGGATCGGAATTTAAAAAAAACATCCAAGTAATCGCCCTTTGCAGTCCGACTAAGGAGTTTTTGGCGCCCTAGACAAGTGTATTGCTAGGCGTCTCTCGTATATGGTAGTGCCGGACCTGATCTTTTGAAGTTTGGCCACGTACTTGATACCCTGACCCTTTTTTAACAATGCATCACCATTACTACTTATACATTCCTGATGCAATTCGAAATTTGCTACAAGTTATAATCTCTCTATTTCTTATGACGTATACATATAGCAATCATTCGCATGACGTGAATATATGCATACCTTTACTTTTTCACCATTAACATTAAAATTGACTAAAGCCACATTGCTTGAAGGTGATCAGGTTGAGAGCAGCAGGTTTATCAGATGGATGAACGAACAAAGTTAAATCTCCATCTTTGTCTGTCTCAGACTGAACGGCAAAACTTGATTTCACAGGATAGATATCGCAGTAAACATCACAAACAATCCATTTAAAGACATACGCTTGAACGTGATACAGATTTTTATGTCTGCATGCTGTGCATATGAATAAGCGATTAGTCAAAATTTGCGATCTTCATTTACGGTGTGGGCTAAGACCTTGAAGAAATTATAGTAGTCGGGCTTTCCCTGTCAAATAAAATAGTTTTTAAGCGTCATTAAGGATGGTGAGCACCAACCAAGACAATAATTTGTATACTAGTATGTTAATAAAAGTGACAAAAACAATCCTGCTGCACTCTGAAGTTATTCTTACAATCGTCCAATTAATCAGCCCGGGAATCCACGAGTTTTTGTCCTATGTTTGGGAACTTGCTAGTTTCCGAGACATTTCACACTTGCGGGAATTAATATAATTATTGTAAATTTATTTATTAAAGTAGGTAGGATAATTTCAAAACTGACGAGTAATGCAAACAAAGCTATTCAGTTTGACAAAAGGCAAGTGCAAAAAATGGCTGGCAAGCTTTACAGTGGACATAATTAATTAAGTATAACCTTATTTTTATTAGTCATTCCAAAAACCACCTTGTCACACTTTTTTTTTAAATATTTAGTTGGAAACCTGTGTATTTCAGGCATAATCCACGTAAGGCATTTTATGCCTTCGCCTATATGCACCAAAATACATATTTTAAATTCACTAACAACAAAAATAATATTACGGAAGAATCCAGTTGTCTGAAATCACTTCTTTGTTTCCTTCCAAAACTACTGATTCAATCTTTCCCATATGTATGACTGAGAAAGAGCTATAAAGATGCGTTAAATATTTTAAAAATCTCGTCCGACAGATAGTATATTAATGGAGTTTCACGCCCAACATCTATCTTACAAAGTCAATTTTTCTGTTGAAAAAATTCATTTTTCTGACTGGTAATCAAATAAGCACATTTCTTCTTCAGCCGATTGCCGATCATTAAAGAAGGTCGAGTGAATAAGTCAATTCGATTTTACGAAGGTGTTCTCTTTGTCCTTCCATGAACCTAAACACATTAAAACATTAAAAATCAAAACATGTGACATGTTAATAAGTCAACATTTCAGTTAATTTTCAATAGTAAGCAATAAAAAGTGTGACTAATAGGTTTTTTTTGCTTAAGTCATATACCACTAACCCTATTTCTTGCTAAAACAACATGCGCGAAGAACACAGTTTTGCGGGTTTTCTGTGAAGCCTACTGGACATTTCAATCTTCTAACATTCAAATACTACATTGAGCACAAACAAGGTCTTTAATACTGATTTATTTGTCAACGTCCCAATTTCTATTCTCTGCAGAAAAATTCAAATTGTGTGACTTATGAGGATTTTAAAATGAACTATTTAGAGATATGGTATATTAGCAAGCATTATCAACGCACAAGTGTCCAGTTTTAAAATTTTCTAACCAGTATACCGACGCGTACATGATGATACATACATCCATTATTTAACAATGTTTGGTGATTCTCAGTTGACTACTGGGGATAATATACCTAGTTCTTCCTTAACCGACTGCAATCTTCCCCTTTGTAATTGTAATAAAATTATTCACTTGTCAGTATAAATCACAGGTCAATAACACAGTTATATTCATTATGTTAATAAAACCCGTGAGAATATCGCAAACCAAGATTATGTTGAAACGCGCGTTGAGAAATCTATGTTTTCGATTTTGTTTCTGTGCAATTAAAGGCAAATGCAACACAAGTAATTTGTGTCTTTGTAGACTAGATATGCGGTTGACTCTTTAGAACTTTAGATTATTGGAATTAAAAATATTTAAAATTTATAGCGTGAAATGTGTAATATTAATAATAGTTCTAATAACTTAAATTGTGCATGGTTACATTTACGCATAACTAGTGGTTTCATCTACGTTACGAAAGTGCATATAAACAATTTTATTTTTTTAGACCGTAAATAAACATGTTGTATTTTTTTACTTCATAATAGGCGATATCCTTTTCGATAAAGTTAAACGTCTAGGTATCAGTGAGCGAGCTGCTGCATCTAGCTCTCTATGCGAATAGAAAATTTTTTATACGTAATCATAGAAATGAACTGTATGGACCACGTATTATCACTAATGGTATTTCTCAATGATCAATTCTTTCACCTATATTATTCAATATATAGATACACTGCTGGATTGCACGATCTAATGGACGATGACATCAATGTTATATTCAATACGCTGATTACATTTGCATATACACAAGCCATAATTCAGTAGAGGAATGTATCAGAAAACTGAAGTACGTAGTGTATTGTGTTCAAAATTGGCTTAGAGAAATGGGACTGCGGAAAAATCTGCTATCGTGTTTTTCGCAAAATCCGAGACATCAGCTGTCGGGTGCTTGACCACATCAAGTACTCGGGAGTTGTCTTAGATTCTAAGCTATTGTGCAATAAATAGATTCACTACATAAAGGATCGTTGTGAAAAAGGACTGAAGATGCTTCGGTTCATCACAAAATCGAAATGGGGAGCAGATCCTTGTATTTCTCTTCAGTTCTACAGGTCCTACATTAGGTCTATTCTGGATTACGGATGTGTACTCTATGATTCTGCAGCAAATACACATTTAAAGACTTTAGATAGGATCCAGTTCAAGGCATTGCGTATCAGTGTCGGGGCAATGAGGTCATCTCCATGTCCTGCCCTACTAGCACAATGTACTAAACCCCCTTTGAATATCAGACGTCAATGCTTGGCGTATAAGTTATTAATTAAATACAGATCATTAATACACTCCTTACTGGAAAAATATCCATACTGGCGACACAAAAAATCTCCATTATTTGTAACAGCCTTCACTGATACCAGCGAATTACAACAATATTTCATTTATTCAAGAAAGCTTCAAATTTTTAAACATCCTCTTGAAGTCATTACATTTAAATTTGAAGAAAATTTTCCAACCAGTACTGAACACACCTCTCTAAATAACTTCATACTATCTAGTGTACTAAGAAGCAATGAATCTGCTATTCATATATACAGGGAGACTTTGAAGTTGAGTCATTAATTTTCAGATAATGATTGTAGAAGGAAGATAAACCAAAATATGTGTGTAAAAATAAAAAAAAATAAAAAAAAAATTTTACCTTGTTTTATAAAGTATCCTCCCGACAAGTATTTCAGTGCGGACTTGTATTTGATCGTGAGGTCCCCTGTGAGGTCTTAAGTCACCTAATTCACGAGCCCGTTGTACTACATTAACAAAGGCACGAGGGGTTGGTTGCACTCGATTGGGAAACCGATCCGCATAAACATGTGCCATTTTTTATTTCGTTTGAGCCACGCAACAGACAATATTCACACGCGTTACCGACTGACGACACTGACTGTATGTATAACTGAACTGAATAAAACTATTGCAAAAACATCGTTCCAAATTCTTTCGCTTTTTTGTTTCCGATGCGATGAACCGATAAGGCGGATTATATCCGTTGTTGCCAAACACGAGCACATGATATTATTATTGAGACAGGGCGGTACTCAAACTTCCAAAGGGCTATAACTTTGTTACTTTAATTTTACCAGAAAAATGGTAAAGGAAAAAAACATTTCTTTTGATCAGATCTACTCACTGTTCCTGTATATACAGGGTGACTTCGAAGTTGAGTCATTTATTTTAACAGTGAGTAGATCTGATCAAAAGAAATGTTTTTTTCCTTTACCATTTTTTTGGTAAAATTAAAGTAACAAAGTTATAGCCTTTTGGAAGTTTGAGTACCGCCCTGTCTCAATAATAATATTATGTCCTCGTGTTTGGCGACAACGGATATAATCCGCCGTATCGGTTCATCGCATCGGAAACAAAAAAGCTAAAGAATTTGGAACGATGTTTTTACAATTATTTCATTCATTTGTATACCAACCCCTCGTGCCTTTGTTAATGTAGTACAACGGGCTCGTGAATCAGGTGACTTAAGACCTCACAGGGGACCTCACGATCAAATACAGGTCCGCACTGAAATACTTGTCGGGAGGATACTTTATAAAACAAGGTAAAAATTTTTTTTTATTTTTTTTATTTTTACACACATATTTTGGTTTATCTTCCTTCTACAATCATTATCTGAAAATTAATGACTCAACTTCGAAGTCACCCTGTATATGTATATATATATTTATTTTAACAGTGAGTAGATCTGATCAAAAGAAATGTTTTTTCCTTTACCATTTTTCTGGTAAAATTAAAGTAACAAAGTTATAGCCCTTTGGAAGTTTGAGTACCGCCCTGTCTCAATAATAATATCATGTGCTCGTGTTTGGCAACAACGGATATAATCCGCCTCGGTTCATCGCATCGGAAACAAAAAAGCGAAAGAATTTGGAACGATGTTTTACAATTATTTTATTCAGTTCAGTTATAGATACAGTCAGTGTCAGTCGGTAAGGCGTGTGAATAGTGTCTGTTGCGTGGCTCAAACGAAATAAAAAATGGCACATGTTTATGCGGATCGGTTTCCCAATCGAGTGCAACCAACCCCTCGTGCCTTTGTTAATGTAGTACAACTGGCTCGTGAATCAAGTGACTTAAGACCTCACAGGGGACCTCACGATCAAATACAGGTCCGCACTGAAATACTTGTCGGGAGGATACTTTATAAAACAAGGTAAACAAATTTTTTTAATTTTTTTTTATTTTTACACACATATTTTGGTTTATCTTCCTTCTACAATCATTATCTGAAAATTAATGACTCAACTTCAAAGTCACCCATATATACAGACAGACGCGTCTAAAAGTTCAAATGGCACTGGCTATGCATACTTTATCTTTAGTAGATTTCATAATACCATTAGTCGGTTTTGTATCTCGGAAATCTGTTCAATCTTTACAGCGGAATCTTTAGCTATAAAACCTGCACTGGACTGGATGAAGATTAATATAAAAGAGCTTACCAGTGTAGCCATAATTTCAGATTATCAGTCGGTGCTTAAGAGCTTAGAAGGGTTCAGCTATCAGATGTTTCATTAGTGAAATCTTAATGGAAATAAAGGCTACCTTGTGCGAGTAGGCAAAGAAAGGCATAAAAGTTAGTTTTGTCTGGTCAAAAGCGTACTCAGGAATACGCGGTATTGAGATAGCCGACAAGGCGGCCAGAGAAGCTTGTTTTGTAGAAAATGCCGAGTACAAAAAATATGTTTCAATAAATGATATAATAATAATTTCAAAAATAATATGCTACCCCCATGGAAACAGCGATGGAGCATATATTGTAGTAATTCTAGAAACCCGTATGCGATAATCAATTCTTCTTTACCAGACAGGTCACCACACATTTCCGATTATCAAGTCGGAAGATTTTACTCTACCCGAATAACGAGATTGAGAATAAATCATGATAGATTTGGAGACCACCTTTACAGAATGGGAATCATTGATAATAATTGTGCGACTGTGACAACACCAAACTAGATTTAAACCATATTTTCTTTAAATGCACAGGAAATGAGCCCCATGTTTCTAATTTTATACAGAGATTAATTTTGGAGGATCAGATATCACTTCCAATCCAACTGTCATCATTGCTAAGTTTAAACAGAAAGTCTACCCTGGACAAAATAGTTGAGTTCGTAAAATTAGCTAAGGTGGTAATATAAAGCACCATGTAATACAAATTTAAAAACTCTGTGGCTAATGGAATTTTGTCCAAAGCTAAGACCCCCCCCTCCCCTACATACATACATACATACATATTTTATAACGATTGGTGGTAGAATAGTAAGTAAAATTCGCAGATAACTCAGAACATGTAGAGAAAGTAGATACTTCCACAAAACGAGGATTTTTTAGAAGACTCCCTGTAATGTGCTTGATAAAATCTTTCAGAGATCGAATATGGTTAAAGGATGACGTATTCTGCATATTGTGCGTTGATGAAAATGTGATGATATATACGTTTCTCGGGGATGGATTACTTGCTGGAGATTTCCAGGAGACTATCACATATTTTCAACAAGGATATGTCACGTAGTCTTAAACTATAGAGGTGCCTTCTCCGCTGATAGTGTGCAGTCACAGTACCAGTAGCAAACTGAAACTGATGATGGTGATTGTACAACCTAGCGCAGAGTTACTCTAGCCATAGATGGAGAATTCTCTTCCAGGAGACTATCACATATTTTCAACAAGGATATGTCACGTAGTCTTATACTATAGAGGTGCTCTCTCCGCTGCTAGTGTGCAGACACAGTACCAGTAGCAAGCTGAAACTGTTGTCTGAGCATAGACAGATAGTACTTCGCTATATCATCACTACGAATAGGCATCTAAGCGTACTAAGCTAAATTTACAAAATCTTTGTGGCTGTACCCTTTTAACACAGTTGCCATGGGTCCAGACATGAGAGTCAGGTATTGGCGATATTGCCTATTAAACCAAGATCCCAGAATTGCCAGGTATAAATTGTTTTCTGAAAAATAATTTATTGGTACCTGAGAAAGGTAACTGGAAATAAGATTACCTTAAATTCTGATATCTCATACCTCCTACTTTCTAAAGCACTATTACAATGTAATCTATAACATTACCATACAATTCACGTCATCCAGAACTTCGGCCTGAAGCTTTAAACAAGGTGCTCTGCTATTAATTGACCTTCTTCTGACTTTTTTGTAGATATAAGCGTTTGCAAAACATATTGTTAACAAAATGTATATAGATCAACATACAATTATACGTGCACTCTCCTTTTTGTGTCAGTGCTATTGAAATAAATTGTCCCGTTTGAAAATATGACTTCGTTCGATAGGACTTAACTGAGATATCCTGTATACAAAAAAATCTAGTACAAAAACTGTATATTAGAATTTGAAACGTCTGGCGGAAGTTAAGGCCAGCGGTGCTGGATGTTATGTACTTTATAAATATGTTTTACAATGAACAAATAAAAGTAAATCATCAGAACTTAAGTCAAGTTTGTCTTATTTTGGCGTACCTTCCACGTGGCAGATCAGTCATATATCAACCAACTTAGTGGTCAAATATACCCTCTGGATCCGCACTTGAATCGTGCGCTCAAAGAGTTTTTAAGTATTTGGTTATTTGAAGAAACAGAGCAATCAGGCGACTGATTGATGACTTTCCTCTAACGGACAGCTTCGAGACCGTTTTGCACCGACGGGCTGTCGGTGATCTGGATCTCTTCTGTCGCTATGTTAACGGGCTTTGCTCCCCAGAGCTCTCCTCCATGATGCCACCACGCGATTTATCTTCCAGACAGACTCGCGTCACTTCGGCTTTCCAGTGTTGAACTTCGTACATCCAGAAGTGACCGATACGACCGCGCCTTTGTCCCTAGAGTATCCAGATTATGCAACAATCTACTCAGTTGTAGTAACCTTAGACATTTCAAAAATGGTTTAACAAAGCTTCTATAAGCTCTGCATAGCAGTCGCTGTGCTTTTGTATTTAGGCTTCTGCCTACCAGGCTGCTTCAGTATAAAAAAGTGTAGTGAATCAATATAAATTCGATCAACGCTTGTGTCTCCGCATTAGCCATTATCAGCTACTTTATTAGTTCTTGTTATGGTGTAGTGGAGCCAACATAATGCATTAAATGTTGTTAAACACATCAGTTTATAGAGCGGAAACCCTTAATCGTTCATCATTAGACTGTCGTCTATTACATTATCGCATAAACATCGGAGAGGGAATAATTACCATTCGCTGAATAATTTGTTTTTTAATTGCATTTTACGGAGCGTTTAGCGTGACATTAATCAAAATAACGCGGTAATAGCCGCAAGATTATCGTGAGAAAGTGTGACTGCTCTTTGCCCATCTTGTCAGTTGTCACTATTTTGTTGTTAGATAAATTAGAATATCGCAAATTGATTTTATTATTGGCTAAGTCGACATAGCCGCATGAGAAAATTTTATTGTATAGGAAGAAAATTTTATTTGATTTATGCCAGACCGCGTTGCGTAAAATTACATTTTTATAGTGAACAATTTTATATATTTAATATCTGCAAATTACGTTCCATTCTCTCACATCTGTGATAATAACAATAGCATTTATTACCTAACAGAAATGATCCATTTACAAGGCAATATTACCATATACAATTAACTAAAGACATAACTAACTAAGGCTACTCTTAAGATTTATAAAAGTACAATTAAATATTTGACACAAATTACAAATTTCATTAAAGTTTGACCACATTACTCTAACTGGTCACTTTTATAACAAGTTCGTTTTGCAAGCATACAAGAGAATAGCTGATCCTGCGGAGAACTAAATCTAGAAACATAATAGTATATTTGGGACGGATCTATTAAGTGGTTCAGAAGTTTATACAGACAAATAATTGAACTATGTTTACATCGGCTCTTCAGTGATGCTAACCCAAATATATTTAATAGAACTCCGTAGTCACATCCAGGCTCTGGATAAAATCCATCAGCTTTAAAGACTAGGTACTTTAAAGACATATTCGATCCTGTTTATGTGCACTGGTAGCAAGGACACCGTAACATAGGCAAAGTATAAAGTTTCTAAGGCATCAATATCGAATATAAGTTTACAATTTCTAACTATAAAACCAAAAAACCTGCTTGTAACAGAACTTATTTGAGATATCTGATGATCAAAACTCAGCCTACTGTAAAATGTTACTCCTTAGTTTCAGGTTTTAGTTTTAGTATCGGTTTTCACTTTCATTTTAAACAAACAAATAACCAGTGCCTTTTCACGACTCATAAGTTGTTTCGCCAGTGACCATGATGGCAAATGTGGCACACAAGGTTTCTCTTCCGTGGCAGTGCTTTAATTTGACATTGTTGCACCTGTACTGGCAACAATTATAGTAATCTGTATTTTTGACAAATGAAACTATTAGTCGCGTAGAGTATCATATCGTTCAGTATGTGTTAAGACTGCATTTATATATAAAAGGGCTATAAGAACATCTAAAAAGTATAATGTGTGTATATTGATTCCCCAGGGATTGGTCTTGGCTCTGACACTGTCCCTTTTACACATCAACGTCCTCCTTTCCTCCATGATCAACAACCGAATTCACAGCTTTGCTGATGACAGCACTCTACAGGCAGGCATTCAGAGCGGCGGGCCGATCTCTACTGTTAAGCTGGAAAAAAGGAGAGTAGCGGCGACTTCCTCTCTGACGAGAGACCTGGAGGTTATCAACGCTTGGGGGCGCTACAATCCTGTACCCTGTACAGTTTAATGCTTCCAAAACACAGTGTCCGATTTCGATGGATAGCCGAGATCTGCCAAAAAGCCGTTCATTTCGGCTGATCGGAGTCCAGATCACCGAGGACTTGATCTGGCTCGAACACATCTCGTCAATAGTGGCAGCTGCAAGGAAAAAGCTAGACTATTTGTTTAGGGCTAAGAAGCACTTTCCTCCGCATGGCCTCCTCACTCTATCAAGGCACAGATAACACCTAGCCTCAAGTATTGCCCACACATTTCAGATGCTACCGCCCCGACTACATTATTTATGCTCGATGCTGTCCAGAGGAGAGCTTCCCGACTGATCGATGACTCTTCTCTAGCAGACAATGTCGGAGCGCTTTCGAACCGGCGGGCCGTCGGCGATCTAGCTCTCTTCTACCGCTATGCCAACGGGCTTTGCTCTTCAGAGCTCTCCTCCATGATGCCGCGCGAACTTCGTACACCAAGAACTGGCCGACATGACCGCTGCTTCGTCCCGAGGGTGTCAAGATTGTGAACTAATCTACAAGAGTTCTACTAACCTTAGGTGGTACAAAAATCGGATTAATAAAATTTCCTTGGGATCCTCATAGCAGTCGCAGGGTCCTGGCATTTAGTCTTCTGCCTGCGTGGCCGCTTCGCTGTAAAAAAAGTGCATTCAGCAAGCGTGCAGCGGTCCACCGGTGTATCGCTTTTATGCCGAACAGCAATAGCTTAGGAATAGCTATAAGCAAATTCTTTATGCGGTGGTTCTAATTCAGTCGACTAATTTTTAACCAAACGTATTTCTTCAGAACAGTGATGCCATGGTTAAGACCTAGTCCCGAGTTCTTAGAATCAGCCCAGGAGGCTGGTTCTCATTCCGGTCTATAACATATATCATGGATTTGAAATGGACTCCAAATATGGAGCGATATCTAGTATTTACTGTTCTACTTTCATGTTCAGGGCTAAAAACCTCAAGCAAAACTCGAAAAGTTCAAAATTTACAGCACAAACAATTTGTAGTAATCCAAATATCGGTGCAAATTAGTTTAACAACCGACACATGCGATTGCAAGTTTTAGGCCCGTATCGTCAGTCGTCCCTACAATTGTAGGGCGCGTTTATGGCCTCCTTGATTGTCATACTCCTTTCTCTCCTTCAAAAATTTCTAGATTACACTTGTCCTGTGTCAGCGTCAGCGCTCTCCTATTGTAAAGATATGTTTTCTTTATATATATATATATATATATATATATATAATTGTAGGAAATTTCAGGCTGATAAAACATGATATAACTCAAAAGCAAGCACAATTTGATGCAAATAGATGTTTGTGACATAACCTCAAAATAGAGCGCTGACACGGAGAAGTAGAAAACTATGACAATCAAGGAGGTCATAAAGGCGCCCTACAATTGTAGGGACGACTGACGATACGGGCCTTAATAACGTCATTAATTACACCAGAACCGCTCATGACCGCTGTAAAAAAATCTGTCAATTCTATGTCAATCAGAACCAGAACTGTTTGCGAAAAGAATTCGCCTTTTGTGTTCGTGATATTTGATCAACAAACTATCAAATTTGACATCCAAGTGGGAACTGTTGTCAAACTAACAAAGCTGTCCCATAGTTGCTATTCAGCATAAGAGCTGCACCGCTGGGCCGCTTTACGCTAGTGCATTCATTGGCTTTGCCATTAAGTCCATAATCCCATATATAAAGCATAGAAAATTACGGATGTACCCCTATGAGATACGTGGGGGTACCCAAAGAGAACAAGAATTATTTTTTAAAAGCTATTTATTTTCAACTTTTTCACAAAGTAACCTTATCTCCCAAAATACTGTCCACTACAACTAATACACATGTCCCACCGGTGCTCGTCCCTCGTTGTTTTCTTGACCTCTTCAATGTCGTCAAAGCGGCGTCCTTTCATGCCCCTTTTCATCCATGGAAATAAGAAAAAGTCACGCGCAGCCAGGTCAGGCGAATGAGGTGCGTGAGGCAGCGGAACCATGCCATTTTTAGCCAAAATTTGTCGAACAGAGATGGCCGCGTGTGCATTATCGAGGTGGAAGAACCAGTCTCCTGACTGCCACAAATCGGGTATCTTTTGCCGAACACTGTTTCGCAATCGACTTAAAACCTACAAATAGCACAAGCTCTGGAATTTCTTCAACATTTTCGTCGATTTGGGCAGTTGATGGACGTCCAGAGCGAGGTTTGTCATCAATCGACATGTCGCCATTTTTAAATCGAGCAAACCACTCATACACCTTAGTTTTTCCCATAGCATCATCTTTGTAAGCTAACTTCAACATTAAAACAGTTTCAGCAGCATTTTTACCAATTAGAAACCAAAATTTCACAGCTGCACGTTGATCACTGAAGATTGTTATCGTAAAAAACGAAACAAGCACGAAACAGCTCTAGCAAAAATAATGACTACACAGGAACGAAACAAGCCAGATCGACTACTCAGGTGGCACTGAAGTGGTAATGAGTTGCCCTGTACGCCTCTAGGGGCAGAAATGTGTAATACACAAGCTCCGCCCACTGCAGTGCTATTCCTGTTATTTTTGGGTACCTCCTCGTATATAGTATACTTTAATGATGGCTTTGCGCGATCTCTGCATGCTGCAGGACATTTCTGACTATTGCTGCAACACACGGTATAGGAATGAAGATAAGAAAAAATAAATGCACTGCCCCTGGAAGATAAACAAAATATACTGTCATTATTGTCATTGTACTTGGAGGCCACCATGGTGGTCGAAACGTCGTACAATAAACAATAATTCAAACATATATGCGATTTGATTCGGCCAGACAATGATAGATATATGTTTCTCTTCCAGAGTAACTTCTCAAGTGTAAGGTACTGGATGATTATTCACTCCATACCAATTTTCGTTCCGCAGGGTTATTACGTAAAAAAACCTATATAATGTCAAAAAACGTATAAAATGTCAACTTGTTGACTAAGTAGGCTAGTGTTCAAATAGTCAATTCCGCACTTGTGAGCATGAAGTGAACGACAGCTGGTTAAAAATTGACGTCATGTCGGAAAACCTTTATAAAGTCATAAAAAACCTACGTGTAAAAAAATGACTTAATGTCACTTTTCAAGTTACGTAGGTAATACTCCTGCCGGTATGTCCAAAGAATTCGCATAGATTAGAAAGAGCCAAGCCTATATCTTTACATTCCATTGTTTGTCGCCAAAATTGTGTTCGTGCATACTTTTGACTCATTTGTCAACCAATGCCTACCAAAGTGACAGCGTTGTTGAAACATAATAATAATAGTTACTGGTGGAAACATCTTCTTCCATTAGGCTTGTGACTCTCTCTGCAAATTACGTGAAAAGTATCATGTCTTGAAATCGTCTATTATCTGCAACACTCGCACTTTTAAAAACAACATTCAATATACAAATTTTAATGACAGAACTGTACAAAAATTGACTTATGTCAAGTGCACTTCCATCCTCACTACACACTATGAGGATTAAGAAACAAACAAACTCTTGACCGGCTCCTTCTACCTAGTCTGAACTCGTTGGGTATGATATGAGCGGTCGTGATAAAAGCGCTGTCGGCGGACGCGGTTTTTGATTTTAGATATCCTCGAAAATGGCTTTGAAATGTATCCGTTCTAACATGGCATACCTGGGCTTTGACTCAACACTCAACATACAGATCATATTGGGCATAAACTAAAACCAAAATAATGCCAATTAACCTCTAAGAACCGTTTGAATACATCGAAATAAAGAAAATCGTGAATCAGCCCCTTCGAGATATGCAACACTATGTAGATCAGAAAATTAAGGTGCAGGATTTGGTGGATTTGCGGATCTTAATCATCCAACTAGCTTGCTTTAGTCAGAGTTTTGTATAATTTTTTTTACCGTTTTTACCGATTATGCAAATTTAATCTACCGTAAATTTCCACGCTAGCTAATAAGCGGTCGTAATTCCTAAGATTCGCTACATTTTTTAAGAAGTTCGTAATATGAGATTTTCCAATTTGCTCATTATAGCTCAATAAAGAAAAAAGACTTCATTGATTTTTTTTGCTACTTTTTGTTATGAGATAATGGCATAAGAATGTCTGAACAGGGAAAAAATTACTTTAACAAGTAGGTATCATCTTAGGTCAATCAACGGACTTTGTTTTATTCAAAAATATGCACGTATACGTATTTTTGTGCATAATTACATTTTCTTCTTTCCTTATGAAATGCTATACCTAAGTGCTATAGTCTATAAAATGAAATTCGTATAGCGTGCATTCGCAGACGGTGAGAATTTCTCAGTTCACTGATTTGATTGACGATGGGTTTACTTTCCCATTTTCAGTTCTTCATCCCCCGTGTTAAATCCGTAAGGTTATACGAGTAGGCTGTCTCGGAGCAACAAACATAACACACTATCAGGACTGCACGACTGTATTGCTGCTAAATAGAAACCACATATGCTTTTTATTAACGTTTCAGCCAACATGAGAATGACAATATACGGTCAATTTGTAACGCTAGTAAAAATAGTAATTCAAACATAAGTGGATTTATTTAGCAGCCAGACATTCATGGAGTGTTATCAGTATAAAAACCACAGAATAAATTTCGGGAGCTACACTATAGTTCTTTTCACGGTTTTTGGCGGTTACGTTATGCCTAACCCCCATAAAGAAAATTGCACTCTGCGCAAGCTTATCCTTAACACAGTTGCTACCAGCACATCAATCTGAATAATGGAGGACCGTTTGTTTTCATCACTTTGTCAAAAAACTCCTATCACTGTTTTATTTCGGAGATCAACAAAGATAAACTCAAATTGCACGCCCATGACATGCAAGTTGTCACATTGACGGTGACTAGAATAAATTTGGAACACTATCCCTGTGACCAGAAAATGTTTCAAGTCGGTAAGACCAAATTAAAAAAACAGATGTCTGGGAGCTTACACAAACAAATGTCCGCACATAAAGTCCGGTTGCATGTGTATATGCAGTTGTAAGGGAGATCGATCTTTAATTTCTATAAAGTTCCGCCAAAAACCGTCAAAAGACCTATGTAAACACTAGAATATCAGTTCCTATATATGCATACTCAGTGACAAAGACAATAGAACACCTAGTAAAAAGGATTTGACTTGAATGAACTTTTATATACAGTTAGACAAAAGTAAGTGGAAATAATGATTTCGAAGTTAAAAAAAAATGGGGCGCTAGTAAATGTGGTGCCGTCACCTCTAGGGTTCATTAGAGGAACTATATTCAGGAAATACAGCAATCTAATTTGTTGTCATTTCTCCAAACGCTTGACAACCCTATTTTCGAACAAGATAATGACCATCCCCATATTGCTAGAACTACGTTCATAACGCTTGTCTCAGCTTCATTATCTGCCCTCCTTTCGTTCATTGAACATAGTGTGGAATATGGTGGGAAGAAGAGTGGCCACTTTACGTCTTCCTCCTCAAACTCTAGCTTCGGAACCATTTATAGCTAGCTTGAGATAAGCTACCTCAAGAAGAGATAAATTATCTCCTCAGAAGCATGCTCCTACGGGTGGGTGAGGGTATATAATGGCATTGGAACGGTCACATATATTATTAAGGAAATCCCGAAATACAGCAAATGTACTTCACACTTCAAAATTTAATACGATTTACTCTTGCTTATGTTTAACTGTACATATATAAAATTTCATTCAAATCAAACTATTTTTACTGGATGCTTTATTATGCAAACGAGTATACAAATATGCCATTGAATTTAAACATACAGATTATGTATAGGAAAAATCCTGGATTATGATGCTCACAGATAGGTGAAGACTGTGTGGCGTTTCTCAGAAAAGTTTCTAATTTTTCGTAGTTGACCTATACATAATATACAGTGCTTTTCTTTAATGTTCCCCTCAACTTTGATTTTTTGAATGGATCAATTCAAAAAATTAAAACTTGAGGTAATGAAATTGATGTGTACATACGATATTTTAGAGTAAAATTGACAGATTAAAATGTCAAGATGGCCGCTGGACGCCATCTTGGAAAAAAGTATTTAAAATATAAAGTCAATACCTTTACCTACTACAAAATGGTGGTAAATTTAATAATTACTTGAACACAAACCCACTAACATGCATATCTCTACAAATAATTGTAATTCCCTGCCGTATCCACAGCAACAGCGATAAAAACTTGTTTTGTTATTTTTTGTTGACAGTGACAAAAATATCAGTATGAGAACAAATATCATTGTAGAGTTAAAATATTCTTATTTAGTTTTCGGTTTTAGTGCTAGATACTGTTTGAATTATTTTTAAAATGGTCATCAATTCTCGTCCATTGGAAGGAAAAATCGAAGCGATTTTGATTTATGGTGCGACGCGTAACTTTTACGAGACCGAAAGAATTTTTAATGATCGTTTCCCCAATCCTCCTATCTGTAGAAAATATTTAAGGGAACTTGTATCTAAATTTACAGCTACTGGTAGTGTAAACAACAAACAGCCCCCATGTCATCCGACTATCCCGGAAGAAAGGCAAGTTCAAATAATTGGTGTTATCATAGTAAATCTCCAACAGTCTACTTCCTCCATCGCGAATGTATGTGAGGTTTGTCCTTTTTGTATGGAGATTTTTGAAAAAGAATAAGTATCACCCATACAAAATTCAAATGGTACATCAGCTAACTGAAGATGACCCTGATCGAAGAACAGAATTCTGCGAGATTATGGCGGAAACCATTGCACGGCATCCTACCTTTATGCAAAATATTTGTTGTAGTGACGAATGTACATTTTTTCTCAACGGTAATGTGCATAGACAAAATTGTCGTTATTGGAGTGACACCAATCCTCACATCTTCCGGGAAACTCATACTCAATATCCACAAAAAAATAACGTTTGGGCTGGGATATTAAGAAATCATACTGTGGGGCCTCTATTCATGGAACAAACTTTTCCCGGGGAACTGTATTTGGATATGCTGGAAAATACTATTGACCGTCTAATCACCGAAATCATCGAAGCGAATCCTAATGAATTCGATACTCATATTGTATTCCAGCAAGATGGTGCTCCATCACACTACTACAGACAAGTTAGGAATTAATTAGATAACAATCTCCCCGGTCGTTGGATTGGCCGTCGAGGTCCTGCGGAATGGCCAGCTCGCTCGCCAGATTTGACACCTTTAGACTTTTTTATGGGGCTATTTGAATCAAAAGGTGTACGAAACAGAACCAGCTTCAATATTTTTATAAATATCGGTGTTACTATGTGAAAATGTTCGACGCGAAATTACGGACCTGTCGTTATTGTGCCAAGAAGTTCAAGGCAACCATTTCCAGCATCTTCTAAACTGAACTCAAGGTATTTATTCGAATTATCAAGTTAAATGTTAATGTATTCAGGTAATTATTAAATGTACCACCATTTTGTAGTAGGTAAAGGTATTGACTTTATATTCTAGAGTTATAAAGTATTCGTCAGGAGCTCAAAATGATGTGCCACTTGACCCCCGTTTTCATATAATGGCCCAGCGGCCATCTTTACATTTTCATCTGTCAATTTTAGTCTAAAATATGGTATCAACGCATCAATTTCATTACCTCAAGTTTTAATTTTTTGAATTGATCCGTTCAAAAAATCAAAGGAGAAGGGGACATTAAAGAAAAGCACTGTATGTACAATGCTTTTCTGAGCAGCCTCTCTCCCTAACTATTTTTTGGACAGTTCAAGTGAGCAAGCTGAAATGCCAGAGGATGAAATCGACACATAAATACTATATTTTAGCGGAAAATGGTGGTCTAAAATTTTCAAGATGGCGGCAGGGCGCCAGTATGGAATATTTTTTAAATAGAATAGGGGGTCGTGTGATATCTCATTGGGAGCTCCTCATGAGCAGTTTAAAATGCTCGAACATAAAATCACCATGTTTGAAAATGGCGAACTGGCAGGCGGTCAAAGTTGAGCGTTTTTGTACAATGAGTCACTCATAACTCAACCAATCATCAAAACGTTTATGTTATATTAATCTTATTTGCTTGGAAGGGTCAATTTGTCAAAATCTATCATATTTTATTAATTTGAATCTCTCATATTGCTCATTCAGATAGACCCTACCAAAGAAGAAAAATGATATACTATAACGCATTGATGATTAGTTGTTGAGTTTTAAGCGATTCAATATACACGTTAGGCAGTAAATACAAGGACACATTCCTGAACTAAATTTAGGTAGGAAACTACATAGAAACATGTGTCCTAAAAAGTCTGCTTGTCATCAAGTAACGCACTATATAAAAACACTCAACTGTGACAGTCCGCCAATTAGCCATTTTGGAGATAGAGATTTTATACTCTAGGGTCATACAGTACTGATCGGGATCTTCAAAATGAGTTATCAGACGATCCATGATTTCATTAAAAAGAAAATGTTACAAGATGACGCTCAGTCGCCATCTTGAAATTTTCAACTGATATTTATACGTCAATGTTTCAATTTCATGATCCCGAATTTTAGCTTGCTTACTTGATCTGGTCAAAAAATAAGTAGGAGGAGACCTTCCTCAAAAGCAGTGTGGTCACTACTATTTTCGAAGTTCCTCGTGACTCAATAAAGGCATTATTATTGTCATTATTAATTACGCTTTTTCTTCTCTTTCACGTTGGAAGGCATGCATCGACTAGACACTTAATCACACGGGATAATGTGCTGCATTTTTGGTTAACGTGAGCCAAATCGTTTTCTTTAAGATTTCAGAACCTTTAATTACCAAGTCCCCCTATTTCGGATGTTAGAGATGTTTTCGAGCCTTTTATACAAAAATTAATGACCCGCTAATTTTACACCCTACTGCGTCTTTAATCCATCGGCTATAAACGTGCCTTGAGGTCGTCTAATGTACAACTTACGAGAATACTTTGAATCAAATGCGTTGAAAATTGCAAAGTAGCTAAAAAAAGATAAAAATTGTGGTTTCAACAGCTTCTGGTATAAAATGGACAAGCAAAGTGGCACGAGTTGGAGATTAAGTATTTATCCATTAACACGTTTCAATAAACAGTTAGGTACAGCTTTTTGAACAAATAACATTTTAGCATTTTTACTCCCAATAGCCGTAAAATTAGTATTCGGGATTTTTTTTTCTCGGCTTTTTTTGGCACTCGAAACGAACCAAGTGCGTTAAAATCATGTAAGCTCCAGGTAGGTTCACTTGTCTATTTACAGTTTCTGAGTTGAAATCAAACCCTAACCCGAATAGTCGGAATTGAGTAATTACCACCCTTGATGTTTAAAGCGTTAAGTTTTGAATTTTCCATGAACGCATTTTCACAGCTTCTACTCAAAACTATTAGTGATGGCACCATAATGTTATGTTTTGGTGGTTGAAGAGAAGTGGATGGATTCTTGCCCCTGAGAAAGAAACGATTTCTGCGTTCTAACCATGTTCTAACAGTATCTTGACTCTGTCAGACTTCCTAAATATGTTTGAATCAATTCATCAGGACGAGTTTCGATGTATGATCTTAGTGTAAATATTTGTAATTCCCTGACATTCTGACGCTTAAAATTTTGACCGTGCCTCGATATTTTTCTGTTTTCTAGCAAATTTATGCATGACTGCATCTTATGTAATCCTAATTGGAATTTGGAAGCGTTCACCAGGAACTAAGTAAAAAGCGTAGCAGTTTCAGTTGAAATTTATGCGATCAATACTATTAAGTGCATAAAAAGTGTTGATCAAAACAGAAAATTTCTTGCCCAATAATTAAAAAATTATGCGGTATGATACATTTCTATTAGACGAACAGGGAAAATACCAAATTGTATGACATTCAGCATGACGCTACCCACCATGACAGAATTCGGCCAGACTATCGTGGTAGAATTCACAGCGAATGACTCTAAGGCTTTTGTGCGTACGCCGATTTTTTGAAATGGGAAACTCTGTCACCTCGGATGATAAAGGACAATATCGAACTTTCTCACCAGAGAGCATTTAAAAGCTTTTCTCTGTCTTGCGAATATGGGAAAGGAATATAGTTCCTATTTGCATTTCTGTGACTATACACGATGTGCTAGAATATGTTGTCGAACACTTGAATTCGTATAGAACTGGACATAATAAGGCAGAGGTTCTTAAAATGACCCCCTAAATAAAGTCGCTGGAAATTGGGTTTTCTCAAATAACTTTAGACGACCTAATACAAATCAATCATTTCAGAAAGTCTCCCATAGATGCACTTAGTGTACAGCTGTCCAAAGTAGCAGATAGCGGAGCTACAGTTGTAAGAAGCTTTGCGTTATGGTTGCTTTTGTCGTTAGGAATGCCTTTAACACGTCACAATGGCAGAAAATCGTCGAATCTCTCGAGAACTAGACACTACTAGCTATCTATTTTGAACATGATAAAGAGCCACTTTGAAATAGACCATAGGTATACAAATATGTATGTGTTCGATAGATAATAGATTACTAACACCTTCGGTATGAGAACCTATCGCAACGCTACCCACTATAATGAAATGCTGCAAGCATTACCGTAGTGGGATGTGCGGCGAACGACTGAGAGGCTTTAGTGAGTATGCTATTTCCGGAGAATCTCACACTTCGGGCAGGAAGTGCCGTCAGGACAATACTCTCAAGTTTTTCTTCCTGAGAGTGGCTATAAAAGCTTTCACCTGTCAAAAAGCAATAATTTATCCATTTTAAATCGTCCGGAACGAATTAGCCCTACTAATATTTTTTTGATGTAGCCAGTAAATTCATCAACTTAACGAATTTTCTTTTTCTTCTAGGTCCACAGCATGGTAAAGTGGTTGTCTGTTATCTAGGAAGCTGGTCAGTGTACCGACCAGATAGAGGCTCCTATACCATAGAACATTTAGATCCTTCACTTTGTACTCATCTCATATACTCTTTCGCTGGACTTGATATAAGGTCCGATCGAATAAAACCTTTGGGTAAGTAAGGGATATAGATATACTAAGTGACCGAAAAAAGAACACCCAGTAATAATGTATACAATGCACTTTTTTGTGTTCGTCCCTTTCTGGGTTAGGTAGGTAATTGATCAAAATTTTAGAATAATCCAACCGCTACAAATAAATGGCGTCAAGTAGGTTGACTGTTGAGAAACTGCCAACAATGTTTGATAACTAATAGCTCTTGATACCTTGTATACTATATATGTATATACTATATAATACTATCTCACGAAATCAAGTTTCGTATATATAGATAATATCATGCCTACGCTGCGCATACGAGGCACCACCGCGCCTTGTCGTTACTCCTCTACCTGCTTTTGTCCCTCGGATCCCCTAACATTATTTACAACAGCGCGACGGATAAGTACGCGATCCTTCTGCTGAAAAGTTTGTAGGGCAAATGTACGGCGAAATCTATGATGTATGAAATAATATGTCTAATATGTGTGTAACATTACCAGAAATGTATTGAAATCCTAACATATAAAAATTCTGATACACGCTCTTCCACCCTCCTACAACCCCGCCTTCAATTCTTTACTCCGTCAAAAAACCAAGTGGAAAGATTTTTTTTTCGTTTTTGGCATTTTGCCCACTCGACCGATGTTTAAAGACTACAAAGCTTTTCGTCTTTGGAATAGTAGTAACATTGTGTAAAAAATTGCGCTCCAAACAATTGGTCTGCAATTAACCTCCTGGTGAGAAACGGTCGCGTAGAGCCAAAAGCCTAAGGCGGCGATCTTCGAGTGCAGTGAGGAAGTTATTCTGAAAAGCCCTGTACCTACCTCTAACTCTTCTTATACAATCTCCAAGCTGTTGAAAATTTTCTTGTCAGCTAAATGCCAATCGTAGCTACAAAACACAACTATCGCTTATATATCTCAAAAACCACTTCGATACGGTTTATTGTCCTTACTCAAACAAATACCTAGAAAATCTTTGTAATAAATTTAATATTACTGGGTGTTCTTTTTTCTATGCCACTTTCTATATAATATAAAAATATTTTGAGGGTTAATGCAATACAGCACTGGTTTTGTTATGGCATTAGAGATTTTATCCCTGGGAACCATGGCTGATAGCAATTCTGTTACAGATCCTTGGCAAGATTTAACAGAAGACTATGGTAAAGGCGGTTATCAGAGACTGACAGCTCTAAAAAATAAATATCCCCATCTAAAGGTGTCTTTAGCTATAGGAGGTTGGAATGAAGGATCAGTCAATTTTTCTCAACTGGCTGCTAGTCCTGAGAAAAGAGTGAAGTTTGCCCAAAATGTTGTTGCATTTCTAAGGTAATATAGAGAACAAGTAAATTAATTTAGTGAATACTTGTGTGCAGTGGCGTAGCTAGGTAACCTAGGGCACTGGGGCAAATAAAAAAATGGGGCCCCACTGCTATCAAAACTGGTAAGGTTTTATAAAGTAAAATCATTAAATATACAAATACTTTAAAAATGCTATGCTCTTTTTCATGCATTGCAAGACAGGTAATAAAAATATTAAACACTAACAACATAAATTACAATTATTTTAATAATTGGAGTAGGTATTGGGCAATAAAACGAAATAGAAAAGATTCAAGGGTTTATTATGTAAAGATCGGACCTACCAACTGATTAAATAGCTATTATAATCACAATCTTTTCCTAGCTTTAGTGTTCGCAAAAGTATTAATAACTTCGGTTAAATCCAGACTTGATGCGATTTTGTTCTCAATTGCTGTTAGCGATAAATGTCGGAGTCGAGTTTGGCCCATACTATTTCTTAAATAATATACTATTATTTTTAATTTGCTGAATGACCTTTCAGCTGCTGCAGCAGTGACAGGAATTGTAATGAATAATAACATTGCTGTAAATACTTCTGTCGGATCGCATTCTAGCACTCCATATTTACTCATTATTTCCTCACATAATTGGTGAACAGTCCATTCTTGAGTTAATTGAGGTGGAGGTAGTTAGTAAATATTAACAAATTGAGGTGAAAAGCTAGGGCCTATTATATCTGAATATTTTCTCTGGAATTCGTCACACTTTTGTAATAAAGTTGCTTCATCAACATGTAATAAAAATGTTGGTGTTAGAAAATCGAATGTTTGACAGACTGCACTCATACCAGTAAACCCTGTATTGAAAATCTCAATTTTAAATATTTCTTCTCGGTTTGAACATCGGTGATCAGCAGTTAATTCATCATTTCTATAAACTTGCAACTTATCTTTGGTCTCTACTAGAGCTTTACTTGCCTCGCCCAAATTGATGTCGCATTTTGATAAAATTTTGGATGCATAATTGATGTCATTCAATACACTGTGCATTAATTCACAAACCAACACGAACTCGAAATTTAGCATTTTTGTTTGGATACTCTCTGCTTCATTACGCTCATCTATATTAGGACTCTTTAGAACTATTTCTGATAATGCTTTGATAATATCAAAAAAACGAAGTTTTATTGAAGATATTGTATTGACTCTACTGGACCATCTAGTGGGATTTAGTTTTTTTAGAGTGGTGTCCGATTCGCCTGTGAATTTTGACAGTAGATCCCAACGCTTGATGCTTTAAATCAATATTTTTCTCTTTAAATAATGTAGTTACTTGATTAACTAAATCTGCTGCGCCATGTTTGATGGCTGCATAGAAACACTTCTTTTACTTCTATATCAATTGGCTGTCTATTTTCCGATCTGGTTATTACTGCATACGTCACAACAATGCTTAGTTGATCTACCTTCGATATGTCATGTGTCCTATCCATTATGACACCCTAATGTCTTCTAGTAGATGGGTTTCGGGATTTGACCCCAAGCTCTCAATCATTTCATTCTGAATCGTCGCACTCAGATATCTTGTAGATCCTAAAAACATAAAAAAAACAATATTAAACAGCCCTTACATTAAAAAGCTCAGTCACTAAGAAAGTCAAAGCCATTCTTGAAAGGGAACAAAGCCTCGAAAATCCAACAGCAACAGAAATACTGGATCACTTTAAACAAAAACTCAAGGCTATGGCTAAAAAACTCCGACGGTATAAGGAAAGCAACACAAGACGTCAACACAATAGTCAGTTTAGCAGGAGTGAAAGGAGCTTTTAAAAAAATTCAGTCAGAAGATCACGAGCCTCAAACCCTGCAAGAAAATAAGGTCCCCACACCAGTGGCCACGAAAACGTTTTGGGAATCAATCTGGGGAAACCGTGTGATTCACAACAATACCAGATGACTGTTTGACGAGAAGAGGTCTACATCTAAGCTCTCATTCATTTCATTCTGAATCGTCGCACTCAGATATCTTGTAGATCCTAAAAACATAAAAAAACAATATTAAACAGCCCTTACATTAAAAAGTTAATAATTATGAGTAATATTAAAACAAAATAAAATTATTATTGTTACCTTTGGGCATATCCAGAACTTGCCGCAAAATGTGATCATATCGGGCGACAAGCTGTACAAAGGACAAAAAATTTCAATGGTATCCTTCATGACTTAAGTCTTCTCGATGTCCTCTCAAAGCCAAAGAACTCTTTGCTAGGGTAAGTAGGAAATAATCTTTGAAGAACCATTTTCCAAAAGGATGGTTTTTTTTGCGAATTTCATTTTCAAGTTCCTTGTCGATAGTATTAGTATCATTTTTTTTCCAAAATTCATACACAGCACATGCTTCCGTATGGCCACTCGAACAACTGTGTTGTTTAATTCTTTCTGATAAATGTTTCCAATCACGAATTCCCGTACACCAGACATTATTCCTATGTGAAGCAAATAACCAGCAGGGTTAACAATGGGCAGCGTCTAATATTTTGGAATAGCACAACCAAAAACGATTAACTGGTCCATATTTTGAACTTGAAACGTAGTATGATTTTGAAAAACACCTATTATTCTGGTTGATATCAGTTGGAAAAGAACCCATATTAAGAATTTGACGTCTTTCATTATCATTTAGTATTTTGTTCGTGAAGTTTCCCAAGTCATAAGACGATTTATCGTACAGATTTTCGAAAAATTTATGGGTCTGTGGTTCCTCCAAATCCTCCGTTTTTATGTTCTTATGTGCCATACAAACATCATCCACGTTCGCATGATCGGCAGCGGAGGTATCTTCAACAGTTCAACCAGTTCAGCTTTTTAGGGTCCTAGGCCTTATCGCCAGCGATAAAAGCGCTGCCATGAAAATGTACCTTCTGGTAAGGATTCGAGGGCCCCCTGAGCTTGAGGGCCCCGGGGCACTGCCCCTATTTAGTAGCTACGCCACTGCTTGTGTGAATAAATATTATCTTTTCGGATTTTGCCGATACTTTCTCAGAATTCATGTTATTTACTGAACATTTCTTGATACCTTCATGGTTTAAAACACAGGCTTAACATTAGATACAATCTGCTATGACACCAGATTGTACAAACGCGGCCTTATAGGGGCCTGTAGCTTCGTAATAGATACTTTTATAGTTTATTCCATTGTTGTTGTTATCGATACGATAGATCACCTTCATAACGTGTTTTCTTTTCTTTTAATAGAAAATATAACTTTGATGGACTAGACTTGGACTGGGAATTCCCAGGTCAAAGGGGTGGAAGGCCAGAAGATAAAACAAACTTCTTACTTTTGGTGAAGGTAAATCTTTAATTCTTTTGGTTGCACACTTATTTGAAAAACGCCTTGCGGCTGCGTACTCTACACCTTTACGCAGTTTTTAATTAGTGCGGTTTCGTGAATAAACAAAATATTGCATCTAGAACTTGGATTCTTTCGCGTTTATTGACCTTAATAAATTCGTTTTCGTTTATAGAATTAAGGAATTCTGACTAGGTAGAAGGAGCCAGTCAAAGATTTGTTAGTCTCCGGATTCTCATAGACTGTACTATAAGTGCAATTTTTTGACAATTCTGTCATTAAATTCGTATTTTTAGTGTTATTTTTTAAAAGTGTGTTTTCAGTAATTGTGGTGTCAGACGATTTCAAGACATGGTACTTACGTAATTTGCCAAGAGCGGCCCAAGCCTACTAACAGTAGATGTTTTCACCAGTAAGTTATTATTATGTTGATACAACGCTGTCACTTGGTAGGCATTGGTAGTCAAATGAGTCAGAAGTATACGGAACTTTGGTGACAAACAATGTAATGTTTATAACTCGTATATAGGCTTGGCTTCTTCTAATCTATTCGAATTCGTTGTATGAAAAAAATCTATTCGAAAATAGGATTAAGTGGAATGGGAAGGTAGAGTTACTTCTCCCAAAATGCCACTGGAACAAGAAAAATACGCGGGACATACCTCGTATTTTTTCATTTATGCTTTTTCAAAATAATGCTTGATAGCTGGTTAATGTTAATTGGTGGATACCATCTACTATCGAAACACCAACAAACTGAGACAAATATGTATATCCTACCATTCACACTTGCCTCGCGTAGGTACTTAGCACATTGTAGGCCACGAACGCAAATGACATCATTCCGATTTTTTGTTTACGTTATGTAGATTTTTCGACAAGATGTTAATTTGGATACTTTGTGAACTCGTTTTGTAGTTGTACGTGTTGCATAAACGTCAGTTATCAATGTTTGGCTCTGATGTGATGTAAAATCTGCTTCAAAGATGGCATGGAGGTATAAGCTGAGGTGTAGTGAGGAGCTGTGTGCTAATAATGTGTGTTGATGATAATTCCATTGGATTCTTGTCTCAAATACACTTACTTAAGATTCGAGGCTAGAAATTAGTTGCGCATACACTTTTTCTTATCCATTCTGGAAATTACATATGCAAATTTGCTGAATAAGAAATAAGAAATAATTATATTCACTGTACACTGTCGAATTACAAGTCATATACATGCAAACAATAATTACCTACACACAACGCGGACGCGGCGATGATTTTTTGTAATTCTTCTCAAAGTTTTTGAAAACACAAAAGAAAAAAAAAACGGGAAAAATTGTAATGTATAACTTTGAACATAGCCTCTCTTCAGAAAGAACAACACAAATAATCCGTCTGGCACAGTTAATAGATATACTCCATTGGCAGCATAGTCAGTAATAATTTTCTCATATAGCAAATATCACAGATTTTATACACATGCCGACCAATACAATTATCCAGATGCGGTCTTGCTCCTGAACCCAACCTTCGTTCCTTCACATTTTAAACATAACAATTTGTGTTTGTAATCTACATCTACAAACAGTGTGGCTGTTTGCAACCAACAATGCATACTTGTAAAGAGACGATCATGCTGTATCGTTCATTACAAAGATCCTAGTGAGCAAACGTGGAATGAAAGTTTGCACCTTAAAAACTACCTATACATCTTATAGGTTTTTTTGCCGTTTTATAGGTTTTTACATAATACCCGTGCTGATTTGATTTGAAAATCTAAAATTGCTGTTTATATTCGCACTGTGATTAAAATTATTTATCACCGACACATAATCATAAGTCCAAGCATTTCGTTTGCCTTGTCCTCTCTCCTCAAATTGCTTTCCGGATCCGCCCCTTACCTTTGGTTGGTAACAGCTAATTGATGATGACTATTTATTGATACCATTCAAACACGTCACTTGACGAATTTAGAAGTCCTTGTCCCAACAATGTTTGGCAAAGTATAGTAATGTTTTGAACACAAAAATATATATTTTTTGTCGTGTTTGCGCAAATTATGTTTAACTTCAATAGTCTAAAAGAAATTAGATACTGAAATTTTGTTTTAAAATGGCCGAGTAATTTTCTAGACATTTTTAATAAAGTTCACCAAAAATATTTCGAGCAGTGTGTAGTTTGAAAAGAAGGAATTATCGATTTATACTGAAAAGAACTACTCAACTCTCGTTTTATTAGATCTACTAAATTTGGTAGAAAGGGAGTGGCAAGAATACCTGTTGACGAATGAAGCTTTATACCCAACTTGTTCTAACCAATACCGTAAAAGCAAAAACTCAAAAAAAATTTGCTTTTATAAGGATTTTAAGATACTTGTTGGCAGCATCGAGGAGACTTGACGTAGAACTAGCTTATTTCAAATGCCATACTGGCCAACATTTGTTCTATTTCGACTTGTAGTAATATTGTCACCATACGAACTTTCTCCTAGTTCGTGCAAATCCTACCGAATTCTTGAGTGGAATGAATAAATTAGGTTAAATCTCTTGTCCTTTACAATAATATATATCTAGTGACATCAAGATGTGGATGAATCCAATGTCACTTCTGTAATTATTTTAGGATTTGAAGGCGGCCTTTAGGAAGCATAAGCTGCTGTTGACAGCTGCGTTGGGTGCAGGAAAGGATACAATAGATAAGGGATACAATGTGAAGGGCATATCTACTTATCTAGATTTCATCCACATGATGTGCTACGACTATCATGGTGCTTGGGACAGGAAAACCGGTGCAAATGCTCCATTGAGAGCGAATGACGAATTGAATGTGGTAAGCAAATTACTGGAACAATGATATAGTTTCTAGTATATCATATATTCATCACCAAAACTTATATCCGTTGTCTCAGTCGATTGCGACCATTTTTGGAGTGCTGTACGAAATCAGTGTTTGCAATATGTTCAGCTATTATGTAGTCGGAACTTCAAACTTGGTTTTTAAAAAACTCTATTTGGTTCCAACAATAGTTTACTGGACCGAACTGGATTTACAGTGTGTGTGTTCGCTGTGACCGAGATTGAATGACTGACTCATAATTAAGATACAATCGTTAGTATAAGCCAAAAGTGATGAGCTAGTAAAAAGGAATACAATGCAATTATTATATCAATTAATAAAGTGTTAAATGACAGCAACATAACTCCTCCACCCTTAAGATGAAGTTTTGGAGGGTACAAACAAAACTTCGTGCCTCTGGGGTTGCATTTCGATTTCTTCTAAATGCTGGCTTCTTCTTGATCCTTTGCTTCTCTGGTAATACTTTTTCACGAAGATGCATGCAATTCCAATTAACATAATTGCATACAGGGGTAGACTCCATTTGTAGGAGCTGCTTCACTGTTTCGGGAAGATAGCAATGCATTTGGACTCTGAAACTTCTTCAATTAAGGCCATTTTAAGAGTTACGGGAATTTTGTTACAATTTGGCTGCTTTTTGTTTACTTGTAAAATAGCAAATAGACAATCGTCTTTTTCTTCTGCTACATGGACCAATTTGTTTTTGTGGCAAATAAAAATATCTTCTATCTTTTGACATGGTTCAGCATCATATTGGTACATTTTGGTACTCATTGTGAAATAGGAATTTTTGGGAATAATGGTAGTTAGGTTAACAGTAGGAATGGAATAAAGATGATAATGCTTAAATTTGTCTACATGCAAAAGCGGAACATGTAAGGCAAAAACTAATCGATTTTGAGAAAAATATGCTTCTACTGAAATTATGTCGTAAAGCTTATAAATATCTTTGATGTCTGAATACACCAATTATTATGATTTTTGACTAATATTTGGAATATTGACTTTAATTCATCTATCGAAATAATACTGTGGTGCAATGACCCAATTTTGGCAATTGATTACACAATCTCTAATTTTGGAAATTGGAATCAAAATTTCTCCATTATAAGTATCGACAGGAATTTTGGCTTGGGCCGCCGTGTGGGGCTCAATTTCTATGAAAAATAACAAACGATTTTTCAAATCGTGAAATTTGATTGGAATTTTGGCGTTTTTGGTCTGCAAAATAGAATTTCTAAGGTCCATATGTGAATTTAGAAGTTTCAAAATATCTAAACCAATCAGACCATCAAAATACTTGTGAAATTTGAACAAATGAAATTTTATAGGCTCACTAACATTGAGTTCTGAGAAGGTAGGAATTTTAGCACAATAGTCTCTCTTTGAATGCTGAAAAACTGAAGTTGCTTCGTATGGTTCTTTATAAATACATTTTGGAAAATGCAATTGTGCAAGATCAGGATTTAAAAATGATTTCGTTGCACCAGTATCAATAAGAAGCTTTAAAGGCGGATTTTTAATTTCAATATAAGGTAACTCTGTTTTGTCATAAATCGTGTTTAAGTATATTGTCTCCTCTATCATTGGCACGGCCATCTGAAAATTTTGTTTTTCTTCATCAGGCTTTTGACCAGTTTCAGAAACATCATTTTGTGCCTCATCAGGGTTTTCGTAATATAGATGAGAACAGTCATACTGATTTTCCTGACAATATTCCGAGTAATAGTCATCGTCAGGGTTGTTTCCAAAATTTGGATCATAAGGATCACTCTCAACGTTATGTAATTCTTGAGAAGCAAAGTTCCTTGGGCCAGAAGGCCTAAAATAATTATTTTGGAAATTCTTATTTCTATTGATGCTACTAACACCACTCATAGGAGTAGCAAAGTTCCTTGGGCCAGAAGGCCTAAAATAATTATTTTGGAAATTCTTATTTCTATTGATGCTACTAACACCACTCATAGGAGTAGGCCTGTAGGAAGGTCCTTGGTTAGGCGGATTACGCCAAATATTAACATTAGGTCTATTGCCAAGAACTTGTGCGTTTGTTGGAAATCTTTGTGGAAGAGGATTTTGTCTAGGTCGAATCGGAACTGGTCCTCTTGGGAATTGAGGATGATAATTGAAATTTTGCTGATGCCTAAATTGATTCATAGGCTGCATTTGAGTCTTAAACAAATTTTGAAAATGTGGTTTGGATGGAAGGGCAGGCTGAGGTGGCTTATTGAAATTTGAATGTGCACCAGCCTTTTGTAAATATCTAATGTTATTATCTTCTAAAATATAAGCTTAAGCTTCTGCCAAATTTTTAGGTTTCATCGACCGAATCATGGAATTTTGTGGCTCCTTTAAACCTACGAAAAGTGTATGCAATGCATGACTATCATACAGGGCCTTTTTACTAGTTTTAATAGCATCAACTGTTTCATCAATATTTATATAGTTATGTAAATGATTCAGCATGGTTACAACTCTAGAATAAAACTGTAAAGAGCTTTTATTAGAATTTTCTCTAAGGGCAGTTATATCTGAGATAATACTACTCTCGTTTCTTCGATCACCAAAATGAGCAATTAGCAAAATTTTAATGCTGTTCCAGTTTGTGGAACCGCTAACAGAAAATACTTGCTCTGCAGCACCAGCCAATTTCGAGAAAATGTCATGTAGCAGTATTTTGTTTTGGACACATCCTGTATCGTCAATGTTCCAATAGTTATTTAATAAATCTGTGCTTATTTCTAAATATCTATATAATCTACAGGGATTCCCATCAAATTCTGGGACAATTTGTAGTAATTTTATGTCGAACTGGGGGGCACTATTTCTACTGGGGGTCGTCATTATTATCCTTTCTATAGTTTCGTTTGCTTGTCTTATTTCTTTACTTCCTAATTGTAAGCTTGCTCTGCGATTAGCGATTTGATCTGCACTATCACCTTCGAAAGGATGTACAGGTCGGGGTGAGTCACTCATGAAAAAATAAGGATACAATGAGCACTTACTGATAGGTCCAGTACTTCATCCCGTTCTTGGCTTCAACAGCACAAAGGGCACTTGTGGTCCAAATTCTTTCTTCTTTCTTCAGTCGTACCGGCTCGTCACGGAGGTTCGTGATTCCCAATTAAGAGTTCGGAATCAAGGGCTAATCGGCGAAAATTCCTTTGGGAATCCTACTGCGGGCTGCGCCAATTATGTATAGTCAACGCCAAACAAAGTGGCGTGCACGTCATCAAGGTGGGTGTGTTGAAAAATTTACATTGTTGCCAAACTTTTTGTAAAATAATAAAATTTATTATTTACATATCTAGGTTTATAAGCAATATTAACCTCAAATGAGAACAAAAATAATAGTATAATAAAATTATAGATCTGTACTTGCATAATCATTAAGTATGACAATTATTGATCAGATGACACTATGAAACTACCATATTTAATTGATAGCTTAAAGGTACTGAATAAAAATCCAAATGGGGTCCTCCAAATTTTATGCATGGTATTTATTTTACAGAATTCATACAGAAAAATGCATTCTAAAATTAGGTAAGCTACTGGTGTAAGCTTTTTCTGTACAATAAAGTTAGTCGGAGTTTCTTTCTTCAGCGCTGTCTGAATCTGAATCTTCATCACTCTCAAAGTTGATTATTAAAGGTTCGATGTCTGGTCGATCAAAAATTCGTTCTCTTTCATACCATTTAAAAATTTCTTGCTCAGTATGTCGAACACTATTTTTCCACATGTCTGGGGTAACCGTTTGTAGAGCCTCGTTCCACATATCCAAACAGTCTTTTTCACTGTTACCATCTCTACCAATATGTCTGTTATAGTAACCTTTTGCTATGCCCCAAATTAACTCAATAGGGTGAAATATACATTGGTTGTGGTTGTGTTGGCTACACGTTTAATATAACTCCGCTTTTTCTTGGGCGATTCTAAATTTGCATCACTTTTCACACCCTCGAAAATACGACTAACTGTCCTTAAACTAATTTTTAAAGCAGCAGCAACACGCTACAAAAAATGAAATAAAATTTCACTATTATTAATATACATTACATATAATTATTAGTAACCTACCTCTTGAACAGCATTTAAAGGCAACAAACGCCCGTTGTTGTCCCTTTCTTTCTCAAAGTAGTGCATTAACGAGGCCACGAGTTCCTTACACCGACTATTTAACTGTTTGGGCATCTTTATATACCAAAATTGCCTTTATCTACTCGTAAAATGAATAATTTTGTTTTGAAACAAACAGTTGTTGATTTACAGTATGCGGGGCCAAAGGATTTATAAAGATTTGAAATGCCACAAATTGATTCAGTGTCAAAATTAATACAAATGTCAGTTCCCAGTTTAAATAAGTTTCAAGGTGACAATGTGTCAACGCTGCGAAATCGGTTTAGTGCGTTTACATGTCGATAAGTGATTGGAGCGTTTGCAAAACATTTTATTTCGCATAATGCGTCTAAATTTATCAGAAAGCAACTTATGTGATATTTTAATAACAATGTTTATATGACTATTAACCATAATAAGAGAGTAATGACCATTTTACAATTTATATATCACATTAATATGAAACTGCAATAGAGCAATTGTTTGTGATAGAAACCTAGGCATTAGGTCGGGGAATTTTTATCGTGATGACGTGCACGCCACTTTGTTTGGCGTTGACTATAGTCGGAACTTCAAACTTGGTTTTTAAAAAACTTTATTTGGTTCCAACAATAGTTTACTGGACCGAACCGGATTTACAGTGTGTGTGTTCGCTGTCACCGAGATTGAATGACTGACTCATAATTAAGATACAATCGTTAATATAAACCAAAAGTGATGAGCTAGTAAAAAGGAATACCATGCAATTATTATATCAATTAATAAAGTGTTAAATGACAGCAACATAACTCGCGTTCAGTGTCGCCGAAATTGTTATTCTCTGTAATATTCTGATCAGTCTAAATACCAGAGCAAGGCGGCTGCTATAACCTCCAGGTCGCTCATCAGAGAGGAAGCCGTTGCTAGTCTTCTTTTCTCCAGCTCACCGGCAGAGATCTGCTTCTCACTCTGAATTCCTGTATGCGGAGTGCTGGCATCAGCAAAGCTGTGGATCGAATTGATCGTACGGGAAAGGAGATCGTTGATATGGAAGAGGAACAATATCGGAGCCAAGACCGATGATTGATTTTACAAACCCACAATTGATGAAACACCATATCGATAGCTGCTTATATGTGGAATAACTACAATTAACTATTTTTAAACAATCTTGCACATTTCCTCGTAATTATATATGGGGTGTTCCACTATATACTAGACCCCCACTAACTTGTTTGTATGACGGTTTAGACAAAAAGATGTATACAAAAGTTATAGGGTCGAATATAGAGTTTTTCGTGCAATATCTTCTAGTATACAGAGCGTCTCAAAGCTGTTAGGACACTGTTTGGTTGGATCAAACCACATATATGTTCAATTGCAACCACGGTGGTCTAAACATAGTACAACAAAGAGAAATTTAAACATATGTGGTTTGAATTGACCATATAATGTGGGTGAAAAACATGAAAACGGCAGTGATTTCAGATAAACCTATGGGATTCATAATAGTTATTTTCACTATTTTCACCAAAAACATAAATTTTATGTCATTCGTGTATTCGGCCTTATACCAAATTCCATAGGTAGGTAAATGTACACCGGTATAAACTCGGATACAGACAAATAAATTACACACAAAAATTGAATTTTTGACTAAAGTAATGGGAATAAGTGAGACAAACTATATGCAGTGCTCTCTCGATAATCCGCCGCTTGATAATCCGCCCACTACGGTAATCTGCCGTTTTTGTAGCATTGACACCAACTCGACAATCCGCCCATTCTTAAACATTTAACTTGGTAATCCACCGTTTCTGCTAAAATCTACCATGGGAAAAGACAAACTACTTTGGAAAAGTACCTTCAAAATACATAAATTGTGTACACATGATATGTATCTATGTCCAACAAAACAAACCCAATAAATCGGTACAGAGTATGAAATATTAAGTCTGTTATTTATGGAATATAATATGTATATACATACGTACATCGTGTAATTCATTATTCTCGGTAATCCGCCGTTTTTGGCAATCCGCCGCTAGTCTGGGTTTTATAATGGCGGATTATCGAGATAGCACTGTATTTGTAATCCTAAAAGTATACAGGGTGTTGAATTTAAAAAATTACAACCTTATTCGATATCGTTTGTGCACGACATTTTGTGTGCCAACCTTAGATATTATGGATTTAGCTCTGCTGCCGCCCAATTTATAAAAAGCTTCCTTACTAAAAGATATCAGTATATCTCCATTAATATCGAATTATCTAATAAATCGGTCCTAAAAATGGGTGTATCCTAAGGCTCCATTCTCAGTCCTCTTCTATTTTCTATATACGTTTCGGATTTTTCAAAACATATAAAACACAGCAAAATTCATCACTATGCAGATGATACAGAAATATACTACAACTTTGCCATTAACTTTGTAGTTCCCTCTGTTAATCTAATTAACATCAATCTGGACTTACTTTTCTATATCTCAGCAGCTCATAACTTGATACTAAATGCTAATAAATCTGAGATAATATTTTTTGGGCCAAGAAACAAGCGTAATATAGCTGAAAATCTTTGTCAATTAGCAATTATTAATTAAATTCCATTACCAATTGTAACCATTAGCAATAATTTAGGGTGGTTGGACAATGTATTAAAATTTGATTTCCATGTTAAAGAATTATGTTCACAAATATATCCTCAAAGAAATATATTAAACAGTAAACTGAAAATGCTATTGTGTGATGCTCTTATAATTTCAAGGGTTTCATATTGCGCAAGTGTACGTATATGGCCCAGCTATAATACTATAAAAAATGATAAAGATAACGGCTACAAAATTATTTTTTCTCTAGGTATACCGAAATTTCATCACATAAGCCATGTGTACAAAGAGAATTGTAAAATAAACTTGGAGAATCTTAGAAAATACCAAAGTTGACGTTTGTTTCATAAAATTTTAGTGAATAAGAAACCAGAATATCTTTTAAATAAACTCAATAAATTTGAAAACATCAATAATTTGGCCATCAGAAATCGACAATTATTAGTTATACCTAAGCACTTTACGACTCTCTACAAGAAGGGATTCTCTTATACTGCTGCCAAGTTATACAATAATCTTCCATCTGAATTTCGAAATTAAACTCTCAACAATTTTAAAAAGAAGCTGAAGTCGTGGTTACTCTGCAGAACATAATCACTCCCTCACCACTCTGCCACCCAATCGACCTTGATAGTTTTGAAATAAATTGGTCACATACGATAAATTTATCTAGTTTTACAAAAAAAAAAAACAGAAAACTAAAGTAATATATCGCATTATTCATTTTTGAGCCGTTCAGGTCAATTTCATATTAGGATGTACGGTTGAGTTGAAAAATACCATCATGGTAACACTTCACCGATTCGATTCTCAAAATTTTAGTCACTTATCAATGCCTATTGCTGTATGTTGGACATAATATGTATGTGAAAGAATCGAATAAAGACAATTTATCATTATTATTGTTATTTAACCTTTTTTAATCATCCACGTGTCGTCATATCAATCTCATTATCAACATATTCCAGAGTCGACATATTCCACTTCCTCTACCTATAATTCCCGTGGTCCAAACAATCTATTATACTGTCTATGTGTAGGCGACACGACGACTCAAAGCCGACTTGAGACAAAGGACACCGCAACTAGTTTTATGGAAAACTGATTCCGGTCAAATTAAACAAAGCTTTGCTGAATTATAATAATAATAATAATAATGTTCTTTATTTTCCCATCATATACGTACATCTTACACACACACACATGAGAAACAAAATCATGGTATTGGGAAAACCTCAAGAGGGAGTTCACCTAGACGTGTTCTTCCACTCAACCCTTGCCAGTAGTAGAATACATGTAAGAAAAATATCCTAACCTAAATGTAACCAAAAAACACATAGGGTCGCCTGAATTAAACTTGGAAGTTGTAATAATTTAATTGGTCATGAAGTAATCCGAAACTAGTTCCTTATATGTATGTGGATTGCATGATTTAAGATAATTAGGAAGAGAATTGTAATATTTAGCCATTGTAAATTTGAAGCTTCTTTCAAAAAGAACTGTCCTGTGAGATGGTATATTGATTAGGTGCTTAAGTCTCGTGTCAAGATTATGGACATCTGCGCGATATGACACCTTTTGGTAGAGATAGGGGGTTCTTATAATACAGTATCTTGTGAAATAAGCAGAGAGCATATAAGCGCAACTCTTTTCTCCATATTTAGCCAATTCAATTCCTTCAATTTGTGGGAAATGTGCTCATACTTTTTGATCCCGTATATGAGTCGAATGCACGAGTTCTGTATACGTTGAATACGATTAACACTGTTTGGATCTAAACATGGACCAAATACAGGTGCACAGTATATAAATTGTGAAAGTACTAGCGTATCGTACAATATTTTCTTAGTGTCTGTTGATAAATATGATCTATGGGGATATAGTAATTTTAGCGATGCGCATACTCTGTATGCATTTCGTTATGTGATCCCTGAACTTTGGATCCGGATCAATGAGTAAGCCCAGATTCTTTGCCTGCCTATTTCAATGACAGTATTACTTACATCTAATTTCAAGTTTGATTCCAAAAATCCTCAATCCTCAATAGTCCTCAATCTGAAAAAAATCAATAGGACCTAGGTCTGAAAACTAATATTCTGAAGCTACAACCTTCGACAGCTGTCGAATTCACATGCTCGATGGAAATCAACGGTCTGATTTGAAAAATAATTCATTACAAAATGACCGGCCTACCTTTTTTGATGCACTTTTGTGTGCTGACTGTGAATAAGTGGTCACGATAGATCCATCGCAATCATTGCATTCAGCAGACTCGCTAAATTTGGTTGGGACGTATAGTTGCGGGGTCCTCTGGCCAATCTGTGATAGCCGACTAATGTTCAGCATGTCATCTGGATGAGTATTTGTAAAAACACTTAATAGATTTGTAGCAAGTTTAAACTCTCATAGAAAAAAGTTACAGAGTTGCTCAATTTATGACAAGACATAATCTACAATCGAAGAGTTCTCTTGTGGGAGATTTTTTACACTGTTAAAATTCATGTCACCGACCAAAAATACCGATGTTAACCTTCAAATATTATTTTGCCCAAAATTCAAATCATTTCTTTGAAACCGCCATACTTATGCACCGTTTAAGTCAGAAACCGCTGATCGATGACTTTTTACTAACAGACAGTCTCTGAACCCTTCTGCACCGGGTGAGCCTAGGCGATCTAGCTCTCTTTTACCGCTATGACAACAGGCTTCGCTCCTCAGAGCTCTCCTCCATGATGCGGCCGCGCAACGTGCCTGCCAGACTGACCCTCCTAACTTCGGCCTCCCAACCGTGTCGAACTTTATATATCCAGAACTGGCCGATACGACCCCTCCTTTGTTCCTGGATATCGAGATTGTGGACCAGTCTACCTGAGGAGGTTTTTCATAGTTCTACTAACCTTAGGCAGTTCATAAGTCGGATTAACAAAGTTTCTTTAAGCTCACCCGTGATGCCTGGTATTTAGGCCTCTGCCTAAGCGGCTTCTTCGTGACTTCTGATCAAAATGATTTGGGGAACAATACACCAAAATATCGTCCAATTTTGCCGGGAATTGTTTTTCATAGGAATTGTGCCGACTTTATAAATTTCCGTCCCAAGAAAATTTTTCTCTTGTATATGAATGTCTTGATTTTTCGTAGGTGGTAGACGGTCTCTCTGACTGTCGAACGTGGAGGTACCACCTGGCGGATTTTTAAGACAGCGCCAGAATGTGTTCCCTCGCTAGAGTCTGTGTGATGTGTGTCTGTGTATCTGATATTCAGCATTCGGTAGAATCCATATCGACATTATAGTAGCTACTAATTTTCTGATATATGGCCAAATAAATCATAAGAGCACGTTGTCACGTTGGTGTCGTGCGTAAGGTCATATTCTTTTTTAATATACAAGTACTATTTTCGTGCACTCTGTAACTCGGAAACCGTTAATACTAGGACCAAGCGACCATGGAGACTTTTGATACTAAGACCGTTTATTTGATCGGGATGAATTTCCTATAATCCTGTCTACTTTTTTCAAGGAATTCACAATCAACTACATCTTGAAGCAAGGAGCTCCGCCGCATAAGGTGGTACTGGGAGTACCTTTCTATGGTCGTACCTTCGTCATAGATTCACCAAGACCTGGAGAGGCCATACCTCAGCTGGGTGAACCTGCTAGTAATGGCTTCCAAGGACCCTATACCAGAGAAAATGGATTCTTAGGTTATAATGAGGTTAGTTATGTTGAAAAAAATGGTTCTGGTTGTGTCATATACATACATACACATACATATGTACATTAACGAATGAATAAAAATCTTTTACAGCATTTCTCTGTGTCAATCGTCAACTGTCAGATAATTCGGATGATACAGGATACGTGACGTAATAAGACATCTCTTTTTGAGGGTTATCAAAAATTCTCGAATCAGTTGTGAATGGAGGTTAGGCTGGCGATTCATTATTTTTCTATATCAGATATGGCGCTTCGAAAATCTCACAGATGTACCGTGTTAATTTGAATAGGCGTATCTACAAAGCTAGTTTCATAGTTATGCATTTTTATGTCATTTATACCGTGCCGAAACTGTTATGTAAGTGTTAAAATATTGAATCCATTGCAATCTTTCTGGTAAAAGGTTATTGAAATTGCATACGGTTGACAAATCCAAAGCTCAATTTTCCTTTCATATTTGTTATTGTTCAATACTTGACGACGAAAAACATTGTTTTTATACATATTGTACATATTTAGCAGAAATTATTCTCCGTAATAAACAAAATTACTTTCTTAGATCTGCCTGGAACTAAAAAACACATCAGCGAACTGGCGAGTACACTGGGATAGCGAAACACAGACGCCATTTGCAGTAGATGAAGACAAAGTCATGACGTATGACAATGAACAGTCTGTTGCTGAGAAAGTACATTTTGCCATAAGTAAGTATTCATAATAAATCTATATGTTGTCTTGGTCGATAAATTAAACCTCAGATATTGAAAAATTGCTTTTCTAAAGTTTCAGGAACTAAGACGATGGGTCATCTTCAAACCTAGTAGCAACATTCTAATGATATTTGAGCTTCAAATGATCATTTTTTTAGGATTTTAATAAATATTTTTGTTATTGAAATATGCTATCGGAATAGATCAAGTGATAAGAACTCATGTAAATGTTATAGGAACTCTCTTAGGATTAGAGCGTTGATTTTATACAGATTTCCCGAAAACGAGTGCCAATATAGTACTTTGAATAAACGTTTGAGGCATTTCGATGAACGCGATAAACACGTTACAAAAAAAAACTGTTGTTGACTTGGTGTAACATTTATTGGATGGTACACGGTTGACAGGTGTAGTGCCGATAAAGTACGTCATGAAAAATTAGCTTTGTATATTTTTTGTGATTTTGAGTTCCAGATATAATATTTTAATACAGCTATGTGAATTTTATTATTACATAATTTGGAAGATTTGTTAGCCAGCATTTAATCAATACTTGAAAATTACGATTTGGATACCTACTTGTATTATATGGTATGGTTGGTCTTTGGATTGAGTAGGCGATTTGGATATTTCTGTTTCTAGTATTGCAGACATAGTTTGGATATTGTATTTTTGTTTTACCTGCCAAGCGTATTGGCTGGGTCGGCAACTTGTATCGCAACGTTGTCGGAAGGTCAGTAGGACAGAGGAGAGATTTCTAGATTGCCTCGTTGTCAAACGGGTGGTGACTATGGACTAATTGCATAGGCCTATTCGGTTGACTTGATTCATTTAAGTTTTGTCCCAACCCGTCGTAAAACCGTGCCGGAACAGTGACGCGCTTGCGCATTTAGGAAAAAGTGTTCAAACCTTGTCCGCCACAGTAACAGAATGGTTTTGCATTGTGTTCCAACCCGTTTTGGGATCGATTTGGGACGGTTTTGTTATGGTGATATCGGTACCTGCACTGAACCGAGAACTAAAGGAACTGACATGCACAGAAGAGCTATAACTAAAACAAACGGCAAATGGCGGTTAAGTTAGATAATTCTGACTGCTACCAGCAATGTTGCCAGATCGACAAATACCAGTTCTGTGGTTTGTTGGAGTGAATGTACCTAAGTATTTGCGGCTTCATACAATAATAAAAGTAATATACCGGCTTTATGGAGGGCGAAATTCAGCCAAAGGCTATTTGTATATTTAAAATGTATATTACACAAGAATTCAGAAAAATGTAATACACAGAATCAAAATCAGTATCCAAGTTGGGACAAAGCTTTAATTCCTTTATTATATATGTTCGTACAAGTTTAGTTTTCACTGAAACGAGCTAACTGGTACAAAACATAATCTTTTATGGACTGGTGCCAGCGTTGAGTGGGAAGTACAGAATCAACCTGTTTGGCACCATTTTTTATGTTGATCTAGTATAGTATATTGAAAAAATATGTACAGATTCTGCAGGTACAATCTCTCGTATTGAAAAAAATACCCAAAAATAATGAGAATAAAGTTTTTATATAAAATTTTATATACATGATTACCAGGACAGAGTAGACCAACGTTTATTTTAATAACTTTTAAACGAGATACTTGGTCCGTCCTATTTGACAAGAATCGACTATCTATGATTACAAAAGAAAGGGGTTGGCTTGCCAGCCCCAACGTCACTGCGCCCCAGTTGGATCTACTGTGACCCCCACATATGCTCTCTAAAGCACTGCGTCCAGCCTTGATCCTTTAATCAGATTTGTACTGACGGAGGGCCTTGCATGTAGCTTTCCGCTGTTAGTCCTGTGGTTCCTACTGTCTGAAACCGTAGCCTTGCCAGGCCTTCACAGTTACACAGAAGATGCACTGGGGTTTCCTCATGCTGTCTGCAGAAACGGCATGAGACCTCTTCTGACAGACTCAAGAGCTTCATATATCTTTAGGCGACCCACTATAGCATTTACGGCTTTCATGTTGAATCCGAGTAGGTCCTCTGTAAATGTGGACCTTCGTTCTTTGATGAACCCTTGTGCTTGCCTTTGCCCCAGTTGGCTGTTCCACCAGTCTAGGAAGCTGTTTAGTGCATGTTCTCGTCACGCACAGAAAGGATCTGGTGATTGACCTGGTATCCAGAGCAATGTTACCTTGTTTAGGTTTGCCAGCTGTTTAAGAATGTTCACGCAATTCCATACTAGTATAGTCGATGTTTGCGATGAATTTAATGCCTTTATGGCTGCCTGGCTAAACGAGCAGATGGCGATCGACTGGTTTGCAGTATACGTATAATTCCTTATTAGCTCTTTTGTGCAGACTTGTATTGCCGTTACTTCAGCCTGAGCAATAAAAGCAATTTATTATTATTATTATTATTATTAAATATTGTTGCAATATTACCTAGACTTATAGAGATCTCAGCTTTTGGCCTTGCCCCATAAATCCCAGCTCCAGCTCCGTTTTCAGTTTTTAAGCCGTCTGCATAATAATAGATTTTGACACGTACAGGAGGTCCTTTTCCCACGTCTTCCTTTCTGGTACTATCGTTTGATAGTTTTTGTCTAAATTATACACTGGGACAGTTGTGTCCGTGGACATCTAATGCCTTAGATAGCAGCCTGCATAAGTCATTGAGAGCCAAATCAATTGATTTCCCTAGTTGATGTGCATGCTGACAGCTACTGAGAACGATGTCAGGCATATTATCCTGTATGATTTGGTCGTTAAATCTGCATATTTTCTGCAGTTAGATTACCTTTGCCTTCCTTCACATATAGGGAACCTATTTCTGGCCAAGCAAGCCTTGAAGACTTTAACTAGATGCGTAATAAGCATTTACTGCCCTTTTTGCAATAGAACAGGCTATATGCCTTCTATTCCTAGGAATTTGAATGGCTGGAATTTATTTATGGCTTTGACTTTGTCTGGGCTTGTTATCGTCATTGCCAGTAGTCAGCGGTAGGCCTCTCTGGTTTTTATCTCCGGCTCTGGACAGGTATTAACGATGATTCTAAAAAGTGTGCCTTTGTTAGCAAAATCCATACTTTCCTTGACTGATTTTGTGTAGGTACTATCTTTTTTGATGATGAGACCTACATCCGCCAAAGTACTACCGTCCTTGGCCAGTATCCTGTGGATTCTGGATGCTTCTGACCCTTTTTCCAGTTCTTCGCAAAACCTCCTCAACGAGTACCTTTTGGCCTTTCGAACCTCTAGGTTGTACTATGTTAGTTGGGTCCTATACTTGTCCCAGTCATGATTGTACTTTATCTTGTTGAAAAGTCTTCCCACCTAAGCCCTACGGCTTGCAAGGTGCTTTGTCCACCAGACACTTTTGGACCTGCTAAGGACCTTTTTATCGCGTGAATTCTCATGGTAGGCGGCCGTTAATGCCTAACCAACTTGTTCCACCGATATTTCTAGTCCTTCCAGCTCCCAGCAGTTTACCGTCCCCTTTAGGAGTAGCTGATTGAGAGTCTCCGTAACACCTTTCCAATCAGTTTCTCTGGGGCTTCTATGTTTAATTGCTACGAGAGTCGGTATTTTGATGTTGAATCTAATGTGCATGTGATCCGGACCTGAAGGTTTATCGGATACATGCCAGTTTTTGATGCTGCCTTTCAACGCGTCCGTAGGCAGTGTCAAATCTAGGACTTTTTTAAGAACCGCTGCCATAAAAGTTTGTTTACTTCCTATATTGGATACTAACATACTAACAACCTTTCACTACTAATGAATTGCGAGTGACGCACCTCTTGCATTGATTTTGCTGCTTTCCCAGCTAGTGAGGTGCGCATTCGCATCGCATCCCATGATACGCTTGACATGTCTGTCCTCATAATAGGCCACTATGTCGTTCATGGTCTGCGGTGGGCAAACAGCTTCCACTCCTGGAAAGTAGGCGGAACACACAATCCAGGTCCTATGTCCCTCCTTGGTTGATGTAATGAGGGTAGCTGTAACAAAGTCGGCGGTGCAGAGCACTGGAATCGGTGTGCATTTTACTCTTCTACTTTATACTATGCATGCTCTTGGTTTTGGGCTTTCTGCACAGTATGACATTTTACCCCCTGAGGGCCTTTGCATGATTGAGATTCGCTTGCAGGAACCTTTTCTGTTATGTAGGTGGATCGTGTGTTGACTTGACCGACTCCACCTCGATGACGTCAGGTGATGGCCTCGTGAGCGGACTGACGACTTTCTGGTTTTGTCGGTCAGTGTCTAACTCCGCTTGTTTGGAACAAAGTTGCAAGGTTTGAAAAGATTCATCTAATGGTGATCTTAAATGTGATATTGACAATACATATATAAAAAAATACGTTTCATAAATAGAAATGTTATACAATAAAGTTGTTAGGTTTGAAAATATTCTTCTAATAGTGACATTGAACGTGATCTTGACGACATTTGGTTTTCTTAAATGAAAACCCTTATTTTTGACACTGGAAATAAAAAGGGCAAGAAAATGCCTATGCAAGTATATCCATGACCTTCACTATGACCATCAAGGTCATTTGAAGATCAACTGAATTTGGATGAACTGTCTTTAAGAAAAACAGTCTTGTTCCAGTTATATTTTGAAGTCAAAATGTTTTGTTTAATGGCTTTTACAATTAGTCATCGCAATTGATGGACCCTTTCATCCCTTCCCATCCAATTTAACTTGACAGGTGCATGCCGTTTCTTGTTGGAGAAAGAGACTAAGCCGAACGATAAATTGAGGAAGTTCCTCTTCATTAATTTTACGACTGTTTTGTTTTCAGAGGAAGGCCTGGCTGGAATTATGGTTTGGTCAGTAGACACGGACGATTTCCATGGTGATTGTTCACTGGGAGACGAGGAGAGCTTTGTCAACTATCCCCTACTCAGGTGCATCAACAAATCCATCGACAAATCGCTGAGGGAGTTGGAGAACAGCATCATCCATGGCAGGGAGAAGCAAAGCAACACGGGAAGTGTAAATAGTTTGAGTTGTGTAGGACTTTTGATGGTGTTAGTAAAGTGGTTCGTGTGAGAAGTGTTTCAGCAATAGCAATTAGATAACAATCTTAAGGATCCAATTTTGTAAAATTCCTACAGTTTTATTCATAATCAAATTTATGCATTTGGTTCCAAATGTATGCGACGGATAACAAGTGATTTCTTAAAATTTAAAATACAATACAGGATGATTGGTAGGTCTAAAATTGCCGATTGATGAGATGGATAATATATTTTTGTATTTTCAAACGATTTATTGAAATTTTTTGATAAAATGCCTCAACCTCCTGCACACACACTCCTGCAAGAGGTTTCAAGCTTAACGCCGTAAAGTATGTTTTTGTTGCTGTAAAATGAGCTTACTGTCCACACTAGTTGGCTTGACACAGAATATTGTACATTGAGAAGTTTCTCTCAACATCATTTGATTATCCATTATTCGAATCATAGAAATAATCTAAATAATATTTTGAAACATTGAAAATAAATAATTGCTCCAGTCAAAAGCGAGACATCAGACTTTAAGCTCTTTCGCCCAAACTATGAGATATACCAATAGAAAATGTTGTAGCGTTATTGTAAAATTCATTACGTAACACTTGGATAGATAATCAACATTATTGTACTATATTTTTCCATAATGACGTATTGGAGGTTCGAATACGTTTGTAGTATGATAAAGATTCAAGACGTACGAAGTGTATTTTCATACTTAAGTTAGAATATTAGGAAAGTTGAAAACATTTTATATGAAGACGTTTCATCTGTGATACATTTACATTTTTTGTAGCATTATGTGTTTAATGGTAAAATGAAATATACCAATTTTATTTACTTTGTTGTAGTTTTCACTTTCCAACTCTATGACATTTCTCTTTTCATCCTAATACGTCAATGATCATGTTCCCAGAGATCGGTTTTGGCTCTAGCGTTGTTTCTCTTACACATTAGTGCCTTTTACTTTCCACCCCTTCTTTCGGGGAAGTATTATAATCGAGATAGTGAGAGAGATCGGTCCTGGGAGGGTGGAGAAAAAGACCAAAAACGGAAAATATATAAATCGCTCAAACTTTTTTGACGTTTCAGCGTATCCTGACCAAATTTATTAGCAAAAATTTGGGGGTGGGGGTTGTAGGTGGGTGGGGATGGTATATCCCAATTTTGCATGTAAGTATATTTATACGCTCCCAACCTTGGTACCTACGAGACTTACCTTACACATTACAGATTTCTCCGGACATTAGTCCTTAAAACTTAAATCTAAACATTCTGAGCAGACGGATCGCTTACCCCGTCGTTGTTTGCTTCCTGCGGCGTGCTGCCGGCCTTGGTGTCTCTCCTGTAGTTAGGCCGCTCTGCCTCGCCTTTTTTTCTTAGAGGATCTAGCTTGTGCTGGACATAATCCTTTATGAACCGATAACGGCGTTGTGTGGGAAGTGCAGAGTGAACCTACTTGACGCCATTTTTTGCACATGCGAGTATTGAGTGCCAGACTGATCTCTTAACAGATAATACGCGCCTAAGCAACTCGTATTCGGCTTTGACGGATGACCAAGTTTTGCAGGAAGCTTATCGTATAGGCTTGTTGCACTTATGTCGCATTTACACTTGATCGACTTGTAGGATGTGATACAAGGTGCGTTTGATGAATATTGTCGTGTGGAGTTTCAGTCAAATATCAGTTGTTTTATTCATTACATAAATCATGTTCAAAAGCAAAAAAATTTTAGGTCTCAGTGACAAAATCATGAATTTAGTCAAGTTATGTACATATAAGAGGTGTACAATTTATCTGTAATACACAAGGTATTCCTTATGACGTGCTAACCTTCCAGGATATGATTTATCAGATAATCTTATGAATGAAATGATTGCAAATTAAAACAAAAACCTCTTTATTTTTATCTTCGAAGAAGTGATGGGCGTATTATGTAAAATACATCATTGTACAAATATACACATATACAATTGTAATTGAATACGCCTTGATAATCATGTATACAATGTAAACAATGTATATAATAGCAAATGATGATCAGTTAGGTAGCTTGCATATACAGGGTGTTCATTTGAAAACTTCCCACCACGGATTTATCGAAAACCACTTATTAAAAAACAAAAGCCGAGGCACATCATAGGATTTGTCAAGGATGAAAACTTTTTAACTAAAAACAACTTCATTCCCTTCCATCCTCTGCCCCCCATGGTCATCCCCTTAAGAATTTTGAATGACAAGGTGTATCGATTAATAGCTTGTTTGAAAGGTCTTTCGAAGTTTTTGAGAAAATTAGAAAAATCTTCATTTATCTTAATTTTTTTTAGATAGAAATCAAAAACACACGAAAATTCACTTTTTATTTCAATAAGTGTTCAAAATGTTGCCCGTTAGGGTTTGCTAAATATAGAATTCGTTTATAATTTAAAATGGAATCTAAATAACAACCCGATTTTTTTCCGCATCCTTCTCATCAATACAGCTATCCTGTGCAAACTGTATTTATTGTTATATCTGTTTAGTTATTTGTTGCTAAGGGAATGAAAGAATTTAATTTGCTGTCAGCTGCCTTTGTGACAATCTTGGGATAGTGAAAATTAATTTATTGATTCAGATTTTACTTCCAAAATGGTTTACACACTCCCCGAAAGAGTGGCAATGATTCTAATCTATGGTGCCCAGAATCAATGTGCTCGGAAAACTGTTGTCACGTTTAACGCCAGATATCCGGGGAAGATAACCTCGCATAGGTATGTTTTGGACCTTACTCAAACTGGATCTGTTGCAAATAAAAAACGTGATCATCTGAGAGTCTTGGATGAAGCCCCTCAAGTTGAAGTTTTGGGTCATTTTGGAATAAGTTCTAACACTTCATTACGCAAAATTGTTGCTGCGACTGGTATTTCATTAGGCTCTGTACACACGGTTTCTAAACTCCATAAATTGCATCCACTCAAAATGAAAATATTGCAAGAGTTCACCGGAGATGATTTCGATAGGTGAAAAAATGAGAGAATATCTGCTTCAGTGATGAATCCACATTTTATCTGGATTTGTTAATAAGCAACTGCAGGTATTGGAGCAATGAAGATCCTCATGCTTTTATAGAAGGGCATACCCAGTACCCCAAAAAATGTATGTATAGTCAGGCATTTTAGAAAACAAAGTGATTGGGCCCTTGTTTATTAATGGAAATTTGAATGGAGACATGTATTTGTGTATGTTGAAAAATACCATCAATCTGCTTATCACTGAAACCATTGAAAACCAAATCGAAGAGGATGAAAACCATATACTTGATGAGGCTAAATATATTTACAGCAAGTTGGCACTCCTCCTCACTATGTTCTTCATGTTCGGCAATGGCTAGACGACGAGTTTCCAGATAAATGGATAGGGCGAAGAGGGCCTACAGAATGGTCTGCTAGATATCCTGATTTGTCGCCATTAGACTTTTTTTATTAGAAATCTATTGTGCTTACTCGCCAACCTAAAAGTTTGGATGAACTTCGTCAACGCATCATCGAAAGCTGCCACGATATCCCACAATATGACTTGGCCAATTACGGGCAACATTTTGAACACTTACTGATAGAAAAAGTGATATATTCGAGTGTTTTTGTTTTCTATCTGAACAAATCAAGAAAAAAAGATTTTTCTGATTTTCTTATTCAAAATCATTGAGGGGATGACCCTGGGGGGCAGAGGGTGAAAGGGGGTGAAGTAGTTTTTGATTAAAAAGTTGTTCTCCTTGACAAATCTTTTGGCGTGTCGCGGCGTTTTTTCTTTTAATCAGTGGTTTTTGGATAAATCCGTGGCGGGAAGTTTTCAAATGAACACCCTGTATGTGTATGTAACACTTGCAGAAGTGGTTTTTGTATAAGTAGAAAAGGTGTAAATATAGATATTTATTATTTATACATAAGTTTTAGTTTCAAATTAATAAGGAGCATTTCTAAAATAAAATTCCAGAAAGAAAATCCACGCATTTCCATATGCGTTATTTTCGGCGACTCGCCGGCAAGTCTTTCTTAGCAGCTAAGTATTGTGTTGAAGTCTTTTGGACACTAATGTTATGATATTTTATTAACGACTATCTCAGAATATTAGACAGTTTGGTTGGGAATCTGGATTTCTCATTCGTTATTATTAATTTTTTTGGCATGGAATCTGTGGAGTATAAAATTTTGGAACGCCCTCCTACTTTTGACACTGATTGACAGTCAACTGACTGACTGACGGAAGGCCGGAAGTCTGGAGTCTTTCATTTTTCTTTCCTGTTGAATTCTAAGTTATATGGTGCGTGGGTCGTTCGTTTGATTTCCAGATTTTGGGATATTCGGCCCCAGTTTATGGAGTAGCACCTTTTTTATGTATCTACCCTACGTTTAGTTGTTTGTTTTGGTTTGGGTGCTACTTTCTCCATTTTTAAGGGATTTTCACCTCTTTAGCGTGGGAAGGCAATGAGGAAAGCCACCATCTACACTCCTACAGCTCTGTAGCTGACTTGTAGCTGTTTTGTAGCCGATTCCTTTAAGAAACCACCCCTTTCTATTACCTTAGTACCGATGCTTTTCATCCAGTCCAGTTTATTTTAGAATAGCGTTATTGCGCAGAAAATATATTTTGTGCATCAGTGCGTTAGTTCAGTTAATCAAAATTTTAAATTCGTTAGTTAAGCAGAACCTACCGCAAGTGCTTACATGGTGTATATGCATTCCACGAATACATACAGTGTAAAAATGGAAAATGATGTAATAAAGTTATTCCAAGAACATATCTATGATATACCCTCGTATCCTGGATCAGTGCTTATCTCATTCATGTTTGTTGCTGTACATAGTTGCTTATCTATATAGTGTTGGCCCAGGATCATTTATTGGCTGAGGAAACCAGTTCCAATACTGGCCAAAACGATCAATGCGTCTTGGTATAGCGTTCGCATATTGGTGTTGGTCTACGTTGGACCAATATGTGAATGCGAAATTTAGGCAGCAGCGGTGGCTGCAGTAGTAGACTCCTCGGTCTCCTGATCAGTGGCTGTGCGCTGTGCGGGTTCGACTCCCGTCCCAGGAGAAATTTTGCTCTTGGCTATGGATGTTGTAATTGTCCGTAGATGGTAGACGGTCTCTGTCGAACGCAGAGGTACCACCCGGCGGATCTCGTAGGCGGGCCAGAATGTGTGCATGTTGCATGCACACGTGTTCCCTCATCAGAGTCCGCGTGGGGTTCCCCCTTTCCCCTGTATCCCCTTATAGCCCGGTCGGCGCATGATGCCAGCAGCAGCTGCGGCCGATAGGTATGCGATTCGTTCTCAGGGCTAATGTACAGAAAAATCTACGACGTGTGAAATAGGTTTAATGTGTGCGTAGAATTTGACTCTATTTTTTTTTTCGAAAACGATCAGGATCCTCTGAAACGTCAAAAATTGAAGCTGGAGCGACTACTACTTTTCTCGATAAAGGCCGTTTTCTCAGCTCCGTCTGTACCGATTTTTAATAACCACAAAGCTTTTGCGTCTCTCGCATAGTAGTAACATTGTGTAAGAATTTTATCGAAATCCGAGCGGCACTTCTCAAGTTATAGGTTATAAGATTTGCGGACCGACAGACAGACACAGTCCGACAGTCAGACACACAGACCGACGGAAATGTGTGGCATGGTTTTTCGTGACGTACATGTCATATAACATACAAAAAACATAATATCATTTTCTAAAATTTTCGCGAGAAACAATAGAGGAAATCAGCGCAACAGAACTATGAGGTACCCGAAAATAAATAAAGTATGGGACAGCTGCTACCTGGAGGTATTCTTGTAGAGTTGTTAATGTATGGATCGAATGTAATCGTAGAGAAATCGGTGAATGTATTTAATAAATGCATTTTGGATTTTGACGACATTTCAAATGATCGGAAAATAGGATATCTTAGCTCCATGAACAAAAAAGCAATACAAAGATATGCTGTAACCATTACGCTATAACGGTAACTAATTTTATATGGAGGCAAAACACTAAAAACAGGAATAGAACATGGTTTCATGGAAATTGAAGGGCAATCTACTTTTAGGGTTAGCAGATTGTGTGAGGTTTTGCATGGTATAAACATTGATAAATGTTGTATCACAACCGTAAAAATACTATATTGGAATGTAAACTACGTAGTAAGCTCAAACAAAATAATATTAGCATCGATTAAAGTTGATAAAAGTTCAAAACGAGGACGCTGCCTATATGTATCCAAAAAGCCCTGAGGAACTGGATGAAGGAATGTAATATAATAAGAATTGTTTTGGAGATACCTGCTTGTATACCCTACATTTTGCGGATTATTAAGTATTAATAACAAACGATTAAGAAGATATAGCATATATGGCAACGAAGCTCATAGCTGAAACGGAATACCTCGCTATCAAAGAAAAGCCCATAATAATCTACAAGTCGGCAATGAAGTTACTATAGAAAACTATTCAGGAATTCAAACTATATATCATCTACAGGTGCAACTAGAAATATTCAAAGCAGAATTGCTTTAGGTAAAATGGCAATCTAGAAATTAAACTCAAATTTAATGCCTTCGATAACCAGCATAAATACAAACCAGCTGTAACACAGTATCGTGGGACCAACAACAACATATGGAGTTCAAGTGTTACCAGTTAACATAAAAAAAGCCAGCTAAGAGCAGTGGAAATGGAATTTTAACGAAGGTCGTGTATCTAGAGCTTAGACTGAGTAACGAAAGGTGGCTGAGGAATATGGCATCTCACATTACAACCAACGACAGAAAGTAAGGCAGACCAAACACATGATAGATGAAAGTGCTACAAGAAGTGATGAGGGAAATTGAAAGAAATAAAGGAGATTCGGAAAATAGAAGGTGTACATCTTTATGTTGACGTTGACGTTTTTTTAATAACCACTGAATCATGAGTGTACTACATGACGCTAGATTTAGTATTGAATGTGAATTGCACACAACATCAAAGCTTCCGTTATTGATTTGTTAGGAAAACTACATCTATCACCTTGAGCGCATTGAAGACAATGAAAATAAATTTCCTAAGCCCACGATTTATATTGGTAGATTTAAATTTATTCTCTAAACGAAAGGGATATACGAAGAACGAAATAACGTTTTTCAGGCTACGCCAATATCAAATAAACAGAACGGGTCAAGGAGAAGCCAGAATGGAAGTGTATTCAAACTTGTGACTGCTTCTAAATTTTTTCTATCGTCAACTGGGTGTTAAAGATGATTTCATATATAGGGATTTGTTTTACTTTCTGAAAAAGGTAAGTTAGATTAAATACCAATGACCCCACACCAAAGGTTAGTTTCAAATCTGGTATGTAGACGACTCTCTGCCACTTCGTGAGGGTTTTCCACAACTCAATGATGAGTGTTGTGCTTATTAAAAACTGCACAATTCGTAAACTTACCCTCATCGAACCACAAGACATATTTTACAAAATCGGGATTTTCATTAGACTTCCTAGTATACCACTCAAAGAAGCGCATTCGCCTTGGAAAATCAGTTTCCTTAAGTTATTGAAACATTGTAGGTTTGTATGGATGGTACTTATTCTTATTTAACATTCTATGTACTGCATTGTTGATTTTGACACACCAATTTTTCGTTCTATAGTTCTTACTGATGCACTAGGGATTTCGTACAAAGCTTGTAAAATGTTTCTGTCGCGATTTTCATTTTCAATTTTGTATCGGCTTCTAGGTTGTTCCAAAGCCCCTTTTTTATTAAATTAACTACAATTAATCTAATTTGGATTTTATGAGTCTGCCGTCGTTCGAGGTACATCTCTCAGAACCTTGTTGAGGTAATGTCGGCGTTGCTGTGTGACTGTAAGTACAGCGCTAGCATGTCAAATTTTTCTTCATTTGAGTAGGGAATACCGGCCATTTTCAACAGATGTTGACAATTTTTATTGTGAGATTTATGATTTTAATGAGAGAAAACATACCTACTACTTATTAAAACACAAATTTAATACTTTGAATTATTTAACGACAAATTCAGAGCCTCCTTAGACAAAAAAATGCCTTATCTAATTAATTTTATTTTCTGATAAATCAAAAAAAAATGTATACATAACATTACGTGTGATGATATTTCCATGATACTCCAATCTTTTATGCACTTGTGAGACATCACTAGGCTGGAAATTTTACCCTCTTTTCAAAAATCTAAAAATTCAATATGGCGGTCATAAGAAAAATGAAAGGTGATGCAGGTTGCGGGAAAACAAAAGACTATTGAGATATGTGATACACGCTATGTTATTTGCCTCAAAATAATGTCACATTTTGACAGCTGTCAAATTAGTCGTTTCGATTTACTGGCAAAAAACAAAATTCGACGTTTACAGTTTTTCGCCGATATTTCCAAAACCAATTGACCGGTTGTAAATCTGAAGCCGGATATCGAATGCACTGAGTTTCCTCTAAAACTTCCCCCATTTAACCTTTGCTGTAGCTATAACAGGAGCCCAGATCCCTGTATAGAGAAGCGAATCTGACACCCACTGTATACACATTCTCGACGCTTATCCAAAATTCTTCTACTAACATCTGTTTATTTTTAGCAGTCTTCATTACGCATGCTACAACTTATATGAATGAAATCATAATATCGATATTAGATTTACGGACAAAATATGTACATAGTGAGGGTGTAAGCTAATTGAAATTTCATCTGGAAGATAGGATCATCCGTAAGGGTCAGGTAGATTTTCAAAATGTACCTTCCAGGCAGTAATCTGGTAATTTTCCGAAAAACAAGATGAAACAAAGGATTACTAACATTTAATGTAACAAGTGTAACAGGTATTTAGTCAGACTGAAGTTAAATGGCTATAATAAATGTAGTAGATGTTATGAAAAGCCAATGTGGGAAAAACAGGTACAACATACAAATAGGAGTACCCAAAAATAATATTTGTATAATGTAGACCAGGGACCTGAATCTCAGTGAATTTACACTCTTGACATTAATTTTCATGTCGCCTTACCGTAATATACATTATGGACCGCCATGATAATTTCAATAACTCATTTTAATTTATTTCTATAACACAATTATTCCGGCAGTGCATGCAACTAATTACAGGGATCGAAATTCAGTTAGAATCTGGCTGCAGGTTTGAAAATTACGAGATGATGCATCATATCAGTGAGTTCGCGGCATCAACTCTGGAAATCCCTCACTTATGTCAGAGAAGTCTGGAGACGTACTGCCAGACACAACTTCCTACATTTATTGTTCTGTACACATTCATCACTCTTTGATTACATCTAGTTCGGATAATCTATTATGTAGAAGTACTTGTACCTTATTGGAGTGCTCAATAAGGGCGTAACCAGCTCAAAATGGAAAGAGGGGCACCTTTCAATTTTTTGGTAAAAGATCTACATATCTACATAACTATGCTTGATATTTTTCTTTCTATTTGCAATTAATTTATGTAGGGTCTTCCAACTACTAGGATTACTTTTTTGAAACAATTAAGCAAGCCAAATGTGAACCCCGTTGTAAAAGAAATTGTACGTCTTGTGATCTCGAATAAAAATTTTGCGAAAGTTTTTTGTCAAAGTTCAAAGTTATAAGTCTATAAAATTGGAAAAGGGATGAAAACAAATTCAAAATGGGTATGTCCAGTTCTTTGCAACTGTAATTGGTTATTGCAAAAATCATCATTTTTTGCCGAAAAGTACATAGAGATAAATATGAAATACTAGCCAAAAGTTGAAGAATTTGTAGTGGTTGACATCGAAAAAATTTTCAAAAATGCTCAAGTTATCCAGCAACCTAACTGCTTCAACAAATTAGAGATACAGGGTGAGTTTTTAGTGTCTAATTGGAGAATATCTCTAATTTGTCATATTTTCACCATTGTGATCTCCGAAACGGTAACCGATACGGGTCGGTTGAAAGTCGATTTATATATTTTTGAAAATGCACTTAATAAGTTTTGACGCTTCCACTGTCTCCAAAGATACACGGAAAAGGAACGAATTTGACGAAGACATCGAATAGGGTATAATTTTAAGAAACTGAGAACTAAATGTAGAAGAGAAAAAGTAGTATTTGTAGCGTTATTGTGTAATTTGTTTGAAATTTTTAGACAATGTGGATGTTTAAAAAGTTTTTTTCGGACTAAAGTCAGGAAAAAAAGGAAAACTACTTACAGTAAATTCGGAAGATCTTTGAATTTACAAACTGTCCAGGTTACCATTTTTCATTTACCTACGCAACTTGTCCCCATAAAGTACTCCGCGTCGTGTATTTATTATGAGAAGTGGTAGATATTCATTGACCGTGTAGTCTGGACGTCAGTAACTAGCTTGAAAACAAAGCTGTTGCGGACCCATGTTCATATGGAAATTTCGTCATCAAATTGACCAAGGATTCGATGGTTAAAGTTTGTATACATACTTTATTAACACCCTGTATAGTGTTTTGGCAAAAAATAAGTGTATTTTGGCATAGATTTCAACTAATTCTAGTAATTTCTTATCACACACATTGATTCATTGATTGACAGGCAGCAGTGGGGGCCGCAGTAGTAGACTCTTCGGTCTCCTGATCAGTCGCCGTGCGCTGTGCGGGTACGAATCCCATCCCAGAAGAAATTTTTCTCTTGGCTATGGATGTTGTGATTGTTAGAAGGTGGTAGACGGTCTCTGACTGTCGAACGCGGACGTACCACCCGGCGGATCTCGTAGGCGGAGTTAGAATGTGTGCATGTTGCATGCACATGTGTTCCCTCGCCAGAGTCCGTGTGGCGTTCCCCCTTTCCCCTGTATCCCCCTATAGCCCCACGGTAACCCATGGGTGTTTAGGCCTTAGGCCTTCGTGGTAGTTGGAGTATAAATAAAATTCAGCTCGTGTAGGATGTGTGTGATTAATTTAATTCTTGTAAAAAATGTTGTCTCCATTTAATTTTTGCTAAGCTAGGGAAAAGGGTGGGCAGCTGCGCCCCCTTGCCCCCCCCTTGGTACGCCCTTGGTGGTTAAAATTATTATAATCTATCGAATTTGCATCCGTTGACATATTTACATATGTTGGACATTTCCGAATGTATGACATCCCAGACTATTAATGAGGTCATAAGATTTTATGCAAACTTTGAACGCCTGTCGAACGGATAGCAACTTGCATAAGTTAATTCATTGCGCATGCTAACGTAATGCGGCATTCATTTATGAAAAGAGGGGCAGGATGGTTACTCCTCAACAGCCATCCCACAATGTTTGACAATGCAGTAAAAACTACATAAAAATCCCATAATTTACACTACTCATTTCACTTTACTACGTCTGCTAAGTAGCTATCACGGTATGGTTGTCAGCACAGCTTGCTGGGGAATACATTTTGATAGATCCACGGGGTGTCGTCAAATTTTGTAATAAGTTATGATCTAGTGGAGCTTGGCGTATTGTACCTGTAGTTGGACAGTGACTTACTGAGAAAAATCTTGAATGTTGGATGTCTATGAGCCATATTAATGAAGAAATATTGCACAAAAATATCTTCAAAATACTTGAACCTCATATATGTATTGTATTCATTACTCGACAAAATTATTGAGACAGTCAAAAAGATATGATGAATCAAAATCTAAACATACTTTGTTGAATTATATTTAATAGATACATATTTTGTTAGTAATTTTCTAGAGTGTAAACCTTTTACCTACCCTATCACGATGTAATGAAGAAGAATGGAATATTGCCAAATCGCCATAATCCAAAGGATTGCTCATCCTTTTCTGTTACAGCATACAACTAAAACAACTTTGTGTAGCATCCAATGAAGTGACGCCGACTTTAGTGTCATGTGAATGTGCCGTATATGTTATAAGCTCTGTTCCAACAAACCATCGAACTAGTTTGGAACTGAACAGAGCCTGCGCCAATCGAAATTACTGTCGCAACAGAAAATGGAACGATTCCGTAACTGACAGTTCTCTGTTTCAACAAATACTGAACTGATTCTCAACCGGTTCTGAACTGCTTCTAACAGTTCTGATTCTGAGAGAGAAATAACTGTTCAAATTTGATAGTGTATACCCGTTTACAGGATAAATGTCGTCGATGAGGTTTTCATAGCTGGGAAGCTGGGTTTCGTGGTGACCATTTTGTAACATTCCTAATTCTCAATCTTCTCGTATATCTTATATACATCTCATAAATTCTAACTGCTTTTTGTGCCGCTTATTACCCGTATCCAAAAAGTGGATCAGGATAAAGATTACTTTCGAACCGAATCAAGTGATGATGAAGATCTTGATCTGATTATAAGTGTTCCAAGAACCAGAAATGAAAGAATAGTCTTGTGTTGAAAATTTTACTGAGTTTGTTTCAGTCATTTTCTTTAGTAATACTAATCTTGTTTATGTGCGCATCTATCACATTTTGAATTGGAGAAGCCTGAAACTTTGCGAGCTTTTTGTGTGTATGTGGTATCGTAGCTCGCCCAATGGATGAAACGATTTGAGTGCGTCTTTTTTATCGAAAGTGCTTACTTACTTATATTGATCAATGTTATATATATATATATATATATATATAAATATACCCAGTCGCAGCCACTGCTAAGGACATGTTGCTCCGATTCCATATTATCGATACCCTAGCAACATCGGATCGGTTAAAGAAATATTGTTGCTCTGCTCAGCAACATAGAAACGATCGTATCGGCAGTTCTCGAGTAATTATAAACATATATTCAATGCAATAAAGGAGCATAGCAAGTCAATTAATTTCCCATTCCACTCAATTTTGTTTTCTATGAAGATACTGACAACATTATCAGGAATGCAAGAATAGTAAATCGAAACTGCTAAAATCAGAGAACTTAGATTGGCTGAAATTATATTGATTCCTCGTTTCAGTAAAATGTTACATGGAGCTGTTGCATAGTTATAGGTAAATATGTTAAGCTATTAGTGCGATATCTGCATAGATTCAGGACTGTAAATAAAAGGTGGGGTGACTACTCCAACGTAATAAATATATTTCATGCACAATTCAAAACGTTCTTGGAACTGAGTCAAGCTTGGAATATTATTTGAATCAGATCTTAATGAAGCTGGGCTGAATAATTTGAGTAGACAGGTCATAAGTGGCATCTTTCACATTTTCTAGAAATATTGTATACCAACAGCTTCATTTAAGCTCATTAATTTGAATTACGTCATTAGGGCTTCGGGACCATTGCTAATCTGACATAAACCTGCCTGTAATTTGTACCCTCATAAATACTTGAGAGGGTAGGATGACCTCTCTCGTGTAAACCAAAGTGCAATTTGAGTGAAGATGCTGCTGATAACACCATTATATCCTATTTGGCTCCGAGCAGGTGTATAATTTCACCCTCCGTTAGATCAAATTACCCAAGTTCTTACTTTTGTTGCAAGATGGCAAGGACAAATTTTGCGATTGTGGTCTAGATTATGGGACAATATATAACAGCATGGTTCCTTTCATGTCAGTATGTCTAAAGTAAAGGCAAAATCTGTCTTAGTCGGTAATATATAAACATATACGGTGCCCACGTAAAATTGCAGCGATCGATTACTCAAAAAGTTGGGAAAATTTGGCAAAAATATTTTCAAACTGGTGACAATTTCGGTTGGAACGGAAGTAGATACCTACATCCTAGTCGTGACTAGAACACCCTGGATATTATTCAATTTTTGGATCTTACGGGAGATCCTGAATAAATTTCATGTACATATATCATTACATACTGAAATGTAACCATCTCAAATTTGCAGACCAATAAATAAAACAATTTTTCTCGTATTTTTGTCTTACCATATGATTTGTAACGGGTTCCTTGCAGTAGGAGACCTACCCTAGTAGATTTTATTCCAAATAATATTCATTAATTTATTTCATGTTCACACTATTCGAACAGTCTATGCCATTTAACGGATAGGAAACTTACAAATATGTATCTAGAATGCTGTTAATACAATCATATATAATAGATTTCTGATTATCAAAAAAGACTTCTACACCGTCCCTAATACATTCATAACTATTACACATTACATGAACAGGACAGAAAGGTAATGCATTGCTTTTAGGTACAGTGAGATAAAAATATTTTACATTTGCTCGAGTTTTAACTTAAGGTACATATATAGCAATTTTACCATGTAGGTATTCACAGTCAACTATATTACTGAGTAATTTACATAAAAACATACAAGCAAAATAATCTCTCCGCTTTTCTATATTGGACATATTAAACTTACTTAGCATCACATCGTGCCTGAAACCAATTGGTGGCTAGGTACCATCCTCTCTGTGCCGCAGATATTTCGCAAACCGCCTTTGAATATCTTCGATCTTATTGCGATGCACTTCAGAAACAGGGTACCATATTAGTAAGCAGTATTCATTTTAGATTTCACAAATCAATTGTACAACAGAATCCTGGTCCTTGAATTATTGAAATACCTAAAGTTTCTGCTTATGAAGCCCAATCACTTGTATGCTTTGCTACTAACAGTATCAATGTGCTCGAGAAACGTTAGCTTCGCCTCAAATATCATGCCCAAATCATTGAATTCCTGACACGGTTTTAGCGGAAATTTATCAGCGGTGTGAACAAAAGGTGCCGGAGCAAGCTTGCGCGTGATGGACATATCACAACATTTATCTACATTAAGATACAGATTTTTACTTTAACACCATGTGTTAAGAACATCTAAATCATTTTGCAGTAAGTGGCAGTCGCGGTTGGTAGACATTTTACTTACAAAATATCTTTAAATTATCAGCATAACATAGATAGCTACTCTGGAGTTCACTAACAACATCATCAATAAAAATCAGAAACAGTAGGGGACCAAGTGCAGACACTTGCGGTATACCTGAAGAAGGTATAATGTCAATGAAAGTAAAACCTATATATTCTTCTCTCAAATAAATCTGTGAGATATGAATTAAAAAAGCACAAAAATTGATGACTAAACAAAATGTCATGATCTAGTTTATCGAAGACCTTCGAAAAATCTACATACGCAACATCTACTTATCCTCCCTCATCAATAGTTTCCGAGCAAAATTGCTTGAAACATGCTAAATTAGTTAACGGTGAATCTTCCTTGGAACAAGCCGTGCTGGCTGTGTGAAATCTCTCGCTTAACATGGGAAAAAATTATATCATGTAAAATAAATTCAAAAAGCTTGCAAACATTGCTTATAATTACGACAGACCTATAGTTTTCAATCACTGATCGTTCCCCTTTTTTTTTTGGAGCAATCCTAGATGTTTTCCATACCATAGGGACCGTAGAAGTTTTCAGAGACATATTGAAAAGATGAACCAAAGGCTCAGCTATAATGGCAGCGCGTTATAATTTATTGGCCTGCCTGTGTTATTTTTTCTGTAAAGCTGAGATATCTCAAATACCCATGACTATTGAGCCGACAGGAAGAATATGCTGACAAAAGGAGAGAATCACGGAACCTCACTCTATCCTCAAAGAGAAGATGCTCGGCTGAGGTCTCTCTGAGGAGCTAGAGGCAAACTATGGAATAGCCAAGGGCAAGCTAGTAGGGCGGACGTCAGGCTACAGTACAACTAAGACGATGAAGATCTCCATCTTGGAGCACCTCTTTCCAATTCGAAAAGACACATGGACAACCCACAAGGTCGTTGAGGTGGTCGCATCTTAAGGGAAATGCTTATTTCTGGGGGCAAACTTAAGAATGGTAAAGCACCAAAGCAAGTTGGAACCAATAGAGGCGATACTGGAAACAATGCCTGACAGGATACTCCACATGCTGAATGACTTACTCAATCAGCAAAAATTTCCAAGCAGCTGGAAGAAGGCCAAGCTGGTGCTTCTGCTAAAGCCAGGACAATTTACTTCAGACACAACAATTTTATGAAGTATTAATACGCAGTAGATCTGAAGAGGAGGTAGAAAGGGGCGAGGGACTATCCGAACGCCAATATGAATTCAGGAGAGGCAGATAAGCAACTCAAGAGATTGAAGCGATCATGGCAGCGCTTAACTACACTTCGGCAGTTTGATTTTGCTGATGACTTTGTCGTCGTCGATGTTGAAAGTGGAGCTGACCCTTGCTAAGAGTGTGGTGGTAATCGTTGATGTGTCCAAAAAGAACAGAGGGCAGGTACATTCCCTGGTGGAAGTCACCCGAATTGTCCCTTCAAACTGACTAGTATATCTAGGAGTGTCAATAGATAGAGAGAGGACCTTTAGGCAGCACACAGTAAGTGTGACTAACAAAGAACACAAAGTTTTGGACAAACTAGCACAAATAATGCCCAACACTCGCGGCCCAAGTAGTGAGAGATGGAAGCTGTTGTACGGGGTAGTGTAATCAACAATTCTGTAGGCAGTACCCGCATTGCAGAAAGTCTAGGCGTATCAAAAAATACCAGGCAATGCTGGATGCCGCACAGAGGAAGGCGCTGCTGAGGGTGGCTAGTGTGTATTGCGCTGCCTCAACGTCATCACCTCAATACATCCCCTCCACTTGATAGCCAAACAGAGGGTATAAGTATACCAAGGAGACACTACACCGACCAAGAACAAAAGGGAGCCGGAAACAAGATTGATGCTGAAAACGGTTGTTACCAGCAATAGCTGTTAACAGGGCATGACTCATTCCGTAGCTACAGAAGCATGACGGGTATGATATGGGGACTCCTGAAAACGTCCTGTTCCACTGCTCTCAGTGGAAGGCATACAGAGCAGAAGCCTGCACAAAATTCGTAGTGCTCATTACATCAGATGCAATGGTACAATCAAAAGGAAACCTGGCAAACTATTGACAAAATAACCACGGAGAAAGCGGAGCGACAGATCAATCCGATAGGACAACGAGAGGAGAGAACTATTTAACCTCCCCGAATTTCTATACCAACTGACTCGGGAAGGGAGACGTAGGGTGAAATTAAGAAGACGATGAAGAAAAGGACAACTTCCATGCGCGAAGATATACCATCAGTGACAGTTCACGCACGTCAGGAGGTTCATAGACCCACTCGCTCCAGGTTGTGGCCTGGCGACGGTCCTGTAAAAAATTATTATTACTACTGCTACTACTACTACTTGCTCACTTCCTCTCCCAAGATTGATTCAGAGAGCGTTCAAGAATACAGTTTTCCGAAAAGTAAGACTACCACGTCCACTTTCTTTCAGTTTTTTTGCTCCTTCATTTCCAGAATTGGCATCCTGGAAGGCTTTCTACGTTTCTGCTCTGGCTAAATCACTTCAGGGAACAAGGAAACGTGATGGAAAAGTACTTTTATGGGACTATGACTATGATTTCATTGTTTTGGTGAGACCAGTGCCTTAGAAGCACTCGGATATCTATTTTTACTATGTTTACTGTAATATTGTATTCCTATTCATGAAGGTTTTGCTAAACTTCATCAGTCTAACAAGTTTCTCTTGAAATATGGCAGCCAACTTACCTGGCATTGCTATACAAATTTGGTCCTCGAAATTGCTTCCTGGGCAACCAGGATTGACAGCTTTGACCAACGTACATTACATAGAGACTACCTTACGTGAATCAATGCTAATGCGTAATGGTCCCACGGACCGCCCATATAGGTAAATGACGAATAGTAATAGTAGAAACATTGTGCACAGTGTAGATGAGCGCGCAGTGTTAAAGCCGAGAGGGATGTCGAAACAACCATCCCTGACTTCAGAAGCGTCTCAGTTGTGGTCGGCATCCCTATATTGGCGCATCCCGTTCAGCGACTCGGAAAAACACCGGGAAATGTAAACGGCTCAACTTCCGATACGGCCTCGTTCTCAGCACTCAGCCAACATATTTCGCGTCAGGGAAAGGCAGGACATTTACGGTGAGTCCACGAATACGATAGTATTGGAATCATTTTGTGTTCTTTATTTTTTGAGATTGAGACAAAGTTCGCAAAAATCTCATTAGATGAAAGGAAATATTCGCTAAGCAAATTTTCCATTCTGCACCCAGAAACCAGATAGCCAAAGAAAACCGCAAAGTGAGCGACAGAGTCAAGTGGATAAACTCCTGAGTACACACGCATTAACTTAATATAATCCCTGAAACTCATCTTGTAGTTGTCTTGCAGACTAATCTCTATCTTTGAGCCTAATCTAACTGAATTTCGACCCCTTAAATCAATTTCGATGTCACCTTGCCGTCATACATATGATCCGATAGGTTGATTTGGAATGATTATTTGGATAAAGAAATCAGTTAGCATCAGATGTTAAAATTATCATGACAGATCTTATGTATGGCGGTAAAATGATATCAAAATTGATATCAAGGGTCTAAATTCAATTGGAGACGAATTCGCGCGTCTTTTTTGTACAACTGAAATAATATTTCCTATGAGTTTGACAGCGTATTGCTTGTCAACTGTTTTTTATTGTCAAATCTTACTCAGGTTGACTGTTAAAGCTAATATGTCACACAAACACTTTAGTGATACGATCAATTGGGTGGAAGTAACGGCAGTCTTCAAAGACTCCGCTTTTGAAGAAGCTTTGCGGTCTTTCCAATTTGATATAATATTTAGTACCTCTCCAATTTTCTCCAATATGCTTTCCATCGTATTTCGCACATACTATTAATTTGATATCCGTCTAGTTTCCTTCATTATACCTACAGTTCTTACTGCTTGGACACTGCTGCTTTTTGAAATCTAAAGATTCAAGGCATGATTTGTGCATGGGCTTTTTAGAGCATTTGGCAAACATTTTTGCAATTCCATTACAGCGCCCTTTTTGTTCACCTAACATTAGGTTACACGTATCAGTACCAATGCCCACACATAGTTTTGAGTCTAAGTTATTGGTTTTAATGAAATGCTTGACTGTTTGAGCAAGAATTTAACCTGTGAGTTTGGGCTCCATTGTATTTTCTTCAAAATTTGAGTAGCAATCCACAACTCCCATGAAGTCCTCGTAAATATGTTTTTGACAACAATACCGCAATACGATTGACATTTTGTGATTTATGGCCAATGTCAGTAGTTTCGTCAAATATAATACTGTAATACTGACTTTGCCTGACGCGACTTAAAACTATATCCAAGATTTATTCGCCACAACATTCTATAATTTCATTTTGGATGAGGCTGCTTATGTACGTGGCATGCGCTTTTGAGTTCTCTAAGTTTTTTTTTCAATAAATTGTCGCCGCTCTCGACGCTAAAACGTATTAGTTCTCTAAAATTCTCTTCATTATTAAGGACATCCTCGTCATTCGTGCTGTCATTAGAAAAAAGTCGTCCCCTATCTCTATGCCCTCTAAGTGGTATATTTTGGCGTCCCAAAAAAATTACAGATTCTATTATAGGAGTCAATCTTTGCCGATCTTCTGATTCTTGTTTAATTCGCTCTGAACCTATTATATTTCTTATATCATTCTCTGGATTTTCGTAAATCTTTAAAAAGTTTGTAGCTTCTGAAACTGCTTCTGTATGATATATTGAGTTCTCATGTGTCTCACAATCACCGGTTTTGCCATACAATTTCGAAAATTTCTTTAGTGGTACGGTAACAAGTTTTCCCAATTTAGTTGATTTTCGCACTCCTCCTAATTTTGCAAAAACCACACAATATTTACAGAAAAGCCCTTGTAGTTCCTCTGAATATGACAGCCAAGGAAATTTATCAAAGTGTTCTTTTGATAAGTAACATGTCACTTCATTATTATTTTTCAAGTGTGTGAAATAGGGATATTTGAAAGAGTCATTAGGGATGATCATTGCACACCTCAATAAGGTATATTTTTCATGGGAAGACAAGTTGCCGCTGAAATTTACATATGGCGCAACATCAACAAAATTGGATCCTTTAGGTTTCGCACCCGATTGTTCAACACTTGGTTCAGCATACGGTGTAACATCAAGAAATTTTGAAGTGGAAGGCTCAGGTTGAATTGTAGGAGTATCATCAGTTTTTTTCGGTAATTCTTGTGCCGGTGGATCAGACAGTTTGTTTTGTTTATAAAGGAACCAGTCGATGATATTCTGTTTCCTTTTACTCATCCTGACAACAGCAGCCGTCAACCAGCACTAAAAGTTACACAAATATTGTCAAATAAACGGCATCATTGGTTTCCACGTATTCACGTATCTCATAACAAAGAACCTTCTCTGTTTGGAAAACAAGATTTCTTAAGTTCACGCAATTTTCAAAAACTAAATATATAATTTGCCATCTCGGACGAACGAAATGCACTGAAGTTGTTATATACAGGGACTTCCGAAACAAAATAGTCATATATGATAATGATACCTGTAGTATGGACCAAACACTTCGTAATTGAAATTATATTAAATTTCCATTTTTCCGTCTGTCATTTTTTTAGACATGATTCTTTCATAGTATAAAAATTAAAAACAAACAAAAATTAATTTTCTGGCTTATGCGTGGAAAATTAAAAATCAATAGGACATAGAAAATAGGGTTAATACCAACCAGATCAACAAAACTCGGCTTGTTCACTTCTCAGCCAAATTTTGTTGCGGACTCCGGACTGGTAGTGGAAGTACGTCCAAAATGACATTTCGTTTTATTAATTATCAATAACTTTAATATTATTCATAATAGGAACATATTTTTTTCTTACAACTCTGCTTATATTAATTGCTTAACAGGAATCATATAGATTTGGTACAGAATTTAGACACTTAGACACTAGACTAGACCATATGATACTAGACTATACCTGTTACAACAGGAAGAAGCGCACACCGTTGCTGTTGATGGGAGAGTAGTCGCTAGTCGCATGCGCACTGAGCGGGTTGGCAGTGTTGCCGCTATCTTTGCTTCTTTTATAAGTCGTTTACTTTATACCACCTTTTCAAAGACTGCTTGAGTCGTCTGGGGAGGGAGGTAATTACCCCCTTTACCAACCCCCCCCCCGTGGGAGCGTCAGTGCTATAGACAATTCATAAGGCACACCTGAACTTCTTTCAACATTTGTTGGGCATTGCATTGGACAGGACAACATGGACAATAATTATACACTGGAAACCAAATACCACTGACGTCGTAATGTGCATGAGAGAGAAGGGCGAGAAGTGAGCAATACGTTGTGTGCAACACCTCGTTGTCTAGCAACCCCGAGTGGCAAGGTCACGAACGCCATCGGCGCACTCTTTCTTCCATACATATTGGACGCTTCTCGCGTTTTTCTGTTGTACACATTACGACGCCAGCCAAATTTGAACCTCACCGTATCTTATGTTTGTTAAAGTAACGTTCTAACTTCTATTCTTTGAACGTGATGGAATCCATCCTTTTTCATCACGCTTCTACTTCTCGATGCTTCCGTTCTTCTCTAAGCTGCCACCTAAAGCGGCTAATGTTTTAATTTCAGCGCCTTCAAAGTTTTAAGCCAGTTCCTTACCGATTAGGCTAAACAGTTGGGTTATCGAAAGGAAGTTTGAAGCTCCGAATAACATGTTTCAATACGTGACTTCAGCCAATCAACCTGTGAGTTAATTCTTGAAACGAGGAAGTACCATAACCATCTATTTCATTTCAAGGAATTGCATTCCTGAATACTAATTGAGAGCCGTTTCCCGAACCATTCTCGAAAGAAATACTGCGAAAGTTTTGCCGTCATCCATCAATCTCATCTATAGAGATGAAGTTGACTTTGTGATGGAACGTTTAATGATAAGAACGCAGGAACATGTTACTCTGACAAATTTCAACAGCTGTCAGAATTTGTTCTCATTCTCCAGACAAAAAAACCACGCCCGTCCTCTTTCATTGGTTCTACTCCACTGTTTTCACGTGTAGGGGTAGTTTTCAAAATTTTCAAAGCGCTCATTCAGAGGACATCTAGTCAAGTCATAATTCATGCAGCTAAGCAGCTGAGCGCAACTAAACGTATTCAGTCTCCAGAAAAAAAAGGTAGCACAAGGGTAGTGGGAAACACCTTATTCAAAAGAGTGGTTTGATAACTTTCAGGCTGCAACACAACCGAAGCTTGGAGAATAAATAAGAGAAAGTTCAGAAGAATTTTGACTAACCATATTTGTTACTCAAAGCACGCCTATAGAAAATTGCAGGAAATGACAAAGAAAGTGTAAAGCATATGTTAATAACTATGAGAGAAACCCAGCTCTGTTGTTACTCAAAAAGAATATCATCAAGAAGGTTTACTATGAACTTCCCACGCAACGTTATCATCACTTCATAAGGCATTATGCTCGGCACAAGTCAGCGCCTCTGAGAAAAAAAGTTTGCTACGAACACCTACTACAAAAAAATGAATGGTCATATTAGTCGAGCTGGCAAATGTAATTAGTTTGTAGTCCCCACCCATGTGACAATGTTGCGGTCTAGAAACTTTTCCCTGCCCCACCGACAGTATGGATCATCTGGCAACGGTGTTATGGCCAACCTCGCCACTCTCCACACACCCATCATTAAACATCAGAGTCTTCAGACTCAGACATTGGTCAGATTTCGACGCAAGTATATCTACATTCGTGGCGACGCTGCGACGCGTGTTATGAAAATAATCCAGTACCGTTCTAAGGGGAAATATATCGCTAAACCTATGATCTGTTAAACATTTCTAATAAGTGCGTAGAATTACCGTAGTTGAAAGCATATAAAAACGACAAAAAATTGACATACTCTTTCCAACCCATACAACCACCAACCACCAATTTCCCTCATAATATTATTAAGGTTAGTTGTAACTTCGCCTGTTCGTCCTTGGCATAGTAGCATTGATTAACGTATTCTTCCCTAAAATAGCCTACCAGTGCCCAAAAAATTACCAATGATGCAATAATTAGAAATCTACTCTAAAAAGTTTAGTGTCTCATGGATAGCATATGGTTGGCTACAGCACTATCTATGAGATATTAACTAGCCTTTTAAAAGTACAGTACAGGGTTGTCTGTCTTCAAGTAAAATACCTTCATCAATGGTCAATGCGTCAAATTTCATTAAAATTTTGGAAATCCTAGAGAGCTCAATGACTAGCGGACAGAATAACAGACAAAAATATTGACAGACCGACAGAATTCAGTGATGGCATGGGAAATAATACACATCATATGTTACTTTCACTATGGTTTTATTTAGTTGCACCTAGCTGTTAAGAGCTAGCGCTGCGTAAAGTATGTTTTTCGTTCGATGTAGCACTACGCTGTTTCGGTGGTAGTTGTTATTGTCTTTGCTAGCTTTCAGGTTATATTTTTCTTACCGTTGCACGGGTTTCGTGAAGCTGTATAAGCCAGGATCTGAAGACTATCCAGTCCTCCCGGAGTTTTAAAACTCAGTTAAAAAGATATTTTCAAGAATTGCAAAACAACCGCTAGCTTAAGAAGTTCTTTCATTTTCATACTTTTTGTATTTTTCATTAGTTATTTTTCCGTTTCTTCATAACCTATTATCTCTTCTTCTTTTTATAGCTAAATTGGCACAAATAGTCCTATTATAATGTAACCTATTATCTCTTCTTCTTTTGATAGCTAAATTGGCATAAATAGTCCTATTATACTGTGACTTAATTTTTGTAGTTTCACATTTTTTTTTGTTTGTTGTTTTTGTATAACTTGTTTTTTTTTTCACTTTTGTACGGGGTTAGATGGTGGAATAGCAGGTGCTAAATCTCGCCCCATGTAATGTACCATGTTTTGGTCAATAAAGACGATTATTATTATATAAAAGTGAACAACGAATCTTATGATGAAGAATTTTTTTCACGAGAACTTTCTAAGACACATTCAACCCGAATGTCAGCAGAATGAATGCTTTTTTCTTATAGATTACCAGTGGAGTAGTTTTATATTTTTTAAGGGAATAACAATCTTCTTCTAGAGCAGAGTTCCCCAAACTTTTTTGTGTCGTAGACCCCTTGCCATGTTTTTCCGTGTTGGGTAGACCCCCTACTTACCTGATATTGATTTCCTGTAAATTTCTAACTGTAGTGAAGTTTAGTGTTAAAAACTTAAAGTAAAAACACATGTTAATTTATACATTTATTAATTGAATTTAAATTAAAATGACTCAAAATAAAATTTTGTATCTGTTATGTAAAATATACGGAACATTAAATAAACAGGTGTCTGACCAATAAGTGCCCGCATTGGGAATAACTGCCCGCATTGAAAAAAAGATAAGAGGGATAAAATAAAAAAAAGGTGAAAAATAATAAAAAAAAAGTTTTTTACTTAAAATAGTACAATAAGCGAGTTCGTTTATTAATTATAACATAAACGTATGTTCTACAATAATTTCACTGTTAGTTTGATTCAATTCCGCTTCTTATACGTTTAAGTTATCTAAAAATAGGCAAAAAATTAACGAATTTTAGTGTGTACCTATCCTTGAATTTTCAGAATAATTAAAAAAAAATATTTTCTATAAAGGGGGGTTCTTTAAAAAAATCAATGCGGGCACTTATTCCCAATGCGGCCATTTATTGGTCAGACACCAATAAACATAAAATAAACTATAAATAAAATAACATAAGCAATGAGTCAATATTTTTAGTGAGAAGGATGAACCTGATGCTTTAATAATAAATTATCAACATTTGGCGTCAGTTTTGTAAGGGTTAATCTTACATCTCCGTTAGGAGATTGGTAACAGCGCTGAACCCCCTTTCCACTAGGTATGACGATGGAAAGTAAATTAAAAATTTCCTCGCTATATTTCATAATACGGGATAAGTAACGGGTATGTTGTTTTGCAGTCAGAATTGCTGATATCATTTTTTGAAACTGAACCTTAAGTTCTTCGTTTGTACTTAGTTCAGTTAGTTCCTCTTGTATTATGACATTCGTTTCTTCTATGTCACCATATGGATTAATTATCCATGGTGGTATTACCATAGTCAAAATATCCTCAAACCTAGATTCAAAATCTGAATAGAGGGCATTTAAATGTTGAACGTAAGTTGAAACGTCGTCTTCCTGGCAGCTTGTCTGTGACAAATTGGGGAACTAAGAAAATTCGCCCCGTCCAATATTTTGCTTCATTAGTTTAACTCTGGCAAGAAACGCTGATAAGATGGACTTTATTTTAATCAAATTTAAACTGTCGCCTTGTAATTGCAAATTAACCATATCAAATTTTGTAAACAAATCTGTTGAATAGGCGATGTCTGTTTTCCTCTTCATTAAATTTTCTTTTAAAATTTTATCTTTAGTATCCAGAAATTCTAAAATAGTCTCAAAAAGTGCAAAAAATCTTGTCAAACATAAGCCTTTCGACAGCCAGCGTACTTTAGTGTGAAGGAGTAATTGATGAAAGTGTTCGTCATTTTCTTCACACAACTGCGCGAATAACCGCGTATTCAACGCGTTGCTTCGGATTCGGTTTACTGCATCAATGACTAAATAGCTTATAAATCCACGATAACGTCCAACCATGGCAGGTGCTTCATCTGTAGCTACTGATATTATATTTGATAAAGGAATTGCTTTTTCAATGAAGTAATCCTTCAAAACATGAAATATTGATTCACATTTAGTGTCGGTTATCAAAGTTCTTGCGAAGAGCAGTTCTTCGTAGATTTCTTGATTCATAATAAAACGAACATATGCCAATAATAATGCTGCATTATCAGGTAAAGTTGACTCGTCCAGTTGTATAGAGAAATGGGTCGTTTGCAAATAATTACATAAGAAGCTGCCAATATCAGAACTCATTTCATCAATACGTCTTTCAACAGTATTGTTGCTTAAGGGAATTCTTTTAATGATATCAGATGCAGGTTTGTGTAAAACAGTTTTTAAAACCTCTTCAACGGCTGGCAAAATTAACTTCTCTCCGATAGTATGCGGTTTTCCGGATTTTGCTATAAGTAACGAGATATTGTAAGACGCCCGCAAACCATCATCATTTGTTTGTGACGTCGAAGCGAACATCCTGTCTAGTGTAGGTCTCTTCTGAAATTTATCTTTGAGTGTTTGAAAGTATTTCAAATCTTTCTCTGTTTTATCATAGCGTCATTGCCCAAAACTTTGTTGCATAAAAGGCACATAGGCGATTGTTTGTCCGGCAATGATGGAATGAAGCCAAAAATTTCAAATAATCAACACTGTACTGTCTACATTTCTTTTTAGATTCGGACATGGCATCAGTCATCTGTGGGCAAAATTAAATTATTTAAATAAGACACAAAATCCAACAGCTGTATATTAAAAATATTTTTTGATTTTTCCGAAAATATTCCATAATTCGAACATCGCAACAATTAGCTCGAATTACGGAGATTGCACTGTAATTATATTACCGATTGCTAAAACTTTCAAAAAGAAACTATTGAGGAGTACTCGTGTAATTTTGCATGATTGAATATTTAACTACTAATAACTAAAGTCATGATTGGGCGTAATTTATCTATCTTTGCTATCTACGAGTACAAAACTAAAATTTAATAAAAAATAATGTAATTACTTTTCTCCAGCACTCTCAAACAAAATAACACTGACTCACTATAATTTGTGTGATATGCTATCTGTTTATATTTTCTAAAATATTTTCTTAGCTCTTTCCTTTTCAATATTCAGGAAACGAATAAACGTATTTGTCCCACATTCGTATTTATAGAGTGACGAATTGAACAAGTCAGTGCAAGGTAGCGAAGCTCTGAGACTGCGACTCTCAGGTTTTTACAAGTTCAAAATGTATTGCGAACACAAAGCGAATAGCAACATCCTACAACTTACACAATTTTATAAACATATATAATAAATTTTTTACTTCATAGGTACTTTTATAAATAATGTATATGTTTTGATATTATAAGATAGTATGATGTAAGTAAATAGGTACTATTAGTGTATGTGTTGAGATCCACTATCGTGGACCCCCATATTCATTTCATGGACCCCCAAATTTTGTTTCGCTGACGTAGACCCCTTGCAGGTTGTCATAGACCCCTAGGGGTCGATATAGACCACTTTGGGAATCAGTGTTCTAGAGTCTCATTTTTCTACAATTCACTTTTATTCTGAAGTCGGAACTGATTTATAAGTCACCTCGAAATTTTATTTAAGGATGGTCACGACTTATATTTCTGCAGCTTTTGCTTTTGGTAGACTTTCATGAAGCTTTAGGTTCGTCTTTCTCGAGAAAAAAAGAGCTTTTGATAGTGTAGGTGAACCTTCTGGTTGAGCAGGTATAGGTGGGAAGAATTCTCGTTGGTCTTTCACCATACAGTAGAAACTAGTATAACAATCTAAATACTTCTAAAAAACGTATTTATAAGTAGGAGCGCCAGCGTTTTGGTATAGTTGTGGCCATATTCTTTGTGCGTTGGTCCTGGGTATCTCGCAATTTTATTTTTGAAAATGATCAAATATACAGGATGAATCAATACATAGCGTCAATATAATAAACATCTTACGAGTCTAATTAAGAACCAAACACTAATATTCGTTTGATAACGCTGCGATAAGATGGTATACTTCCCTTATACTCAACATAAAATGTTCGATATCGAACTGGAGGTTTAAATTAGAATGTTTTAAAGTTTTTGCACTCAAAAACAAATTGTCTTCAAGAATTTATGACCGGGGACAATTCATGGAAAATTAATTTATTCAACAGTGCAATAGATATTTGAAAAAAGGCGGTGGTGTAGAAAATATTTTTCTTTTCGTCTTCTTCCCTGATTCTACAGCACTCGTGTCGTTTAAAATGCGAACATTAGTACATCTATAAGTGTTTAAGTTGACTTATGTTCACATGGAGCAACATTTTTTCAACGATTTCAAAATATACACCCTGTAACAAACTAGCCAATTTTTTTATAAAGAAATAAGTTTTTTCGTGTTGTCTAATTATCTCAATTAATAATAATCGACAATTACATTGGTGTCGATGGTTGTAGATGAAATGATTTTCTAAATTACATACAAGCATTCAGGTTGCTTAACTGGTTTGGACACAATATACTAATGGGCTTATGACAAAAAGTTTGACACTACTACCTTCTTCTGGATGATCAATTCATAGTCGATTTATTTAGCTCCTGATTGTATTCTGACGTTACCACGAATAATACTTGTTGTCGTCTATAATTAATGCTTTTTATCAGCACTGAAATGATAGCTCAGCAGAACAGCAGGAATAGTCCCTCGCACCTTATGGAAACGTTCAACTTGCGATGTGGGATTTTGTATCAAGAACAACAAAGGTTGCTTTGCTGAATTCCATCAAATGGTGAACTTTTTAGCTGATGCTCACTCGTTTCCTGGAAAGAGCATAGCTCCCAGCTTAATAACCATACATACAGGAAAAACTAAATTTGTATGACGGCTTGAGTTTAATGTGTACGAGATGGAAGCGCGAGAAGTGTGTATCAATACATGCTAGAAAGAGATAGAAGCCGGCTGAACAGCAAAGGTCATCCACCACATTGTCTAGCAAAAATGACGCAGAAGGTCATGCAAACTGTCGCGTCCCCGATATGTTACATCAGAAAATGTTCTCACAGGCTGCTACAATAGGTTAGGTTACTGTCAAACCCAAGAAGGAGGTCTGTTCTAACATTTAATTTAATATTTTGTTTTCGATCGTTGTTTCGTTTTTGTTTGTAAATTTTTGTTTTTGTTTTTGTTGATTAGAATTATTTCTTTCAATTTTGATGTGACTTAGTGTTTTAATTTATTTTAGAATTATCTTTATACCGGTGTGATAAAATCAGCACATCGTGAACTATGATCATGGAGGTGGAAACCTTGCCTTGGAATGTACAAGATGCGATGTTAACAAACGAACGAATGATGCAATATTTCAGAATTTGTGGCGATCCTGAGCTTTTATTTCGACCTAAAATGGAGCGCCGTTAGGACCGAACAGATGCGACACAATTCACAATTCAAAAATATGAACGCTCAAAATAATTATTTGAGCGCAAAGAATAAACTAACGCAACTTTTTAATATGCATCTTAATCCAAGAAACTAGTGTAGCATATTGGCAGCGCGGCAGATTGCCGAGTCATTGTTGTTTGGCAAGGAGGTGATGAGCTTCGCTATCCAGGCGGATTCTATCTATTTCTAACATATATGTCTATACACATCGTACACATTGAGCTCAAGCCATCAGACAAATTTGGTTCTTAGTGTATACAGTATGTTACGACGAATATTGCACATGTGGGGTATGGTAGGGAGTGTATATCACAGAACTGGCTTAGTGTTGCGTGGTGAAGATTTGTGTGATTTGGTAAATCTCTTCATTAGACAGACAACATCAAGACATGCTGTTGCATTTATACTAGTTATGATGACCGGCAGTGTAATACTTGTGATAACATACTGTACTACCTCAATATATGTATAATGCAAAAAGGAACAATTCCATAATGAAAAGCTAAACCTGGCCGCAAAGGGTTAATATATCCACTGTCATTTGAGTGCCTACATAAATGGCGTCCCACAAATATTTTTGTGACAGAATGCTTCCTTCCGTTTCTCTATTCAGTATTCAATCAGTCCCGTTGTGACCCTACAACTTACATACAAAGTATCTCATTTGCTGGTTGTCGTAGCTATCTGCCTTCTACCTTTGCTCTTTCTTCAAATATTCCACATTCACGTCGTATAATCTCAACATCATCTCCCAAATATCCGCCCTTGGAGCGTACCCATTACCCACTCTTCCTCAATCATTTGTTTCTAATCTCTCTCCACTCGCATCAAATTTTCATCAATAACCGATTGTCAAGATCGCAATAATAGCTTTTTGTAATGCTTTGTGAGAGAACAGGATAGAAACTTAACAAGAGCTTAATGATCTTACTGTCAATACGTTACGACATATATTATTTTCGGCCCAGTTCCTCGTGAGATACAAACAAGGCATTCCGTTCGAATTTACAGGGCGAACAAAATATTCTGGAAGTAACATTTTTTGTTAATACAGGCTTTTGTATATTCAAAAACAGATCAAAATAACTAGAGTACAATTTTCTAGTCTTAGACTGCAGAATTGCTTCCAATACCAAACAGACTGGAGTATTTTCGAGTTACATCCAGTAATTCGACACAGTTATTAAGTATCTTGAAAAGTGAGATTTTGTCGGCTGTTTTGACATTTTATAGGTTTTTCGAGACACAACGTATGCTTTTCTACAAGATGTCAACTTAGCACTAGCTGCAGTTCGGCAGTGCAAAGGTGCATAGTGAGAATTTGTGTGCTAATAATCTTTGTTGATAATTCCATTAGTTTCTTGTCTCAAATACACTTACTTGAGGTCTATTCAAAGCTAGAAATTAGTTGCGCATTCCTTTTACTTATTCACAGCGATCATAGTGAGCAAACGTAGAATGAACTATTTGCACCCTAAACTCTACCTAGTCTGCAAGATGACATTTTTTCGGTTTTTTTGTCGTTTTTCAGGTTTTTTACATAATACGTTGCCGGTTTTCAATCGCAGGTTATCTTTCAGGTTAGATAACTATAACTTGGAAAACAACTATAAGTATATGTAAAGCTTTTTTTTAGTTAACTAGCCAAACACTATTAATGCGGTAATGCTGCCTTTACGTCTAAACTATCGTGTTTTCTGTATTTGTGTCTCGTGTAATTCGTGACAACTGATGTCACTGTCAGGATAAACAGGTTAGGGTCTGATTTTTAAATAAAACTTTAAAGCTAGTCCACAGATGGTCGTCTGGTTAAGGTTAACTACCATTTTAGGGGAACTTTACATTGAAATACACATTTTGAGGAATACCTTTTGGTTAGTGGCAAAGTTACAGCTAACCTGCGATTGTAACGCAGTATATGTAAATGACAACAATGCAATTCGTGTGTGACTTGGTAAAAATGATAAGCGTAAAATATGCGTGACTATTTTGTCTGACAGGATCAGCAGCTTTCCCCTAATAGAACGTCTTTCACTGATACCAAAAATGCAACATTCACAACCCGACCTGTTACAACTCTCAACTGTAAAAAAAATTCTGAAAATGAGCAGAAGTCAGTCAGAAGTCATCGCTGGATCAATATTCAAGATCCAGAAGTTTTTCCGTCCTTGGTGTAGTAGTAAACTTATATCAAAATCTGGTCAGCGATACCTTCAAAGTTATAGAAAAGTCAAGTATCGGTAGATAGACAGACAAGCCGAGGGGAATGAGTGGCAAGTCTATCTACCGTTCTCGTTATTTATCCATCATAATTTTGTGCTAAATTTAGTATAAAATTTTGTGAGAAGATTCGTTAGTGAATTTAGTTCCCAATTTGTTTACAAACTACAATCCTGTCTGACACGTAAAGAAATTTTTGTATTAAATTTCGTACGAAATCATGTGCAGTTGGTAGAAAAAACTATAACTGTCAACTTCTAGCTGCCATTTATCACGTCAAAGTCATTCTACCCACATTGTCCTTTGCGGTTTGCTACTTTATTCCTTCATTGTTAAATGAATAAAAAATTGTAACAAATGGAGCGATTCCGTAATTCGCATATATTCATGCGACTGCGGCACCACCGATCTGCGTTGTAGCTGCCCACCTCAAGAGAAAACGAAGTATACGAAACTGTAAAATCATTCGCTGAATAAATAACCTTAATTGGTTCTTAAGTCATTCTGATTTTATCCAGAAAAGCCAAATAAGCTGCTTATTTGGCTTTTCTGTTTTTATAGGCCTTGCTGTTTACAGCATATAAACAATCATATTTCTCATACTCGTTTAGTAGTATGGCACACTCCGACAGTTCTCCAAATAAGAAACTGCTGACTAACGTAACTTTGTCATTTGTTAATAGATTAAAAAAAATCAGCGCTGTATTCCACTTTACTTAGACTATCATCTTAACTGTTTCACAAAATAGGAAGCTCCCTCATTGGAGTGGCAAGTAACAAAGGAAACAGGAAATTAAGCCTTACCGCTAGGCGGGCAACACCGAGACAGTGTTGCCATCTATATTTACTATGAAACATGGATTATAGAGTATTCTTGGTAATAGATCGTATATAATAAGTTACAAACTAGATATATTTTATTCACAGGACACGAAAATTGTCTACCAAGGCAATTACACATCTCTGAAAGTGTCTAAAATAATCAGAATACTTCTCCACCATCGAACTATCAAAAGAGTGAATCAAAAAATGTATCGATTGCGCCTAGAATTTTATTTCGATAGTAAAGCTACTTTTTCTGTTTTGTATGCTCACACACGTACCCTTTGAATCTCCATTTCATATAATATGCTTGTCACTATTGACATGTTCCTACTACACCGCTCTATAATCACCACCGCTGACGTGAAGGCTTATTTGCATGCCATCACGCTCTTTGTGCAACACCAGTGTCCAGGGGCGGAACTAAACTTAGAGGACCAGAATGACAGGGTGGCCTGTCCACTTTATGCTAAAATATCTGTCGCTCTTATATTAAGGGTATCTTGGGGATTTATTCGAGCGAGGCAGGTAAGAAGATGATGGATACCTTGCATTCTGTTTAGTACCTCTACCATACATCAGCCCTTCATTCTGGGAGGGGTACGTCTAGGGCAGCCGATATCGATAGTTCGCTGTATCTCAATATTTTAGTTGTGCCTTCGGTACTGCTTCAGTTTAAAAAATTTGTATCTCATGTATTTCATATTCTAAAATGGGGAAATTATCTACTGCTGTAAGCGTACATAATATGTTATGTAGACAGAAGAGTTAACAGCTTACCAATATTCCGTTACGTCTGGCGACAGAATAATGGATCGCCCTGATATTTTTGATTTTCATATGCCCCAATAATATGTAGTGTATAATCGTAAACATGGCATGAATCTATAAATCCAACCCGATTTTATTAGTGCATGACGGAAAATATTAAATATTACTATACTCGATAGATATTATTTGTCCTTTACGCCACAAATATCGATATAAGTTGTGGAATACACAGATACCTGCAGCACGCTATAAAAAGGGAATGACTCAAAAATTTAAACAGTGCTCACTGTACAGAATAAGATAAAAAATAGGTAGATACGATTGATCCTCAGGCTAAAAAGATGTGATAAAAGAATGTAGGAGAAGAGTATGTGATGAATAGTTTGCAGCTTAAATCTAGATACATCACTACTAGATATTGCCGCCTCATCGTCAATTTACACTGTAATCCTTGGGATTTGGAGTGATTGTCTTGACACTCAGGAAAATAAGATAATAAGAGGATAAATGAGGCTGCCCAGAATCATGTAGGTGCCAAAAATGACAAAAAAGAACAGGCAAGAAGATATATTTCCAAAATAGTATACTCAATTAATTAGTAAGGTGAACTAAACTTTTAAAAGGACGTTTCCTGACGGCCCGATTGAAAGTAGGGAAAAGGAAACAAATATCAATTATTAGATTCGTATGAAATATGGATGAAAAAAGATATCGACATTTACATGTCCTATGAACTGTACAAGTCTAATGAGGTAATGATGCAGTAGCGAAATGCTACCTGCTCAGACAAGCTTCGATTTGCCACTGGTGCTGTGACTGGTCATACAGAAAGGCTAAAAAGTTAAGCTGTTCTTTTGTGACTGCTCAGGTGTTCAGTGATATGACTAGTGTGAGAATCCATTCTGAGGGAGTGTTTTGTTTTTTGAAAATATTCTTCAGCTACAATTCATTAGTGTCCAAGTGTCTAATTATTATTATTATATTATGCTGTTCGAGAAGCAGTGTCTGTAGTGCAATATGTAATGCTTTTCAAAAAGCCTCCCGCTACTTTTTTTTGGACGGGTTAAGTTAGCAAGCTGAAATTTGGGTTGACGAAATTGATACATGAATACCACCAAATACTAAATTGTGGCGTAAATTTTGGATGAAATTGATACATTAATACTGTGGCAAGTAGACCACTTCTACTTTCAGCCAGAATCATCAGCCATCTAGCGGCACGGCTATTAAACGCGAACTGAGATCCATGATAGTTCCAACTAATAACAGCGAAGCGCGATCCACAATGGTCGATTCTGGTGTGCGCTATCTCATGCAAATACTCGAAAGATTTCCCCCACGTCATAATGTTATAAGACATATGGCTATAAGCCAGCCCATAATATACATTGATAAGAGATTTTTCATTTAGGGCATCTTCAAGTTGTAAGATGGCAGAATATGTTTTACTTAAATTTTTACATACATATCTACATGTTCACGAAAATTTAGTCTACAATCAAAATATGTACCAAGTAATTTACAAGAATCCGATAAAATAAGACTATACTAAATGGTACAGGGAAGTGATAAGTTCTGGCCAAAGTGTGACTCCATTTTCTGAGAGACACAGGTAGAGATGTTGAGCGCAAAGAATTAGTAAATTGCTTGTTCAGATGTTATTACATTTCCCTGTGAGTCTTTCATTCTACATATATCCTTGTTTTTTTTTTAGATGATCTGCCACGTTTCATATTGATTATTTTCCACTTTTTATTTACTGTATTGTCGGCATTGCAAAATTTTTCCGAGTCTTTTTGTGCTTTTGAATACTTTTGCGGAAATTTCTTTTTTCTTCTAAATAAAGCTCTGTTATCTCTGATGTTCCAATTGCGATCATGAATTGAGATTTTATAATTTTATTCACCCAACCTTTGCCCCTTTGCTCTTTTAATATCACTTTTGAAGTATGTCTCTAGAGCAAGCTAAATCCAAACACTACTGCAAGCATTCAACAAAGTACTTAAATGCATTATTTATGCCTGAAGTAGATACAGTTAACCAATCGGCTGTTCTTAATAGATGTTTAAAGTATTCAATATTAGTGCTATTTAGATCCCTCCGTGTGCTAACAACAACTTCAGTTTTCTTTTTTGGTAAATACTCTTGTATATTCAGCGGTGGTGCAAGAATGTAAATTAATCTACGAGTAATCTACTAGAAAAGTGGCCTTTGCTGGCATCTATATTGAGATCACCACATATAACTATATAGTCTGCATCTTTGACGATTGAAGAAATTGCTGAAGAAATTGAAGCAGCAAAAATATCAACGTCACCAATAGTCCAGAAGCAGCTATAAGGGCGATTTGACTTGAATTTAGATGAAAAGTAACTCCACAGACTTCTAGTTGACGTTCTACAGAGAAATTTTTAAGTCTACAATTTTCAGTAAACTTAATATATTTTTTCATCAGTATCATTGTACCACCATGGATAAAGTTTTGAATGGAGAAGTGTGCAGCCAGACAATAATTTTTTACGACTATATCTAAATTTGATTCATGCAATTCAATTTGGCTGATCTTATTATCTACCTATTACTTTTTTGTTATGAGCATCTAAATTTCTATTTTCGAAAAAAGATATAATTTTTTTACTAGAGTACCTTGAGACCATAAAGATGGGTCATGTAACTTAACTTTTATGTTAAAATCGGCACCAATTTTAAATGATTCACTAATGCAATTTTTCCATTTTGGAAGTTTTATCCCTATTTGAAAATTTTTTACAGAACAAGTAAATCCATATTCTTCGTGGTAGGGCGGTAAAATCGGCCTCCGTAGAGGAACCTGTACCAATCACAATCTTCGATTTCTTAGGATGGTCCGGAATGAGTTTCCCTTCAGTTGTTATGTGGGAAGTAGAGGAACTATTTTTATCTTGTCTTGAAGTTGTAGCAATTCGATCAGAGTTATCATTACTGGAACGTTTAAACGTGTTCATGTTCGGATGGGAATTTGTAGCAGAATTATTGGTGGCAACTTTATACTTTCGCTCACGTTTTTGATCCTTGTCTATTTGGCACAGGATGATTATCACTGCGGAGGTTATGCTGGCAGTTGCTAACATTATCCAATTTTTCTACTAGTGGGGCATTGGCTTCCCCCAGAATAACAACTTCTTGACGAAGCTCCTCTATCTGTTCATTTCGCTTTTCACTATATCTCTGAACATTTGCTTGGATATATCCCTATTGATAATGTTCTGCAATGGTTCATTTTTGTCACAATCAGTGTCAGAGGACTTCTTAGAGCTCGTTGTACCCATTGCCGCTCTCACTTAATCACTAAAACTAGGCCAGCTGTCAGTTTGATGTTTGGTGAAAGATCTTGCCAATTAATCGCAGACATGGCCACAAAACCTCCAGAGCGTTACGTGTGGTGCTTATAACTTATCCAACCAATATATTCTATAAGTGCAAGCAGGAAATTGTATTCTTTTTGAAATATAGTTATTCTGTAACAACAGGAGCACTTAATTTGAATTCAGTGAGCTAGTATAGTAGCAAGTAGGAGGAGGTAGACCACTTCAAAACAAAAAATTTATATAATAGTCTATAGCGTTTTGACGATTAGTTGTTGAGTTATAATTCGATGCAATGTACTTTGTAAGCCTGTCACTACGCAATTTTGTGGAGGAGCTTCAAATGACTTGTCATTCCATTTAGAATAAAGTTCCAAGATGTCGACCAGCCGCTATTTTGAAATTTTCAACTGCCGTTTTTATGCCGTTATTCTCCAACTATGGCGTAACAGTCCGTCAAATACAGCGAATGAGCTTCAAGTTCCGATCAACAAATTTTAGCAACCAATAGCTATGAAATGTTGAAAACAAAATACTGTCAAAGTATGAGATGACAGCTTGTCATTGAAACATCACCAGCTTATTGAATATTAAGAAATTACATATAATTTAGTCAAAATTTAACAAAGTCTTCGATTTTTGAATAAAATTATATGTTTTTATTTAATATTGTCGATTGTTTATTCATTCTTTTCCTATAAACCTCTTGCAGATAGCCATTAAGCACCTACTTGATGACAGGCTCTACCAAAAGTTTCATAGATATTGCTCGTTTCCAAACATTCATTTATTTACTTGCCGTTCATCAGTGCCATTATAACACCGTCGATTGATCTTCTCACAAAACCATTCAGGATTTTTGATATCCATACATCCATAGTCAAATATTTTTTGGTTGTTCAGGAACTGAACAAACATTCACACTATATTTACAGCGGTTAAGAAATACTCAAATATATGTCGTAAAGCTACCGGCAAACTTAAAACCTGCAAAAAAAATAGAATTTGCAATAACTTTCTTGTTTCACTGAGTAGAGATTCTAGGTTATATTTATATTAGACATTATTTGAATAACAGCTGATTATTACATTTCAAAACCTTGCCAACGAGTGACACATGTGTGGGATCCGTTAACCCTTGGTCCCAGTGGAGTAAGCTCTACCAACTATGCTTTATAAGAATATACGTGGAATTTTTCCCAAAATCGTTTTTTTTATACTCCAACCATCACGAAGGCCTAAGGCCTAAACGCCCATGGGGTACCGTGGGGCTCATTGCACAAAACTTGAATAAATGCAACTGAAAATTTAAATTTTTTTCCATGACGCCGCAAAATAGCTCCGTCGGTACCTCGGGTTATACATCTTGGCAGTAGGGATGTTCGACACGATCCTATATTTAGAAGTATCGATACTTTTGCTTCCCTTACCCGATATTTTGGATCGATATTTTTATATACGACACTTGGGTGTATGATACATTTCACGAGTATCGTCATCTTGTGTCAGAAAGAGTGACTAACTTCAGATTACTTTTCTTCTTTGTTTACTTCCGCTGGATATCGATAATTTTATTCAAATATTTTAGAATATCGATACTTCCTAAAACGATAAGAATCGATACATAACGATACTTTTCGTGGATCTAAGCATCCCTAACCTTGACAGCTTATCGGTCTTGTCAACTGGGCGGGGGTGTAGTGTTGCCTTTACTATCTTACATTTTGCTAAAATCTTATGACAAATAAAAGCTTCAAATGAAATATTGACGAATATGAACGAATATGCATAGAATTTAAAATATAAATTCTTATTGCAAATTTCAGATTGTCTATGCATGGACTTGAACCGGATTTTTCGGTATTTTTACCGAAAAGAGAATATTTACCGATAACATCATTCTCCACAATTTTTCAAAATAATTTAAATACTTCTATACTCGCCGAAAAAGAGCTGAAACCAAAAATAAAGCTTAGAGTTAATTTTATGTAGTCTTCATAGTTTTATGCCCCATATCAATCATACATATGCATACACACTCAGGCAGTCGGGCACATGAGAGGCGTAGATTTGGGTTACCTATGATTACGAACGCACATCCTCATCCCTTACTCCGCTTGCCCTGAATTGATTTTTGTGCATACCAAATATACAGACTGGTAGATTACCGTCATTACCTTTTCACCGGACAAGCAATAAAGAAACCGAAACCTGTCTGTTTTCAAAATAAATATTTAATTAAAATGAGAGGTGAGTTCAGGGCTAAAACAGAAAAATATTCACAATCCCAAAAGCAAGAATCGAAAAAGGAGTTTCCAGAGTAGTTGCAAAGTAATTTGAAAGAGCGACCAGTATGTACATTGTAGAAGTTGTAATATAGAACTATCCCCTCAAAAAACATGTTGTGTGCGCGCCCAAGACGTTTTTCATGACTCGAAGGTCCTTGATCTACCACTGATCTTGGGACGGCATTTACCTTATACCGAATTCGACACTTTTTACCGATTCCGTTTTTTTTGCCGGTTCGGTTACATTGCAGATGTGCAGATCACTTTAAAAGCAATTGATATCCCAGACGTGTTATAATAATAGAAATAAGAAAATATAACAATGTTTGGAGATATATTTTCATAAACAGGTATTTTTGATTATAACATAATATCTAGACGATGAATAATAGGTGGATACTGATACTTTTACAAATATCGATGTTTTAGGACCCAGAAATGCAGATTGTGCTGTTTGTTTACATTTGGTGTGGATTCCTAGATCATAAATTGGCAAACATTGTTTTTGATGTAACAAAAGATGACGAACCACTTCAATACGTTTTATATCCTTTTTTTGCAAAATAACAAAAATCGGTACATTTCTACAGGTTCGCATTATGTACAACACCCTGTACGTGACATATAGACAAAACTAGATTGCCATGCATGAAGAGTCGCCAAAAACAGTGAAAACATCCTACCAAATATAATAGCTAGAAAATCGATCTATTATTTCTGCCATTTTCATTGGTCCAATTAAATAACTGACCGCCTTTTTAAGTCAGGTCAAGTTATCGTTGGTTGTCAGAGCGGTCCGTGGGACCTTAGCTCTTGAGTCACAGTGTCAGTTTGTAAGTCTGTCGGGTCTGGTAACCCAGAAACCAGATAATTTTAAGGAAAAAAGAGAAGGAAAGGAGAGAAGGAAGAACGAGAGCAAAGGAGAAGACGATAATCTTTTAGGATAGGCAGCGTCTAGGCATCGTTAAAATCACTTCACAGATTTTGATATGGTCTAAAAATATTCGATTTTTTCTAAAGATTTTGTCAAAATGCTCCAATTTTGGTTGTTCTAAGTTTACGAGTTAATTTTGATTACAGTGCGAGCCGCGGCCTTTTGTGCTTGCGAACTTGCTCGACTGTGTAGTCCATTGACTCATGCAACAGAGGGTTGCTGTGCGATTCCGCTAGGCTATAGCGCCGCTGCGCCTGTTGCTTAATTTAGTCCTTTAGGTAAGGGACATCGAGGCCTATATGAAGAGTTTCGTTAGAGACATATCATGGGGCGTCAGCAATAGTTCGCAACGGCCTGCTTTGCAGAACCTGCAGATTTCGCATGCGTGTTTTAGTAATAAAACACCAAGCCGCACATGCGTAAGTGATTGCTGATGTTATGACCACCTTATAGAGTCGAATCTTCTTAATTAAACTTAATTTTGAACGTTTACATAATAATGGGTACAGCTGTCGAAACTTAATTTGGAATTTAGTTTTTAGCGCTTCTATATGGTTCCGCCAAGTCATCCCTGTGTCCAGAATGAGACCGAGATACTTCGCGGAGGATTCCCATGGTATACGAAGTCCATTCATTGAAACTTCAGACGGAACGCCGCGACGTCTTTCTGTACAGTAGATTGCCTGCGTTTTCGAATGGTTTATTTTAATTAGCCACCGATCCACCCAATCTAATACTTCCTCCACTGCACTTTGCAGCCTATCATGGACTAGGTCACCAGACCACGACTGAGCCACCAATGCAGTATCGTCAGCATAGAGATAGACTTCACAGTTTCTGGGACTAGGAACGTCATGGATGTACAGTGAGTAAAAGATAGGTCCAAGGACCGAACCCTGAGGGAGGCCGGCTGTAATCAGCCGTGTTGTCGACAGGACATTGTCAATTTTGATCCGAAATTTCCTACCTTCAAAGAAGGATTTCAGTAGTTTTAGAAGCCAAAAAGGGAAGCCCTTTTGGATTAGTTTATACAAGAGGCCCGCGTGCCACACCTTGTCAAATGCTTTTGAGACATCCAAAAGCAAGATGCCAGTACTTTCGTTAAGCGTGAATCCTCTGGTTACACGTTCCACCAGCCTAACCGCCTGTAGCTCCGTACTATGTTCAGACCGAAAACTGAATTGCACGTCAGGAATCACATGGTGATCTGACGAGAAATTCTCAAGGTGACAACAGGCTAATGGGACGATAATCCTGGGAAATATCGAACCCACCTTCTTTGGAGTCATTATAACTTCAGCGGTCTTCCACGCGGATGGGAAGTACTGGATCTTTAGCATGGCATTGACTATTGCCACGAGATAAGTTAAGGACTTCCGCGAAAGCAGCTTCAGCGCCTTATTAATGATTTGATCCTTCCCAGGTGCTTTACGCACTTTAAGGTCTTCAATATGACCTTGAATCTCTGCTGGTGTGCAATGCGGGATCTCAGAAGATGCCGCTGATGTGCTAAGCAGATCTTCGGTTGAAGAAGCTTTTGAAGAAGAATCTTCTGAAGAAGAAAAATCACCAACGGTAGCGCGACTGACACTGACGCCGTTGGCCCTAAAATATCTCCTGACAGATCTTACGATGTGTTGCTCCTCGTCGAGGTCATTATCAAGATCATAGTTGGGAGAGAACTGTCTTTCCATGGCATCGGCGAAAACCTCAACCTTCTCCTCTGTCCTGAAGACAATGCCTCCAGGACCGTGAATGTGTGGGATTTGTTCACGCTTTCCGTTTTTGAGCGACTTCGCCACCTTCCAGAGAGGAATGCTTGAGTCAAGCATCCCCGCCAGAAAGTCGTTATATTGCTCATTGCGGAATTCATGAAGAGCATTTCTTACTTCAGAAATTTTCTGACGAATGTCTGTTGGCAGAAAATGTCTGCCGTGTCGCTGCACGGGAAGTACAGCTGCACGCTGCAGAGCTTGCTGAACAAAACTTGTCAACTCCGCTACCCCATCTATGTATACCGTTCTCATCACCTATGATCGGAATATTGGGGAATTCTCCGAGGAGCGACTTGTATAGCTCCCAATTAATGCGTTTCCTTGGGGGGTTTCATCCTCCAACTCTGCTCATTAGCCACTTCCAAAACGACGGGAAGATAATCGCTTGAGATGTCATACATTTTTCGAGAAGTGATACTGTAGCTACAGTTTTTGGATAATGCCAAATCAAGAACATCAGGTGCCTGAAGGTGATTAAATGGGTGGTGCGTCGGCTCCTCAGTACTATGTATGAGGTAGCCATTTCGTATCACATGGTTGTACAGTCGGATCCCACTGGTGGAATTCAACCTAGAATGCCACAATAAGTGAACCCGAGCAGTCTAAAAGGACTTCCAGATCCGCTTCTTGCAGCCTGACATACACCGATATGATTTTTAACGGCACACCTCCCGTCATATTGACCATCACGGAAGCCGCTTCGATGCTCTGCATCTCAGCGTTTGTGCTTCTGTGGTAGTCAATACCGCGTTTCACTAGCACTGCCAAGCCGCCACCCCGTCCAGTCAATCTATCAGCCCGGATAACATCGTAATTTGGGAAAGCTAGACGATCTCCCGGATTAAGTAATGTTTCCTGCAGAAAGGCCACATCTATACTTTCGTCCACAAGAGCTTGATGAAATTCCCGTTTTTTGGGAAAGTCCCTTAGACCCAAACAATTCCAAAAAAAGAATTTTGATAAATGCAGGCTGTCGTCGATTGTACCTAGCCATTTGCAGGAAAGATCGCCTGCAAAGCCTGTGTTGCGCTAATCAGAGGACCTATGATCTGCTGTAAGGACCTTAGCGCGGTTGCTAGGTCCACATTTTGCGTGTTCGCAGAAGATTCCACAGAGGGGGCAGCCCGGGTTGCATCCCTAGCTGGATCCGCGTAACTTACATTGCGCCTTTGCGCTATCACTTGCAGATTTTTCTTAGGGGCACATCTGCAAGTTCGGCTATTCGCTGGATGCTCCCCTCCACAGTTCGCGCACTTTCGTTCCTCTTGTTCTGTTTGAGGGCATAAGTGGGTCATGTGGTCAGAAGCACATTTTAGACACTTAGGTGGTGCAGTGCAGTAAGATTGCGCATGCCCATATTTTTGGCAGCGGTGACACTGCCTGATGAGTCTTGAGTTCTTTTGAACTTCGACTCGGACAGCCAAACCTAGCAGCTCATGTTCGTTGAACAGCTGCTGAGATACTGGGCAGTATGACTACCACCAAAGGTATGGTCACGCCGCCACCGCGCTTCAGGCGAATTATGTGAAGGGGGGAATATCCCCTCTGTTGCAACTCTTCCTTGATCTCCGTTTCCGAAAGTGTCGCAGGTACTCCTCTGATTACGGCATGAGTGTTCCTCTCCGAGGGTACAGGGAAAGTGTGATGGGGCACCTCTTCCTCCCTGAAGAGACGAATAATCCTGCGGTAATCATCCTCGGACTTGGGAATTATCCTGATTCCTGCATCGACAGCAACCGCGTGTTCGAATAAGATGCCCAAAGAAATAAACTTGTGATTTACGCCTGGGTCAGTTTCCATAGTAAATACATCGGTTATCTCGCTTTTCGTCTCAAAAATTTTCCGGATGGAAATTACGGGACAGCTGCTATCTGTGCCCTATACAGGGCGATGACCGTCTTTTCTGAAATGATAAAAATTTGAAAGTTATCCTAATTCTAAAGCATAAAGACATAATATTACATCTATAATGTATCGTTTCTTCGCGACTTTATTCAACATTTCAATAGAAATCACTGATATTCAGAAAGCTTGGACAGCTTCCGTCAAATTGCATTTCAATAAGGTCTTTTCCTATTAGTCCAAACTGATTAACGATGGTGAAATTGGTCCTTAATGTATTTTCAGCTCACTTGACCCATTCAAAAAGTAGGTATAGTTAGTTCTTCAAGTAAAAATAGCTTAGCCACGTTTTAGCAGTAAAGTGTAATTCATAAATTTTCTGGGCGTTAAGTTCCACTTTGCCGCACACGGACAGCCCTATAATGCGGTAAAGTAGCTTTAGCATCCGGTTTTGTTCAAATTAACTTCTGTTGAACACCTACAGAGTGTGTCCGGAAAGTAGTAGGACTGAGTCGATTTAAAAAAAAATATTGAGCCAATCGTTAAAATTCTTTAAAAACTTTCAAAATAGGCTCCTTCTGCGTCGATGCAGCGCTGCCAGCGCGATTTCCAAGCATTGAAGGCGTCACGGAAGGCATTCTCCGGAATAGCCTTGAGAGCCGCGGTGCATGCTGCTTGGATCCCCTCTGTCGTCTCAAAATGCTTGCCTTTCCTCGGCCTTTTCAGGCGAGGAAACAAAAAAAAGTCCGGGGGCACATCTGGGCTGTAGGGCGGCTGCGGAAGCGTTGGGATGCCGGCCTTGGCCAGGTAGCTGTTCACAAGAAAGGCGGTGTGAGCCGGGGCGTTGTCGTGGTGCAACTTCCAGTCGACTGCGATGTCTTGTCGGACCCGACTGATCCTTCGTTTGAGTATCCTGAGTACTTTCACGTAAAACTTGGCGTTGACGGTTTGTCCAGGAGGAACAAATTCATGGTGGACGATGCATTTGATATCAAAAAAGACAATGAGCATCGTTTTCACTTTGGATTTGCTCATTCTTCCCTTTTTTGGGCGAGGAGACGCCGTCGTGTGCCACTCGGAAGATTGCCTCTTTGTTTCGGGATCATACTCAAAGATCCACGACTCGTCACCTGTGATTACGTTATTCAAACATTGGGGGTCACATTCACATATGTTAAAATTTTCTTGGCACACTTCCACTCGCCGCAATTTCTGGTCGTCAGTGAGCACTTTTGGGACCATCTTCGCGCACACCTTGCGCATGTTCAAGTGCTGTGTCACAATCTCATGAACCACAGATTTTGGTAAATTTAACATCTGGGCAATTAAACGAATATTTAGTCGACGGTCTGAGTTCAAAACTTTGCGCACACGAATCACATTATCTGTGTTTGTCGAAGGTCTTCCAGCACGGTCTTCATCAGCGACCTCTTCCCGGCCCTCCAAAAAGGCCTGGTGCTACCGAAACACACCACTTCTTGCTAAAGCAACATCTGGGTAAGCCTGCTTGATCATATCAAACGTCTCTGTCGCAGATTTACCGAGTTTCACACAGAATTTAATCGCGTACCGCTGCTCTAACGAACACTGCATTTTCGGCTTGCGCGATAATGCCTGTCCTGACTCTCCAAGTGCTTGGAGACAACTGACCAGCCGCTCATTCGTTAGCTAGGAACGCCCTCTACTGAATCCAGTCGGTGCGCGCACGCTCCAAAGTACAGTCATGGCGGAAGAAAATGAGTCCTATTACTTTACGGACAAACCCTGTATATGGAGTTTACAGAAACTAACCCTAATTATTTATTGCTAGTGTAGGGGGCAACTACCGGTGATACAATGATATGGTCATTGTATTTATTTTTAATTCTACCTGAAAGCTGCTTTTATTTTTAGCCAGTTAAAGAGAAAATTTAGTGAGTATTTCGGGAAAAATTACCGTTTATGTTCCTTTCCGTGTTAGTGACCACGGAGTTTCACCTCTTGGGCCCTAACTGTCGGTTGCGAGACATCCTTACCATTTTTAAACCCTATAACAAATAGCTACTACGAGATTACTTGGTAACTTCAGAGAGGGTTACCAATATAATATTACAGATACGGAAATTTGAAATAAAACTTTGATTATATCTAAACTTCTCTGTGAACAATAAACCGTTGTACTTACTACATATCATCACTACTCAAACAGAGAAAATAATAGTGCATTTCCTTCCTTACTCATTACATTATCCGAGCTTAATAATCCCTAATAAAAATGGTTCTTTTTCCAGTAATAGTCCTTTTATATTGCTCACAGAGAATGCCGTGTTCCGAACGCATAAAAACGTATTACTTGGTCACTTTAAGCTTGGGTGGAGCAGGGACCAACACAAATTGTTTCTTGATTAAAATGTTTTTGATGCAGCGTAAATGGCATTTGAATAGGATTAGGTATTTAGGCTAGTTAAATAATTCACAATATTATTTACTATTATGCTTAAATAGCAATGTTGTACTCGTATTATTTATATTGGAAGCGTCTCTCGCAAATTTTTTCAGAAACGAATTTCTTACAAGTAAGAACTAACTGAATGCTAGTAATGTGTGGAAAAAGTAAGAGTGAATACAATCACTGACTTGTATAGATTTCTTAGTCTAAAATAAAATTTAATTGAAATAGCTAACTGTTCTGCAAAGCAAAGCTATTTTGGTATTTTCACAGGGCAAAATCAGTGATGACTTGTTGTTTATATAGTTTAAAAAAATCCATTGGAGATAATTGCTAATTCCTATAAAGTAACTCTTTATGGGCTCATTGACAATCTCCAATTGTTTCTACCACTTGACTGCCATATTATGCAGTTACGTATAAGACATAACGTATGTCCTAGAAGGTTTGGCACAAAATATTTATATTTTTAATGAAGAAATTTATTTAAATATTAACTAGTTATCATATATTACAACTCCATCCTTAACTAAACTGTAGTATCGAATTATGTGGAGTGGCCCATTCTGCTCTACCAGATGCATCTTTCTGTATGTATCTCGTGAGGTCATGGACGGCATTCAGATTAATTCATCTGTTTTTCGTAAATTTGCCGTATTAATTGTTCTTCAACTTGGGCAAAGCATGATATGGTCATTAGCATGATACTCTTGGACAAACTGAAGTAATTTGGAAAGGCCAGTTATCAATATAACTCTGACTATTCAAAGCTTTACCATTCACTCTTCCCTCAAAATGTTGGAATACGTCCCTGTTAGAAATTGCTTTATGTTTATATCTAAAATTGTGAGGGCATTCCTCTACGCTGACCGTATAACATCCGTCGTTTCCCTTTATTTCAGAATTACTCAAAATGAAATACTTTTCGTCATCTAAAATAATGATTTTTCCATTGGCAAAGTGTACCCGCCTCAGTGGACGACATCTTGGTTTACGAAGAAGTTGCGCCTGAGAGTATTTAGGGCACTTAAGTCTATTTCCATATTTAAGACCATTCCTCCTCAATTCCAACGATATCGTACTCTTAGAAGGTCTGTATTGACGAGCCAGTCTTGTTGATATTCCAACCTGATATTTTGCTCTCCTCACCAATCTCTCTGGCCTCTGTGCAGTAAATGCACGTGGTCTTCCACTTTTTGGGAGACTCCGACATGGTATGTCCTGTTCGCACTCCGCTATTGTTCGATAAATGGTTCTGAGTGAAATGTTTTCATTCTGGAATATTCGACAGATTTCAGCTTTGGGTACTCGCCCAACCAAACTTATACACTCTTTTTCTTATTTCTAATTTATACGACATCTTAAAGCGAAAACTCCAAAATAAATTAATGTCAAATGACAGTAAACTAAGTAAACATACTTTTGTTTCCAAAGGCAACTTGATATTATTTTGTGTTTGTTAAAATTAAAGCCAATGAATTTTGTGCCAAAAATTTTAGTACATACGTTGTATTTAGGAATTCACTAATTGACTTGATTTCCAAGCTACTTGACTTGTCAAGTCAAGCAGTTTTTACATCATGTACTTGAAAATTCAAGTAGTCTTGATATAACTTATAACTATAATTTTTTCTCGTCAAACAGTAAGTCGCTGCTAGTCTTTTCTCCTGCTCATCGACAGAGATTGGCCTGCCATTCCGAATTCCTGATTGTACAGGAAATGAGGTCGTTGATATGTAAGAGGAACAGTGTCGGGGCCAAGACCGATCCCTGGGAAACACCGCGTTGACGATCACCCTTCAAAAACGAGTTCAACCTTACACAATTGCAACACTTGCAAAATTGCTGATTATATTTGTTTGCATCATTTGCCAGACATTACTATTGTACAATGATGATCTTGCAGTTTAACCCTTATATGGATAACACGTGTATATAATTATTAAAAGGCGGTGTAATGACCCATTATATTTAGATTACATTACGCGCTTTTGATATGCCATAGCCCAGTCGCTCCATCAATTTAGGTTTCTAGATTCGCGCAACAGCTAGCACATATATATGAGTATATAGACAGGGTGTTAATAAAGTATGTAGACAAACTTTAACCATCGAATATAAATATAATAATAAATATAAAAGAATGGAACGTATTTTATTTTAATTAAATATGTCCTGTGGTGAATATCACATGATTTACAGTTGTTTTCAGGCCCTTCATGTACGTAGATATGGATAATGTTATCCAGTACTTTTTGAAAAAATAGCATGACTTTGATTTGTTTTGATGGCAATACTTTTAATATTTAAGCATTGTGCTTATCTAGACACCTATGACGTACCCGAAAACATAAATAATTCGACAGCTGTCAAATATTTGATTTCTTGTCTGGTCATTCTAAGACTCCAAATATTTCTAAGTTTTGGTGATTACTAATTGTCATAATGGTCCAGTTTAGTAATCAAGAAATGACAGATATGCATTTCGTTTACGGAATGGCTCTGGGTAACGCTCGACGGGCACGACGTTTGTATGGTGATCAATTTCTATAACGCCCACTGCCTAATGTACAAACTTTCATGGACATTCATGCTCGACTATGTGAAACAGACAGTTTCTACAGATCCATACATGTTGCAGGAAGGCTCGCAAGTGTAAGAACCATCCAAATCGAAGAAGCTGTGCTTAATAAAATCGAAGAGAACTCTGCAACAAGTACACAAAAATTGCGGACCAGCAAAATTTAAATCATGTAACCCTATTGCAAATTTTGAAAGATCAGCAACTTTATCCATATCATATACAACTTGTACAAGCGCTTTTGCCTCGAGATTTGCCTATAACTGTTCAATAAATACGTTTCATTATTCATAGAAATATTTGGAACATTACTCGTATTTCTTTAGTAATAGAAAAGAAAGCCGTTACGGACCCTTGTTCATATAAACATTTAGACTTCAAATTGACCAAGGATTCGATGGTTATAGTTTGTCTACATACTTTATCAGCACCGTGTATATGAGCTACACTAACAACATGTCTTTCTAAAATTCTGGAAATATTGGTTATACCAAGATACATTTTCCCTGCAGAATTTTTTTTCTGAATGATCCTAAGCATGAACAACGGTGATAACAAAGGGTTGACCTGCTTACAACACCTATTTTTTCAGTACGCCAAAAATTATCTAAATATTGAAAGATATACAAAAACTATATTTGGGGAGCAACTGAAGCTTTTTTGTTTTCACCCATTATTTCGTAGCGAATGCAAAGATTTTTTAGAATAAATGATCCATTATCTTTCTGATATTGAAAGGGTATAAAAACGCCTACCGATAGACAGACTGACAGACTAACCGACTAAGTTAAACAACGGACATGTGTTATAGTAAGTCTTTTCGTAATTGAAATAGCAAACAAAAACGGAGTCCTCGAATCCCGTGTGAAATTCTATAGATAAGTGGCACAACAGAAAATAAAACTGCTGAGCAGTGGACAAACTGAATCATGACGACGATTGTAGCATTTACGGGAAACAATGAAAACAGATATTTTGACGACTCACTCATTATTGGTCATACCTATTTTGTTGCTTGACCGCTTATCTATATTTATGGGATATCACACTTTTTTGTGACCCGGGTTTTTTCGCTGTTTCAATCAGTATTAGATCAGCTATACCCGAAGCTCGAACATTTTCGTGATACAATACAAATCTAAAATCACGTATTTTGTACTCTGTACAACAAATCTAGAATGAAAGCAATCAAACTCTTACAAAAAATATCTATAGTGACTGTATTATGGAAATTTGGCTTTTGAAAGTTGGCACACTGTTTTTGTGAAATCGTGTTCAGCATTGTTGCGCTCAAAATACACAATCGAATCAAGGTTTGTATGGGAGTGTGAAATGAAACGGTTTAATTTTGTTTTAAAAAATGTTGTGAAATCAAACCTCCATTAAATATGTGCCACCTAATACGTGAGTACTCCGTTGACATTTTGGCGATGTTTTATTTTTAATTCAAAATTAGTTGATTGTTGAGCAGAGGACAATGAATATCCGCTAATATACTTGGTCCGAAGTGTAAGCCTGTCTTGATGTATGACAAAAGCTCCATAGCTAACAGATTACCACAATCGTTCAGAATATACGGAAAAAAGCATATATGTTGCAAGTTTTGTAGCTGCTATCTTCTGTACTAGGTTATATGTACCTAGCTCAGAAATGTCGTAAAAACTTTAGAAATTACTTGAGATATATTTTACCTCTTTGAAACAGTCTTAGTATTTACTGAGAGTTGTTCATACCTTTTTTGCGTTAATAGGAGCCGAATTATATTTGTCTATAATGGGGAATATCCTGAGAGGTGTATGGAGTTACAATTTCAAATTACTTATTAGGCATGTTTTCCTTAAAATCTTTTCATACTCACTAATAATCCGGAAAATTGATGATTGGTAGATATCATAAATGCAGGGGTGATTCTCTGGACTACTCAAAGATTAAGATTTTTTCACGTTTTTCGATAAGCCGCTTTGGTTTGCAGATGAAGGACGAACAAAATTTTCGTCAAAAACTGTTTTTACCAATAATCACATAATATGAAGCTTCCCAGTCTACCTTTAGGCATAATACAAGGCTCCAATCTTCCTTTAACAGACCGGCGAACATTTCCAGTTACACCGGCGACACCCCTACTACGTAACTTAAAACATTGCATCATCAGTTCGTAATGGATTATGTTTGGCACAAGTAAGCCCTTCTGAGAAAAATGTTAGCTACGAACATGTATGACGAAAATTTAAATGACCTTGCTTCTCTCCTCTGAGCGAAATGCCTGCTGGCGCACATGATCGTTGTGATGGCTAATCCCGCGTGGATGACGATATTGACCTTCACTATGCACAGAGCACATATTCCACACCATTGTGCAAGCGACTGCCGACTGTGACGTCCGATGCTCGACCATCGGCCGGATCACGTCGCACGTATCGACACACGACTATTGGAGATATACCTTAGTTTTAAGTCTAAGTGTACGGGGACATCTATGATGACTGAAATATGCCTACTAGGTGCATAGAATTTCTGGGGTTGGAGGCGCAAAAAATTGAAATATACCTTCTTCCACCTCCTGCAACTCCCAATTCCTAACCACTACAAAATGTTACCCTGAAATGAGCAGGATTTTTATTTTTTTTAGTCGTTGGCATAGAAGTGTAACCTTGTGTGAAAATTTCAATTTCAAAGTGAAATTTTTTTTTGTGACGCATGTCATATAACATGCAAAAAACATATCTTCGACATTTTTGGCGATTACAATATTTCCCCGACAGTAACTGTGGGAAGTAAAAGTGAGACAATTTCGAATTTCAATGACATCATGTAGGTTTTTTCGAAAAAATGCCACTCTGGATCTAACTGTCATTCACTTCATTTGCACTTGTAGTATGGTTGTATACGAGTAGTATGTAGTATATGGTTTGGTTCTGATGCAATGTACCTAACATCTGCTTCAGAAATGCGAACAGTGCGAGCCACTATATGATTCAAGCTGCATTTCCTCAATTCCTCCATAGGTGGCACTCATAGCGAGTAGGTGTAGAATGGGCTAGCGACTATTTATTACACAAGTTGACATTTTGCCGATTTTCAATGACATTATCTCGTAGTGTTACGTAATACCCTTGCGGCATCGTCTCTTATCGAGTTACTTTTAGGAAATGTCCGATTTTTTAGCAGTTGTGTTAAGCTAATAACTCAGGATTGCCTCATAGCTGATAATTGAGGTGCTTTAGAGGCGGAGATGAGGCATACCTTAGGTTAGCTTGACCCTTTCAGTAGATCTTGTACCCGGAAGCTACACACAAAGCTATTTTTCGAGAGTATAAAAAAATAAAATTGTTTTAAACATTCAAAGAATTACCCATCCCTAGGTTTTGTGCACCATGCCTTGAAAACATTCTGTATAATCCTACTACACGGTTACTAAATGTTGTGGAAACAAAAGAAAAATCCACCAAGGCCATGTGTTTTACAACCATAAAGGAAGTTGGCTTTCAAGATGCAAAGCTTTTCTTTCATGCTGTGGGAGTAGAACCGACGTTTATTTAGGAGGGCCACAGCAATCGAACGCCTCGGTAATATCCGGGGCAATGACTTGATCCTTTACAAACAACTGTAGGAGATTTTGTGAAGTTTGGTTGTAACATCTGGCAGTGGAACTGTTTTATTCACTGTATGTTTATCTACACTGATTTCTCTAAGGCTACACTTTTTAGCAAAATATCGCACAATGTTCAAAAATTGGCACAATTTCAACCCAGTTTCTTGAAACTAGTTATTTATTTATTATTTATTTATTTTGCGGTTAGTACACTGCTCGAACAGATGATTCCATTTAACGAACAGGAAATATACAAAATACAAAAAAAAAGAAAAAAAAAATCAATAAACACGTATCAAGTACATTACACACATTACATCTAAATAAGTTCTTAACCTACAGTCAAAAACGACCTTTTTAAAAGTGATATAGTGCAATGAAAAATGTCCACTAAATTCTTTACTTTTTCATAGTTGTTACACATTACATATAATGGCGAAAAAAGTAACACACTGGTACGAGGCACAGGTAAATAGAAATTGGTATTGTTAAACCTTATGTTTCGGTACGGTACGTGTAATGACAGCTTTTCTAAAAGAAACTGGCAATCAACTGTGTTGTTCAAAATTTTATATAAGAAAACCACAGCGCAGTAATTTCTGCGCTTAGATAAATTTACCATATTAAATCTACTGAGCAATAAGTCATTGCGAAATCCAGCCTCAGGATAAATCCCATCTTCCTTGAACCATAAATATTTAGCAAAACGTCGCTGGATCTTTTCAATGCTGTCCGAATGTACATCATATGCAGGGTACCAAATTATACTACAGTATTCGAGCTTACATCTAACAAACGCATTGAATAACAATAAAAGAGTTTTAGCATTATTGAAGCTCTTGCCACACCTAAGTATGAAACCCATCGTCTTGTGCGCACCGGTTACAATTTCAGTAATGTGTTGCACAAAAGTTAACTGTGGGTCGAAAGAAACACCTAGATCCCTCACAATGGAACAACTACCCAAGACTTGACCATGTATGTGATAAGCATAACCAATTATATTCTGCTTACGTGTGAAAGACATAGTCTGGCATTTTGTAATATTCAGATACAGCTGATTCAGGCAACACCACTCATACAGACGTACTAGTTCATCCTGAAGCTTCATACAATCGACAATTGTGTCAATTCTAGAAAATAATTTCAAGTCGTCTGCGTACAATAAGTTGCAACAATTTAGTTGGCCACTGAGATCATTCACAAATATAGCGAATAATAGCGGACCCAGGACGGAGCCCTGGGGCACCCCAGATGTCGCAGAAATACTGACAGACCTAAAACCACGGTACTCAACGAAAAGTATTCTGTCCAACAGATAAGATCTGAGGAAATTTGCGAATCCAAGTGATATACCACATTTTAAAAGCTAGTTATAGTTATATAGTTATAGTTATATCGTGCTTGTATTGCCAGGAAAAAAATGGCGTCAAGTGGGTTGACTCTGTATGTACATCCTACGCAACACTGCCATCAGTTCATAAAGGAATGTAGGATAGGAACGAGATGATAATGATAGAATATAACGATAAACGTGAAAACGACAAACCCATCTTAGAAAATTTTGAAGTATTACCCTGTACCATTTCATTTTTACTACAAGGGCAGTACGTAAACAATTCGATATGGGCAACAATGTCAGGATAATATTAAAGCCAGTTACTTGGTGACGAAGCGGCAAGGAGTTATCGTCCTTTGCAAAGCGATAAGGGCGATATGATCGGATTGTCGGGGCCATCTTTAGAAAAAGGCTTATGAGTATCTCCCGTATTTAACTGACTCCGGACATGACATGCACAAATCTACTATTTACCATTACACTAGTGTACTCCAACTACTAGTAAGGATTAGTCACACAGACTGAATCATGGGATCGTCACACAGACTGAACCTGACCGTCACACAGACTGATCATAAGGTCGTCGCACAGGCAGACTAGGAATTATCACCTACGCTAACTCTTTGGTCGCTAGGTGTACGGACAGACGTGCCAAGTTTAACGATTGTTACAAAAAAAGACAGTCCAGGAACCGGGATATCACGTTGCCGTGTCAATATCCCAAAGCTCCGACGTAACCCCTGAATCAGAGATAACCGAGCAAGATGACTATCATTACAGTAACAATTCCTTCACACATCCTGCCATGAGATACATTCAGACTCCAGAGATTACCAAGAGAAGATAGTTAAGCGCTCATTCAGACCTAGGACGTCACTTCGGCCAAAGGCCACCGTGTCAACATCCCAAGCGCTCCGACGCTTCCCCTGGCAGAGGAAACCGAGCACCTGCGGATTTTCAATAGCAAATTGTAAGCCATAAATTAAATTATGAAGGTAAAAGGTATAGCATCTTTATAAGCATGGCTTAAGACATTAGTCATCATGAATATAACAGTATTATGGTTCTAAATCCATGCAGTACAGCAGAATAAAGGAAACACTCAGTGATTGCTCACCTTTCAGGTAACCAAAACACTACACAAAATAGCACATCAACACTGTAATGTGCACTACTTGGTCTGAGAAGCAATGACTTCCACGCACCATTTAAACTGAGAAGCGAAACCAGCCTGCGTTATTAAGAAAGTTTATCCTGGGAACAAGTACCCAGAGAAGGAATGGAATGTATAACATAAACAAACTTAAGGGCCGTCCTGCTGAGTGACACTAACCAGACTTGTGAACCTTCTGGAAACATTTCGTGTGATACAGGGTTGGACTCGCGTGTAAAAATGTGTTTGAGATATTTCGTAAACTTACAGGATTAAGTTCAGTGCAATTATATCCTCTTAGCAAAAATTCAGTTACGAACATGTCCAAAAGAGTAATTAAATGGATTAAGTCAGGCAAACAGGCCCATACTATTAGCCCATAGGCATTCTTTCTCTGCTGTTCCGGTAGTTAAAGTTCAAATCTCGTACACTTTTGTACGAGATTTTCAAAATGATGACTACACACTCAACATTATGTGGATAAGTATAGTAATGCTTCAAACATTACCCATATTTACTGTTAGCTTTTTTAGTTGGTCCGGTTGGACAATAACTGGTCCGTGAAATGTATCCACGTCAAGGATATTCCACGTGATGCCAGAGCTGCTATTCTGTAAATTTGTAATGCTGATTTTGTTAAAACGATATCAATACGAACTATGTATTGCCTTCCTCTAGCTGCAAACATACACCATCAGTTAAGAAAGTGTTGATCTTACTGACTCATATCAACTCTAAATATTCTCATTTTATATTTCGTTTATTCTATTCTCTAATCAACCAATTCAACTGAAAATGCAGGAGTACGCGGATCGAAAACATGTCTCTATCATTCTCCTTTTAAGAGCAAATGTACGGGGAAGTCTTTGACGTGTGAAATATGGCTAATAGGTGTATAGAATTATCGGAGTTGGGATCGTATAAATATACATTTTTTTTTCTGAAAATGACCAGGACCCAGGAGGCCAAAAAACGAGGCTTGAGTGATTTTGATTTTTTTGTTTATGGCTTGTTTTATCCGCCGTCACTAGACCGATTTTCTAAAACGATAAGACGTTTTCGTCCTTGACATAGTAGCAACATTGTGTGAACATTTCATCTAAATTCGAGCTGTACTTCTGAAGTTATAGATGGGCCAAGGACTAGCGAACAGACAGACCGACGGTAATGAGTAACTTGATTTTACCTGGTGTACACGCCATATAAGATCCAAGAAACAAAATCTCATTATCGCAATTTTTTGCAATTAAAGTGTTTCCTCGCCCAGTGACGTACAAAGTAAAAAGTATCAGATGATGGTAAGAGTACCCAGAGGCGAGATCAAAAGATGTTTCAAAGGTGCTGATTTTTTGGTAACATTAATAGTAATACCAGTCAAGATCAACATCATCAAATATGACTAACACTGCACAAAAGCAGAAGAAACTAAGCAGTTTTCAATACTGTCAGCGACTATAATACTGCCTCGCCCAGTGGCGCAGGAAGTGAAAATTAGCTACAAACATCTGTAACAAAAAAATGAAATGGATGAAGTTAGTCAAATAGGCTCATACAATTAATATACTATATTTTGCATATTTGGCGTGCTTTTTTCTACAACAAAAAGTTTTGGAGGCAAGTACGTTTTCACACAAAGTTATCTCTTGTCGATGGATTGCCCTCCCCCTTCCCCTGAGAAAAAGTCCTACTCGCACATGATCGGAACTATGTGCACATCTGGCATGGACCGCGAAGCGTATGATCAGCACGCAGGGGTCAGAAATATTTTCAAAATAATCGCGATCCTCTGAAACGAAACGAAGTTAGAGCGTTTTTTTTTATTTTTTGTCTCTAGCTTGCCGTCACTACATCGATTCTCAGAAACTATTATGTCTTATCGCCCTTGGCATAGTATCAACCTTGTGTGGAAATTACATCAATATCCGACCAGTACTTTCCAAATTATAGCGGGGTCAGGCAGACAGACGGATAATCTGTGACATGGTTTTTCGTGATGTATATGTCGGCGTCAAACGCTGAAATTCGTCGTTCCCTGAAATGCCTGGTCAGTTCCCGTATTGCCGGCAAACGCCATAACAACTTGATTATTACAACGTTTGACTAAGCATTTCAGTCATTCCCTGTAACGACTGAACAATTTTAGTCAAACACCGTAACAACCACATTAACTTCGTTACTACATTTACCTCATTCAGTCATTCATGTACCAGTTTTATGTTCATTTGCTTGAGCATACACATAGTCTTTTCTGTTCTGCGAAAAAGCAGTGTTTATCTAATAGATCTATTTGTTTAAAAAAATCTTCTTTGTAATTCATGGTGCCGTAGAAGCTAACATGCACTAACAAATAATGTTTAAAATAATATTAAATATAAGATAATTCTATGTAACTCTTATTCGTTTGCCACTACTCGCAGTTCTGCATTTTGCTTTTTAAGGGTACTTACTTATTGTTTTATATTCCTTTCGATAGTTTCAGGATATTTCTTGTTGGTTTAATACATTAATGATTAATGTCCACAATAATGTTATAATACAGACAACATTTTAATCTATTTTTCTTTCCTCTTCGATTAATTTATGATTGATTATTTTTCTTTTAATATTATTGATAAAGTAGTACCTTGTCATATTATGTACTTCATTGGGGCAACACTGTATTGATTACAGCGATTGACTAAAATAGGCGAATACGATATCGAAGTTAATGTGGTTGTTACGGTGTTTGACTGAAATTGTTCAGTCATTACAGGGAATGACTGAAATGCTTAGTCAAACGTTGTAATAATCACTGTTGCGGTATTTGCCGGCAATACGGGGACCGACTAGGCATTTCAGGGAATGACGAATTTCAGCATTTGACGCCGACATATACAGGGTGTTCCTTGATGATTTGCGAATATTTAAAGGTGTGAATCTACATGAAAACTTAATGTTAGTAGCTTTATAAACTAGTGTCCAAAAATGTTTCCTTACAAAAACTCGGGGTGTTGAAGTTTTAGGAAAAAAATGGAAATTGATTAATATTTTCAGAACCGCTTCAAATATTTTACTAATATTTAGTACGTAGTGAAAGTTAATAAAGTTGCATATTTTTCAATGTAAAAATATTTTTTAGCTTTAACAGAGGTGTGCGTACGGGTATTTTTTAAGAAAAAAATGGTACGCCAATGGTTTTTTCCAAGTAAACATTTTTTTTAAATTTCCCGTTCAATTTAAAACAAATGATCTCTCTCAAGTAGCTTTCCTTCGATGCGCCATTTTTCAGTAAAAAAATGAAAACCGTTCTATTTTCCCAGAAAATTAATGTAATAATTGAAGAATGCAATTTAGCAATAAATCTAGTTGCTCTGGAATATGTCACTGGCTTTTGACATTTGACAAGTCTCTGATATTCAAATCTGTTCGCTGTGATATCTTTTTCATTATTTAGTTTTTACAATCTTGTTAATAATGGTGAATTATTCAAATGTACAAATGGCGGAAATGCATTACGTATATGGCCTTGCCGACAGTAATGGTGAGCAAGCCAGACGGATTTATCACCAGAGATATCCCGATCGTGCTTTGCCTTATAGTCGAACTTTTTCTAATATTCATCGTCGTCTTGTTGAAACTGGTTCTGTCCGAAAAGGAACATCTGAAGGTAGACCTCTAAGTGTGAGAACACCTGAAATTGGGAAAGCAGTGCTGCCCGACGTCGAAGAACATCCTGAAACGAGTACGAGGAGGATCGCTAGACACGTAAATATTTGCCATCAAATTGTTTGGAGAATGTTAGTGGATTTTTTGTCATATTCTTACAATATTTTAAGAGTACAGGCATTACTTCCCATTGATTTTCCAAGGCGTGTGACCTTTTGTCAGTGAGGATCGAAGCGAGTTGGTGTAGCGATACAAGAGAGCTAGATCGCCGACGGCCCGCCTGTGTGAAAGGGTCCCGAGACTATGTGTTAGAGAAGAGTCATCGATCAGTCGGAAAGACCTCCTGGCGGCAGCACCCCAAATGTGTGAGCAATACTCGATGCTAGGCCTTATCTGGGCCTTGTATAGAGTGAGAAGGTCATGGGGAGAAAAGTACTTCTGAGCCCTAAACAAATAGCCTAAGTTTTTCTCAGCAGCTGCCACTCTTGACGAGATGAGTTCGTGCCAGACCAGGTCCTCGGTGATCTGGACTCCGACCTGTCGAAGTGACTGGCTCTTTGGCAGAGCTCGGCCATCCATCGAAGCAGTGATAACCTCCAGGTCTCTCGAAATAGAGGAAGTCGTCGCTAGTCTTCTATTTTCCAGCTCAGCGGCAGAGATCAAATGTCACTCTGAATTCCTGCATGTCGAGTGCTGTCATCAGCGAAACTGTGGTTTGGGTTGATCGTGCAGGAAAGGAGGTCGTTGATATGTAAAAGGAATAGTGTCGGAACCAAGACCGATCCCTGGGGATCACCTCTGTTGACGTTGTGGGATGAAGAGGAGAACCCGTCAATTACGACGGATATTTTGCAATTTTGCGGCCAAAGTCAGCCTCCCATCTGCAAAACTTTTCTGGGAGGCCATAGGATGGAAGTTTGCTCAAAAGGGCAGCGTGTCACAGCTGATCGAACGTTTTCATTATGTCAAGAGCAACGACATAAGCCTCACCATAAGACTGGATGAGTTTACTCCACAATTGCGTGACGTAAGCTAGCAGGTCCCCTGTGGATCGTTGACGCCAGAAATCATACTGCCTGTCGCTAATCGAGGTAGTCCAGAAGCTCGCGATTGAGGCACCTCTAAATCACGTTACTTATAACAGAATGCAGAGCTATATGCCTGTCGGTCTTAGATCCCTTTTTTGGCATGGGTTAGACATGAGCGAATTTTCAGTTTTCTGGGAAGGTGCCAGATTCATAAGGTATCTGTAAGAGACGCGAAAGAATTGGAGCAAGCTCCGCTTATTGATGTCGAGCGACAAGAGTACTCGTCTTACGGTCTTATACCTGAATGTTACTTCCAGCATAGTTTAGGCACTTACACTGTATGAGGGATGTATTCCTCCATTCCGACGTGGATAATTTTGGTTATCGAAGAACAGACAGCCGAAGCATCCGCGTCAATGAAACAGACATCTCTCCAAGGCAACGTAGAAAAGAAGTCTCTGAGCCTCTCTCAGTCGGCATGTCCGTAATGCCAAATTTTACGGCCTGTGCGAGTTTCTGCTGCCACAGCGGGTTCTGACCGAAACCTAACCTCCACAACAACGTGGAGCTACCAAGGGGGGTCAAGACAGCAGTGCTGTAAGAGACAGGATGCGTGGTCAGAAAGAGATCCAGCAGGCTGATACTGGCATGTGACAAAACGCGGGAAAAAAGTAGGGCCCGTCACCAGCTGGGTCAGCCCTTGAGTAAGAGCGAACGCTTAATCTGCTGCATCGGTCTTATTTGAGCGCAACCAAAGCAAATTATGGTCATTGAAATCACCGAGGAGAACTACCTCTGAAGCGGAGTGATCGATGTTCAGGAAGTGGATCTTGACGGCGAGGTATTCAAGAAGGTCATCCCAGTTATGGTCCTAGGGAGAGCGATAAAGGCAGCTAATAAATTTGGGGGATGTTTTGGAGTTGAGGCGAATCCACAGAGTGTCCTTCCGGTCTGATTCAGTGATTCCAGAGAAACATCGCTGCAGCAGGAAATACTGCTGCGGACAAAGACCACAACTCCCCCGTTCTTACTCAGATTGGAGTGCACCTCGTAATTTGGGAAGCTAAGATGGTTAATCGGTGCGGACTCTGAGATTTTTGTCTCCGCCAAGAAAAGTATGGCGGGACGATTGGATTGCAAGTAGTGATGTACAGCATCAATGTTGCTGTTGATCCCGCAAATGTTCGCGCAACAAATGTTATCTTCGATGTTCCCTCGAGTTCACCCTCCACCCGTCCATTCCGGGAATGGAGTGAGTTTACATCCGGAATCATTTGTACTCGAGGGATCCACCATCATTAATTTCTTTGTTTTGGAAGATAACCGCTGCATAGCTTAGGTGTGGAAACATGCGAACATTTATGAGACACCCTGGGAAAAGCTAGCGGGTGGTACCGCGTCGGTCGACTAGTCCTTGTCTACCACCTTCTTTTTGCGTGTTAATGATATTAAATAGACCTAAAGTGGCCCGTTGGTGGAATTGTACCGCCACCCGGCAATCGGTACTGAGGTATTCCTTAACGCGTGTACAATCACTTGATCTCTAAATCCGCTAGTGAGCTTGTGATAGAATAAAAAACACTCCAGGGATTTCAACGAGTGCGGAATTCCATGAGAAGGAGGGCGGAAGTATGCATACTAAGTGAAGGGGGCCATTTTCAACAATTTTTGTAATCATTTCGTTGGTTTTACTTTTACGTTTATTGTCAGTTGTTGTTGTTGTTCATTACCCCTAATGTGTTTAATTTTACCAATTAAATTAATAATAATTTTGCAAGTTAGACAATAGAACGGTTTTTATTTTTTTACTCAAAAATGACGTATCGAAATAAAGCAACTCTAGGAAGATCATTTGTTTTAAATTGAACGGGGAATTCAAAAATAATTTTTATTTGGCAAAAAACCATTGGCGTACTATTTTTTTCTTAAAAAATATCGAAGTCATTACCCGTAAGCACGCCACTGTTAAAGCTAAAAATTATTTTGGCATTGAAAAATATGCAGCTTTATTAACTTTTACTATGTACTAAATATCAGTGAAATAGCTGAAGCGGTTTTCCTAAAACTTCAAGACCCCGAGTTTTTGTAAGGAAACGTTTTTAGACCATAGTTTATAAAGCAAACTAACATTAATTTTTCATGTAGATTCACACCCTTAAATTTTCGCATATCATTAAGGAACACCCTGTATATCACATATGATCTTAAAAAACATAATAAGGGAGTAAAAGTGAACTATTTTTGAACTCCTGATACATACCAAAGTGGTACAGATGATATAATCAGTACTGCTTGAGTATATGTATTCCTTAATAGATAAAAAGATGTTAAGACGTTAAGTAGACTGGCATTTTATCTATATGCAAAAATACTCGTACTTTAAAGCATTCTAAAAGGTTCATAATATTATGCTCCTAAATTTTGCTCTCACACTGAAATTATCACAAGAAGTCAAGAAAATTCAAAATCGAAGTTATTGGAATATCTTAATTTTTTCGTTTTTGCTCCTAGCTCCCCACCACTGTACCGATTTTTTAAAATGAAGCAATATTATCTATTATTAAGCATATTGTTTCCCAGATTTTATCAATGTCAGTTTAGCCGTTCCTTAGATATGTGATTACAAAAACATCGGAAGCAGCTTGTTGGATCTACATACTATATACTCGTAGAACCTGGAATATATTATATTCCTGGATCTGTATCTTATACATCCAATAGTACAAAATTTTGTTTGGTGTAATCATCATAGTATGAAAGAGCTCTCTGAATTGACCTTCATTCAGGCCATACCGAACTGTAAAGAAAACTCGATACAAAAGGTGGAAAATTCCTGCGATAAAAACCATGGAACGCTTGGTAACGACACTCTAATCAAAAATTAATTTGTCAAGAGGATACTTGAATTTCACCATCGTTCGGGTATCTTTGGGGAGAAACCCTAATGTTTATGGAAATTTAATTTTATCAATTTCAGCTACGTGCGTGCGGTGAGCTTAGAGGCAGTCTGTTATTTTTCCCGTTACTTTCCACGCCTAATGGAAACATATTTAGGTATCGCAAACATTTGGAACCACGAAAATGTTTAAACTTCCTAGAATGCAAAATTTCTGAGACTAAATTCTATCCATGTTTATTTGTGAGTTCATGGATTGGTACATCAATCAAACAGCACGAAATATCAAAACACACCCAATTTTTGTTGTATGCATTCCGAGCTATTGTGTATGCTTCCAATGTGGAAACTTGTCAAAAATTCAAAAACAAAGTAATGGAAGTGAGTGGCAGACTGCCAGACTAGGAGTTTGTGATGTTATCATCCATCACTACTTTTTGAAGGTTCTGTATCATACATTGTGTTGTGTTGAAAATGTTGAACGATTGAGTATGGATCATAATGAAGAGGATATGAACTGTCAACTCACTAATGCTATTTACAACACGTAATCGAAAATGTATAGCATTACTTAAAAACAGCGTTTTATGTTAGTAACAATTTCAAGCGTATGAGCTCGCAGGATCCAGCTAGTGCGCTGTTGTCGGCTTGACGCTCACCGTGCAGATTTTGGTACTTGTTGCGACAGTTGAATATTGTCGAAATCCACGAGGATTTCGCACATGAAACCATGCCTATAACCTTCCTTGGGCGTCAATTAGTAAGTGTATACATTTTTATGTCTCTCCGTGTTGTGGCTCCAACGTGGAGCTTGTATAATGAATAGCGTATAATAGAAATTGTACTTATTGCGAAGTTTAGGAACTACTGTCCGAAAATTAGCCGTTTTCGAATTATACTAATTTTTAAGATTTTATAAAATATTCTAACTTACGAAAATTGATACTCAAATGTACATTATTGACGTTATCTCATGCAGTAAGCTTCAAAATAGTTCAATTTTTGTTAAAAAAATCTTCGTTCATCTCAAATACTCAATTTACTAGAAACAATCACCTACAAATTTTTCGTGCAAAACAATTTTAAAATATCTACGTTTCACTGCCTTTCAAATGAGGTATCAAAGTCACAAACCGGTTTAGAAATGACAAAGATATGAGTGAAAGAAACAGGTAGAGCCGCGAACATCGGACTTTGCCACCGGAATAGTGTGATAAGTAAGACTAGTCACTCCCCTCCCTCCCGCGCTTCAATCTGCTCTGCGATTTGTTGCCTTCGGATGTGTTTGTTTGCTTGCTGTTTTGATACTTCTAACGACTTGGTTCTTGTTGGACTTCCGTGTGTGATTCTTTTCCTGACGACCTAGACTGTACCCTGTTTTCTGTGGTTCCTTACGACTTGGCTGCTGTGTGACTTGTTCCTGATCTACCTATCGATGAACAATGGTTGATGAACAAAGGAGGCGGCCGTTCAGTTTCGAAGAATATACCGATATCCTTTTCTACTATGGAGATGCCAGAGGCAATGCTGAAGAAGCTCGTCGTGAGTATGGGGAAATGTTTCCTATTCGTCGCCTACCTGACGCCCGCGTATTTAGGCAAACGTTCCGTCGGGTTCGAGAACGCGGTACCGTCGTAAGATATCAAGGTAAGTTTGCATCATTGATAATTATCATCATAATCAGTCCTTCAGTAAGGCCTATGTAGAGCCTTGGAGGTCTGTGGGCTGAACTGATGATACTGTAACATAGTTGTTTTGATACAGTTGATTGAACTTCTTAATTAAAAGTTTATTCATTTAATTTTAACAGGAGCATCTACACGGCACTGAAGATGGAAACAATTTTCTCCAAAAAACTGTTGTTATTTGTTTTTTCATTTTATTTCAGGTGATGCAGGTAGACCTCGACATGATGTGGAAGAAGAAGAAGAAATATTAAATATTTTCGAAAGAGACCCTACTCTCTCTACACGCGTTGTGGCTCGACGGCTTGGTTTATCCCAATGGCAAGTGTGGTATGTTTTGCATGAAAACATATTCTACCCTTACCACTACACACCTGTGCACGTCATAGAGGAAGGAGATCCCATGAGGCGCATACAATTTTGTCGTTTTATTTTAAACGCTGATGTTGAAGATAACAATTATTTAAGAAAAATTCTATGGACCGACGAATCAAAATTTGATAAAGACGGCAGAACAAACTACCATAACGCTCACTATTGGGGTAAACGTGCAGTGGGAAATCCTCATATGAAGAAACCAGAAGGGTCTCAAAGGCGATTTTGTCTGAATGTCTGGATGGGCATTATAAATAGGACCACATTTCCTACCCGACAACTTAAATGGAGAAGCCTACGAAAATTTCTTAAGAAATATTCTATTTGAATTACTTGAAGACGTGCGGGTACACACAAGACACAGAATGAGCTTTCACCATGACGGGTGCCCAGCACATTTCAGACTAAGTGTTAGAAATTGGTTAAATGAGCAGTTTCCGAATCGATGGATCGGTAGAGGCGGACCAATCCCATGGCCAGCACTCAGTCCCGATCTCACACCTATGGACTTTTTTATGTGGGGTCGCATGAAAACTTTAGTATACTCTGATTAAAATCCTGTACCCACATTATAAGACCCCAGAAACAGAATAATACATGCAGCACCTAGAAATTCAAGCCTCTCTTAGGAATTCGGCGGTAGTAAAATCAGCTGTCATAAGAAGCTTAAAATGTGTTTGTTTAACATGTATTACATAAATAAAGGTACATACAAAAAAGTTATACGTAATTTTGAAATTTGCATTTTTTCAGAATTTGATACTCATAATACAGGCATACGTAACTGTGTAGGTATGTGTAAAAACAGTAAATTATTTGGCAAAAAAGCTAGTAATTTTCATATGAACAGATTGTTTTTTTATAATTATTTAGAAGAGTAAGTTGAATTTTATTTAATTTCGTAAGTGTGACTGTACTGTATTCTTCTTGCTGAAAATAACGTTGCAAATTTTTCACGCAGTCTAATGCCTCCTTAGTTATCACTGGAAGCTCTTCTTCATCGTTGTTTTCTAGTTTGTCTTCCTGTTCATTATCAACAGATCCTTCAACTTTTTCAAGCCCAATTTTTTTTTACCAAAAAAAAAATTTTTTTGTCTTTTTCTGTGTAATTATGGTCTAAAAATTACGGTAAAAATGTTTTTTTCTCAAAAACAATTTTTTTTGGGAGGAAAAATGATGACTCCATTTGGAATCAGTGGGCGTAAGATAAGAAAAATGTAAATTGATAATGGTTTATTTTAGATTTAATTTTAGTTATAAAAAAAGAGTAGTAAGAGTAGTAAACATTTAAAATTACTGATTATGGAATTTAATAAAACAATTTTTTCCTTTGACAAACATAGAGGCATGTTGCATTTCATGCAAGAAATTCTCGTATACGATTTGATGCAATTCCTACATCTCTGCTTTGGTTCTATGTGTTCTGGCCAGTGAGAAAATCCATCAAATCTCATCTATCGGTCTGGGCACAACAGGTCGTTTTCGTGGAGGCTGTTCAACTTCTGCATCCGACGGGCGTCCTCTTCGCAGTAATGGTGCATTCTGTTGCAACATTGCATGTGCAACTTCAGCTCTGAAAGTGACCAGTCGTTTAATTTTTTTGATTCCTCTTGCTAAATAGTATCTCCTGTACAAGAGCCATGCGTTGACGATGCAAATATCTATTAGATGGTAAATTATTCGTAAATAATAACGTCTAACACCTATGAAAATAGTAGATTACAGTGGCCCACTGACGCCAATTGGAATCATTATTAAAGTGGCGTTAGGCCCACTGATTCCATTTGGCATCATAACATTCTAAGTACATAGTTTCAACAATTTTACTATGATTTCAATAAAAACCTCATTTTGTATTACTAATGACCTAATAATGCTATTTGTATTAATATTAAACACATAAAATATAAACTTACCTTGATTTTATGCAAGAACAAACAATAATTATTACACGCAATACTGTAAACTTTGAATTAACCTAAAAATCGAAATGTCAATCAATATTTCACAAACTGGTATGCGTGTCGCCATCTGTGATCTATTGGCTATAATATATTGCCTGGGATTTCTATTTCTATTCATTTTCAGTTTTCTGTCGTGGCTTTAGGCAATATATTCCAATTGGAGTCGCTGGGCTGGAAAGGGTTAACCAAATGGAGTCTGAAAATTCCTGTGTTGCTATTAAATTATTGTCAACATTTACATACTTTACATACAAACTTGTCTATATTCAGTATACTATTAATTTTAAGTAAATCACTTAATGGAATTTCATCTTCTGGATTAAAATTCCCATGCAATAGTAAGCAAATTTATAGTATCTAAAATGGTGACAGCTTTGGTAATGTTGACATTTTCTTGAAGCTCCATAATTTTCATCAACATGTTTCCGATATATTTGTTTAATACTCTAAATGATACCCTGGTCCATTGGTTGCAGAACTGATGTCACATTGGGTGGAAAAATTGAAGGTTGATGTTATTAAGTGAAATATTTGGATGAGCGGTTCAGTTATCGACCAAGAGCAAAATTTTACGATTTTTCTTAATAAGTTCAGCGTCCTACTTTTTTAAATATTCTTCAAAAATTGATGAAGTCATCCAAGGTTCATTATATCCAACATAATCGACGGGAATTGTTTTAACATTTTTGAAACACCTGGGTTTCTTAAATTTCCCTGAAATAAAAAAAGGTCATAAATTCTTTGCAGCACTACCGTTAAATATCAAAAAAATTATAACATGAATTTCTATTCATTCACTCACCTATTATCAATAGTTTCCGTTTCTCGGTACCAGAAGCATTAGCACAAATCATAACAGTTATTCGCTCTTTTCATAGTTTCCCTCCATTGCAAGTTTCACCTTTAAATGTATGAGCTTTATCTGATTGCATTCTATAAAATATCCCGGTTTCATCTGCGTTGAATATGTTATCATCTGAGTAATCACTGGATATTACGGGCCAAACTTGAGAAATCGAAACTTTGGTAACGAACTTGTCAACTGAAGCTGACTCACCACATATTTTTCCAAAAACAATGTTATGTCTTTTCTCAAACCTGTCTAGCCAACCGGAACCATTTAAACAGCATATAATCGTCTTGGGGATGCAGAGATACCAGCATTTTTTTTTGACTACATATTTGATTTTCAGTCATTTTTAATTTTGTCACGGTTTTTCCAAATATTTGACACAGTGGATTTTTTATAGCCATACGAGCACATATGTTTGCTTGAGATGAACCCTGCTCAAACTCACTAATTATTGTGAACTTTTCATGTAAAGTGAATGCACGTTTTGCACTTTCCGACATGTTTATAACTCTAATGAATACAGTATAACACTGGTGGCCAAGTTCGATTGCAAACTGCGAATCCAAACCGCCGTAAACGATTGCATCATCTAAATCTGCTTCGGGGAAGTACCAAAATAGCTCGCATATACTGGATTAAAATAGTCCACTATAAGCGAGGGTCTCTTTTAAGCGAGTTTATAATATCCGAGGATTTTAACATGGAATTATTTATAGGACCTTAAATTGTGTCCATTATATACGGGTTTCCATTATACGCAAGTTCATTATAAGTGGATTCCACTGTATTTATTTGCTTCAAAGAAATAATACATTTGTGATACACACTGCATATTTTTGAGGTACAAATAGAATTCGCTAATCGATGGTTTAAGTTCTGTTTACCCTTCTTTTAAAAGCATACTGAAACCTTTCTGTTGTATTTTAGTTAATAATTTCTGAAAGAAACCTCTAGAGACGCTACTGATATCAGCCATGGCTATTTCCAAACGAATGAAGTAAATAACAAGAATGTCACATCAAGTTTACGTCAAGTACAAAAAGTTCGACTCTTGCATATTCGAAAGCAGCTATTTTACATACGAGCTACGAGCTAGAGGCTCGTGCGGCAGTGAAAACTTTCCGTTCATGATTAATCTTTACAGATTTATTCATGAGTTTTTTCTGTAAACAGTGGAGTCCAAAAACCGGTTAGATTCTTTCGCAAATAGGATTTGATTTTTTTTTTCAAGATTTATCACTTCTATGTAAAAACTGGTTTGTCGATTTTTTTTATAGAGAATTGAGGGTTTTCGACCATTTTTTAAAGAAAAGTCTGTATTTCCAAACTTGTTTATATCTCAAATATCAAATACATTATTGCGGAATTGACATTTTTTTACAAATCATGTTATACTTTTTTACAAAAATAAATAGATCTTTTTGTAAGAAATATGTATGTTCAGTTGTTTACATATGAATAGATGGAGAAACTTAGCCTTACGCAATTTCTGTATAGGTATTGGATATTTAAAACCTTCATTTTTATTATTTCTCCAGTCTACAATCATGTACTTTCCAACGAGCTATGTAGTGCTTTTAAATGCATATAAATAAAGCATTACATTTGATTTATACCTTATGGCAAACATACAGAGTGTCTCAGAATAAGATAGCAATCTTCCAGGTGCAAAAAATACAGGCTTCTAAAGAAAGCTACTGGAAACCGGTTTGTCTTAAGGAACTTTGAAAGACTATTGTAATCAGTAATCAGCTAGGGTTTCACAAGATTGTGTCTATGTAAAACAAGTGATTTAGATTAGACTGTCAGGGATGGACTGGAAAATTGAAGAAGGAGGTGCTCAGGTTTTTCTGTTAGGTTTTTGTACCAAGCCAAGGCCTGGAGCCTGGGCCTCGTGTGCCCACAGGATAAAGACGGAGTAGATTCTGGGATCTTTCAGGTCACTGATTATGAATCTTTTATCAGAATCACTGTATTGTCAAAACAATAGAATTGGAATACTGAAACCAATACTAAAATGTTCTTCTCACAAACAACTCATTTATTAGATAATTCAAGCTTACATAAATTCTCTTCAGCCTAAATGCAAATGTCATCAGTGAGACATTCTTATACAGGGTGTACACAAAATTAGCAATATTGCCTTTGTGCTAGTATGCGAATTCGTATCAGCGATATAATTGTACTGTTTCCTTTTGCCACCGTCATATTACGTCTGTCAGTGTCGATCAAAAGTTGCTTAAATAAATTCGATTTTTAGTTGTGTCTACTAAGGGACTGTACCTTCGTAGGGTAGTGCCGTAGGACATTTTTGGCATTTGTGGCATTAGTTTTTCTCGTTCTCTATGCACCCAAGAAATTGCCATCCTATCCTGGAATACCCTATTGCCTGTTTGGAAGAAAAACTCAAAATTCATGAATTCATAAGAAGGGGCTTGGAACACTCTTCCACACATAACTATGCAGCTTTGGTTGGAACTCAGGCTGCGACTTCGCACCATAAGTGGTATAGTTACTAAATAAGTTTAATAATACGGTTTATTCAGAGTTAGTTCGTTAGTTACGAGTCTTCCAAATCGATACTACGAATAGTTGAGGTGTTGAGTCAATCCACTTGACCCTGTTTTTCCCACTTCTACACCAATAATAAGCGTTTACCAGTTTATTCGTGCAAAAGGAGCGCACTCTAGACTGCACAATCAACTCTTGCCGATAATAATGTATGAGCATTATTCCGTGGCGTCTAAAAATAAGCGATGTATTGTGCGGCTATATTGCCGAGAAGGAAAATGACAATAGCTGCAGCTTTATAAAAGAAATAGGATAATTGAATAGCCTACAACGAGGCACAAGATAGGTATCAGCCATCAACGTATCAGAAACGCGTCCGTCTGTCCGTATGTTTGCCCGTCCATCGTCGACGCCACGCGAAGGGACGTTAACTTTATCGCTCGATTGATGGGGGTCCTACGGTTATTCTATGGTTGTTTTGACGTTCAACGAATGGCGTTAACCGATAATTGCTTACAGTGGAACATGCTTGTTGTACGGAAACTGCTATGTGGTGTTTTGTGATAAGCTGTGAGGTGGGTACTTAAGCCAAAGCTTGTGTTCTATGATTCGTTTTATTCGTTTTTGTACCTATTGCATATGAGCATGGACTTGGTATACATTTCGGAGTGTCGTGGCCTTTTGAATAGGAGACAGAGAGTTTGGGATTAAAAAAAGACGTGCATGCTTCAAGTTTTCAGTCACTCTCCATGGGTACCCTTCACCGACCTTTATCTCTACGTCTGTTAGGATTGGATGTAAGATATGGTTTGACTTTCAGAACAAAATATTTTTTACGAAAAGGAGGAGAAGTAATTTGAAAAGATCCGTATTCTTTTTTGTACATGAAATGTTTTTAGTCATTTTAGGGTAAGGCTAACATAATACATTTAGGGAGCGAAATTATTGTTAGATTCCATTCCAACTGGCTACGAGTTTTGTAATTGCAAAAATTTGAAATCGAGATATTACGTTTTTAGATATTATGTCATCCGCCCACCTGTCCGTCTTTTGGTCTGTCTATGCGTTAATCCTTCATCCCCTCCCTCATTTTGACAGAAAAAAACTACAAAGTCAAGGACAGAAAACTTTCAAAAAGTTGTCCAGTGACGGTTACGAGGAAAGGAACGAAAAATTTTATAGCGTTACTAAACAGTCCATGCTGAACTTGATAAATAAAAGCTGTTCACTGATGCCCCTATCAGGATTGACTCTCTCAACTGCCAAATATAAACGACGTTGTATCATCTCTAGCATCTCCTTTGGATATATCTAATAAGACTTCCAAACAAATGAACAGTACTCTAGCCTAGACCTTACAATCGCAAAATATAGTGTTTCGAAGCTTCAACACCGATAAACAATTTGCAATATCTTAATATCCTTTCATACTTGCAGCTTTTTGCTGTATATATTCCTTGAAGCTGAGACTTGTGTTACACAATACACCAAGGTCCTTTACTAAGCATTTTCTCTCGAGAGCGACTCCGATAATTCCGCTTTCAACACAGATGGAATTCGTATCTTTATCGAATGATAACTCGTGACATTTGGATACATTTAAGCTAAGATTATTGACTCAGCAGCAATAAAGGGGAATATCAAGATTTTTCTGCAAACAGAGGCATTCATGGAGGTAGTTAACGTTTGAAAAGATTTTAAAATCATCAGATTACAAGTAAATCCTTGAGAGATATCATTTATGGAAAGAGAAAACAATAAAGGGCCTCGATTGGAACCCTGAGGAACACCAGATCTAAAACTATTATAATAAATAAACTGAAATCTATTAATCGAGTAAGTTTGCATAAATGACAAGAAACACTCATGAAATCCAAACGACGACCGCTTTCTTAAATGAATGCTATGATCTATTGTGTCAAATGTCTTGGAGAAGTCGGTATAAATTACATCAACATGTCTCTGATTATTCATGTATTCGAAGATATATTGCGCAATAACCGAAAAGTTGCTAACAGTCGACCTACTGCTCCAAGAAGTCGAGCTGAAACGAACTGATTGAATTACGAACTGTTTGTCAAATATGGTAAATTGAGTTCTCAGAAACTTTTGCAAGTATTGAGATAATAGAAATTTTCTTTCAGTTATGAATTAGAATCATCTCCACTTTTGGAAATAGGATATTTTTTCCTTGAAAGTCGTATGGCCATGGGTATGGAATTTTATAACAGGATTCAGGTTACAAAAGAATCGGTTGCTAATACCAAGTGTCAAGTGTAAACAGTGTGGAGACGCAGTTAGCTGTCCTGATGTAATAGTATGATTACCTACTTGACAAATCAAGAGGGATACCATAGGGGTAGCGACCAAATAAACTGTCAAATTCATTATGGTTCCGCATAATGTTTTTTTAGGGGTGCATAATAAGCTTCATCCTAAGCACCAAGTCAACCATAATACCGTGGTAATGAAAAAAAAACGATACACTTTGCAAATGATTTTCCACATTTATTAACATGTTTGCATGTGCATTGAGGCAGCACGATGCTTCCTCGATCCTCTTCTTCAGCAACGAAGAAGCTTCCATGGAACATGTTAGGTGTTGGTAACTTTCCACGCCTGTCGATGAACGCCGACAACTGATCCACCAAGCCGAACAAATTTAATTGACCGCCAACGGGGTGCGGGAGGAGGGATGGCGCGGCGACAAAGTTGGATCATCAATTATAGCGTTTACTAATAATTACCCCATCGTAGTCGTTCAGCTAATGCGCTTAATAAAACAGAATTGCGGGGATGCGAAACAGAAGCGCGTGGCGACGTCGCCAACGTCGGAAAACGAAAAAATAAGGCCAATCAAGATACGTAGCGGGAGGCGGAGCGCAGTGGCGTTCAGGTGCTTTAGTGGAATAGTTGGCATAGTTCATTGCTGGATTTGGTGGAAAAGACAGATACAATAGCAAAAAAGGAGACGGACTTGCTCAAGGAGGCACCCCATGGGCCCCTCCGGCCTGCTATGAAAAGAAGTATCTACGTCACACGTTATAATACTATAGGGATAAGGGTGCCACCGGAGCTTCTCCATCGGCCTCGGCCACATTCACCAAACGAATACATCTTCAGTAATTGATTTGGTCTGCGACCGAAGAATGAAGGCTTTGGGGAGTCTCTACTCACGAGAACTGATGCGAAAATATCGCTCACCAAGAGAATAAGAATGGCGCCAAGTAGGTTGACTCTACACTTCCCTCGCAACGTTGTCCTCAGTTCATAAAGTATTATGATCAGCTCAAGTTAGACTCTATCGGAATAAGACAACGCCAAGGACCTTATATCCTGAACAGAGGATAGTTGCTATGCTTTCGATCGTTCTGTGAAAGACCAAATCTAGACCATGCTGATTAGTTGCCAATAAAGCACAAAACAGCTGTCTGTAATTGGCTATCTTTGGCTGGGCAAAAAAAGCAGCATGTATATGTTAGATACTCTAAGAAAAAAGTTACTTATGAACGTGTATAGCAGAGAAATTAAACGAAACACGACTATAACATTATATCTCTACCCTGCCCGTTGTACCGGGCATCTGTCAACGTCGCGTCGCCCCTCCTCAATATCTGAAAGCCTGATGGGCCACAAGCGGAAGAACGCCCACAGAGCACCTTCGATACAGGACATATACTAACATCGGCATAGTGGCCGCAGCCGTTAATCAGCAGACGCAGGGATGCTTGCTGAAAACATTTTTCTATCGTTTTAAGGGCAAAAATACCGGGCAATCTGATGTCTAATAGGTGCGTAGAATCATCGGGGTTGGAAGTGTAGTAATATACTAACATCCAAAAATTGCAATACACCCTCCTCCATCCCCCAACAACCCTCAATCTCCAATTTTTAACACCGAAAAATCTGTTAAAAAATGATCAGGATCCTCTGAAACGTCAAAAAATGTTTGAGCGATTTTTACTTTTTTCATCCGCCATCACTCTACCAATTTTCAAATACTATAAAGCTTTTTCGTGATTGGCATAGTAGTAACCTTGACTGAAATGTTCATCAAAAACCGACCAGGACAAACCGACACACAGGCCGATACACCCGCACAAGCGCGCGCGCGCACACACACAGAGAGACCGACAACAGACAGGCTGACGGAAATCAGTTACATGGTTTTGGTGATGTACATGTCATACGAGTATAGCATCCAAAAAACATTAATCTAATTTTAGTAATTTTTTACTATTACATTACTTTCTCGCCAGTAGGCGGGAAGTAAAAATGGTCAGCGAATCCAGGAAAAATTGAAATACTTATCAAGTGATGCTAAGGAAGGTTATATCTACGATTATGGGCTCTTAACTCATTCTTTTCTGTTGAGACCGATTAGGTACTTTAAAATGCATCTGAGTTACCAGTTACTACTAGTGTAAATATTTTTTTAGACGTCCAATCCTAAAGGACAAACATTCGAAGATAGAAAAGCCAATTTAGTATGCGGTGTTGTTCTGTTACTATTTGTTCGGTGTGAACTTAACGTACACCAGTTTTCTGGAATTGGAATAAACTCTATCTATTTAACTTATCCTATGTTATAAAATGGCGTCAAGTATGATGACCCTGCACTCCTTGCGCAAGGCCAGTATCAGTTCATAAAGGATATGTTTAGTAAAAACTAGACCCTCTGAGACAAAACCCAGTCAGACAGGTCTATACAATGAGTCCATAGACATTGATTACCATACCAGAAAAACAGAACACCCCGCAGCCGCGGCCGGTAGGTACGCGATCAGTCTGCCAAGAATATTTTTCCAAGTTCTAGGGGCTATGTCTGGATTTTTTTTAATAGGTGCGTGGAATAACCAAGGTTGGAAGCGTATAAAAGTGCTAAAACAAAAAAATTGAGATAAGCCGCCCCATATCCCCTCCTACAACACTCATCCCCGAGTTCTTTATCTCTAAAATTTTTTCATCAGGATCCTCTGAAGCGTTAAAAACGAAGTTTGAGGATTTTTCACTTTTTTCGTTTTAGGTCTTTATCTCTGCAGTCACTGGACTGATTTTCAAAAACTACAATGCTTTTGGGTCATTCTCATAGTAGTAACATTGTGTAAAAGTCGTGATCCGAGCGGTACTTATAGGCGGTAATAAGATTAGCGGACAAGCCGACAGACAGACGGAAATGAGTGACATCGTTCTTCGTGATGTACTAGGTTACTACTATTATGATGATGTAAAAGTTTTGTAGTTTTCAAAAGTAGGTTCAGTGGCGGAGGACCTAAAGGCAAAAAACGAAAAAATAAAACATCACTCAAACATAAGTATACACACGTGTATTTATGATCTTCTAGCTCCAGTAATTCTACGCACCTATCAAGCATATTTCTCGCTCATATTTCTTCGTATATTTAAAATATATATTAATCGAATAATAGAAATGTTTTATATACGTATATATAATATAGTGCTCTAGTCGCAGTCCATGCGATGAATCTACCTGAACAGCTGAGAAAAGGTCGTCAACGATACCCCTGCGATGTAAATACTAGGGCAATATAATTTATTGAATATACAGGGTGACTTTGAAGTTGAGTCATTAATTTTCAGATAACGATTGTAGAAGGAAGATAAACCAAAATATGTGTGTAAAAATAAAAAAATAAATAAAAAAAAAATGTTTCCTTGTTTAATAAAGTATCGTCCCGACAAGTATTTCAGTGCGGACCTGTATTTGATCGTGCGGTATTGGAGCAGCATGCCCTGACCGGTGAGGTCTTAAGTCACCTGATTCACGAGCACTTTGTACTACATTAACAAAGGCACGAGGGGTTGGTTGCACTCGATTGGGAAACCGATTCGCATAAATCCGTGATGCATCCGGGAGCATTTTGTAAAGACTGCCCCCCCGTAAATAAGAATCATGTCCACAAGTTCAGCATTTTCGTAAACATGTGCCATTTTTGATTTCGTTTGAGCCACGCAACAAACACTTACTATTTATTCACTAACGCGTTATCGACTGACGAAAAACATCGTGATAAACGTTTCAAATTCTTTCGCTTTTTTGTTTCCGATGCGATGAACCGGTCAGGCGGATTATATCCGTTGTCGCCAAACACGAACATATTATTATTGAGACAGGGCAGTACTCAAACTTCCAAAGGGCTATAACTTTGTTACTTTAATTTTACCAGAAAAATGGTAAAGGAAAAAACATTTCTTTTGATCAGATCTACTCACTGTTAAAATAAATGACTCAACTTCGAAGTCACCCTGTATAGGGAAGACCAAATTTGTCTTACGGTTTGAGTTCAGTGTAATGTACGAGAGAAAAGCGCGAGAAGTGTGCATCGCCACATTGCATAGAGTTTTGATTTATTTTAAAATTATCTTTGATTTCCACCGATCGTGAAAAAATCAACACATCCTGAGTTATTCTTACATTTTGTAAAAATGTAGCAAATATCATTACGCAATACAAATTACCACTGCCTGCGTGTACGCAGATAAAAACCATTTACGAGCAGTACGGCACTCCCCAATGAACGCTAGATTGGTACTGACCAAAATCTCTCATCTATGATCATGGAGGTGAAAACCTTGCCTTGGAATGTACGAGATGTGGTGTTGGCAAGCGAACCAATTATGCAATGTTACCGAATTTGTGGCGATCCCAACCTTTCATTTCGGCCTAAAATAGCGGCGTTAGGACCGATTCGGAATCGATCCTAAACAGATTCCTCACAACTCACAGTTCAAAAATGTGTACGCTCAAAATAAAACCATTATTTGTTATTATGAACTAACGCAGACTTTCAGCATGCATCTTAACTCAAAGGATTTGCGTAACATATTGTCAACGCGGCAGATTGTCACGTCGGCGTTGCTAGGCAACGCGATGATGAGCTTCGATCTCTTTCTAACCTATGTGTCTATACATATTTATCTCTCGTACACATTGAATTCAACCCATCCGACAAATTTGGTTTTCAATGTATGTATTAAATATGTGGATACTGTGAAACAAAGAAAAATCAACATACCTATGTATGTCTTTGGTTGGCAGTATCAGCTTTTTCCTCTATTCGAAACCTGCCGCGTCAGCGAATAATCTCCCCCTATCAATACATTCACCTCTTCTAGATAAATCAAGTTAAACTCGATCTGGCACAGCCATTCATTCTACTGGGGTGTTTCGGATATTTTTATTGAGAAACTAGTCCCTCACAATTCACAAGTGTACTCTTGGGCTGGGGCTAGGGTTAGATAAACAAATTATTGTCCCCCAACTTAATTGAAAATGTGTTTGTTTTACTTTTCCGAAAACTGGGATAAAGGAATAATACAGTAATCAATTTAATTAGTACCAAGTGAGACTTATTGTATATGTGTTATTCAGTTACAGAGTATTAGTCATATGTGTATTCCAAGTTGCTAAGCAATTTTGAACTATAGACTTTGAAGATTTGTGCTCCCCTGTCTTCCTGTTTGATTTAGTAAATATGTTATTTTGTTGTTTTCTTTCTCTCTCTCTACTCTCCAGACATAGGGAACTCAATACTTTTACCTCTGGTTCATGTAGAATGTACTCAGAATTACCAACTGCTTGTCTCCCGATGTGTCTCAATACTTTCCATCTAATAGAACTCTATATTGCTCGGGCCAAACCACATATGTTGAGATTATTCTCTACTCTCCATGCGGGTAGCCAGAGGGCAGGTGTAATGGGGCAGGTACCCCTCCCCCACACCCAGATGACTGTGAAATCGTATCTAGACTATAGTCAAATTGTGATCCCAAAAATCAATTTTAGAGGAGAGTCGAGTTTACTGGAGTTTCGGTCACCAGAGTGGCTTTTTCCAAAGTACAGATCAATGACAATATTGTCATTGTTAATGATCGGTACTTTGAAAACGGCGACCCTGGTGGCCAAAATATCAGTAAAAAAAGAAAAGTAAAGAATGTCAATATAATGTGGTTTCATTTTATCAGAAAAATACGAAGTTCTACCGTTGGATAAGTTTCAGATGTTGTATTTCCCGTGCAAGATTTCGTACACATTCATAACGTGCCGGTAGTATCCCTTGATGATACAGCATCGAAAAACATTAACAATTCTGAAACTTGATTTAATTTCAATTTGTTTTGCCTCATGAGAATCGACTATGACCCAAATTGATCAGTAATTCAAGTAGAACCCGAAGTTTATATTGTCCAATATTTGATTGTCAACTTTTCTGCTATTTTTGTACGGCCAAAAATGGAGCAGTATTAAAAAATCTACACAAAAATCATTTTAAATATCATTCACTTTGTATTGAGCTTATATGCTGTTTCTACAGGGTGACCCATGAACATGTGACGAAAGTGGTGACTCCTTAGATTTTCATTAACAAGAATTACATGTTAAGCATCTCAGTTTACGAAAACTGTTTGGAAGGGCTACATTGAACCAGAACCCAAGACTCTAATCCTCTCTTCATAGGCCACATAAATATTTCAAATACAGTAGCGTCATTTCTGGATAAGTTACTTTCAGCATTTATACGATTTCCCAGATCTTATGCTGTATGTATATTTTCAACCAGACTAGTGCAAACTAGCGACTCTAGGATGCTAAGTCCAGAGATCAAGCAGGCCGGTTCGGAAATATAGTTATTCTAATAACAGATTCGTAATAAACAACCCGAAAAACCCCAGGACATATATTTTCAAATCACTTGATTCAAAAGCTTAAGTCAGACGCTTCAGTATTTCCAAAAATATTTATACAGGGCGTTCGAAAAATAGACGGAGATATTTTAGAGGTTGAGTTCTTTTCGCAAATAAAATTATGCGAATAATTCTTTTCTAGAAGAACTGACGCTCAAATGTCAAACCTCTATGCAGGAATAATTTTTTGTGCATAAATTAATAAAAGAATTTTGTCCAGTGAAATGCAATAAAACGGTTTTTATTTTTTTCTCGGACACGAAGTGAAAAGTTCGAAAAAATACAAAAGGCAAAGAGTTACAAAAAATGCAGTGGCGTACATTTTTTTGTTAATAATATTCGCCAAGATGCCCACCTTGGATGCCACTGGACCTAATAATTTTACTATCTATCTAGGGCTAAATTGGCCTCTTAATACAACAAATAATGAATCTCAACAGAATCGACTAAATATTTTTCAAGATATTAATGAAAAAGGCATTCCCTGACCCATGTTTATAAATCCATTTTTTCATATTTTCTAACAAAAAATCACCCTCTAAAATATCTTCGTCTATTTTTCGAACACCCTGTATACAGTGTGTCCCAGATTCGCATTTCTATACAGGGATCTCGGCTACTGTTATACCTACAGCAAAGGTTAAATGGGGAAACTTTTAGAGGAAACTTAGTGCTTTCGATAGCCAGTTTCAGGTTTACGATTGGTCAATTGGTTTTGAAAATATCAGCGAAAAAACTAAAATGGTAGAATTTGTTTTTTGTCAGTAAATCCAAAACGGTTAATTTGATTGCTGTCAAAATGTGACATTATTCAGACTTTTTTTAAGAAAAATGAGATAGCTAGCATACATGACATGTCTCAATTGTCTTTTGCTTTCCAGCAACACGCCTCAAACTTGATTTTTCTTATGACCGAGATATTTATTTTTTTGATTTTTGAAAAGTGTCAAGTTTCTAGTCTAGTGATGTCTCACAAGTATTACCGCAATATGGACTCACGTAATGTTATGTATTAGTTTTTTCCTAAGGAGGCCATGATTTATTTGTCAGAAAATAACATTAATGAGTAAGGCATAAAAAACACATAAACGCCTTGAATGTTTAATAGAATATTAATGTTAATATCGACTTCTCAACAAGTCAAGTGTTTTGGGACAAATTCCCAACTATGAGTGTGTTAAAAATACAAGTCAGAAAAATCGTCGTAAATTTATTTTACACGTGAAAAAAACAAACTTTTTACAAAATTGTAATGTAATGTAAAATCTAATTATGTAAGTGGGTATTGATTTAAAGATTTGCAAAATGTTGTGAGCCGGACATCCATCCTGTTGAAACCAGGTTCTTCTAAACTCATGTTCGGTTAGACCAGCTCGTAAAGCCGGCACAACCTGGTTTCTCAAAAGTTCTAGGAACCTCTATTCGTTTAGGTTGTAGTCAAACAAAAATGGTCCTATGAGGCTATTTCCTGAAATGATTTATACCTAATTTACCTCATTTCAAAAAGGTGTTCAATTAAAAGAGGCAAGTTAGATTAAATTACCAATGACCCCACACCAAACGTTAGTTCCAAATTTGGTCTGCAGAACGTCTCTCTGCCACTTCGTGAGGTTTTTCCACAGCCCAATGATGAGTGTTGTGCTTATTAAAAACTCCACAATTCGTAAACCTAATCTCATTGGATCACAAAACATGATTTACAAAATCGGGATGTTCATGAGACTTCCTAGTATACCACTCACAGAAGCGCATTCGCCTTGTAAAATCAGTTTCCTCATGTCCTTGAACTATTGTAGGTTTGTATGGATGGTACTTGGCACTTTCTGTACTGTTGATTTTGACATACCAATTTCTTGTTCTATAGTTCTTACTGATGCACTAGGGATTTCGTTGACAGCTTGTAAAATGTTTCTGTCGCGATTTTCATTTTCAATATTGTATCCGCTTCTAGGTTGTTCGAAGACCTCATGGTTTATTAAATTAACTACTATTTTTCTAAATTGGGTTTTGTGCGGCTGCCGACGTTCGGGGTGCACGTCCAAGTAGCTTGCTGATGTAATGTCGGCATTTCTGTGTGACTGCAAGTACAGCGCTAACATGCCAAACTTTTCTTCATTTGAGTAGGGAATACCAGCCATTCTGAACAGAGTTTGACCATTTTTTTGTAAGATTTATGATTTTAATGAGAGAAAACGTACCTATTACTTATTAAAAACACACTTTTAAAACTCTGAATTATTCAACGTCAAAGTCAGAGCCTCCTTAGATACAAAAATTGCGTTGCTTATTAATTTTATTTTCTGAGAAAAAAAATCATGGCCTCCTTAGAAAAAAATTAATACATAACACTACGTGTGATGATGTTTCGACGATACTCCAATCTTTTACGCACTTGTTAGACATCACTAAGCTGGAAATTTTAAAAAATCGAAAAAAAATTGAGGCAGCTTGCTGGAAAATACAAGACGATTGAGACATGTCATACACGCTATCTTATTTACGTTGAAGAATGTCCAAATAATGTCACATTTCGACAGCTGTGGAACTAACCGTTTCGGATTTACTGGCAAAAAACAAAATTCGACATTTTATATTTCTAAAACCAATTGACCCATCGTAAATCTGAAGCCCGCTATCGAATGCACTAAGTTTCCTCTAAAACTTTCCCCAGTAAACCTTTGATGTATTAAGCTAGCAACATTTCATCAATTTATATAGTATCGTTCAGAAGTTTTAAGGAAAATACCGTTTCTGAAGTCAGAATTACCGTTCGATGAATAAATTTTAGGAAAAATCCATTAAAGGATAAAAGGCTTAACGCAGGCCTACAAAAAAATGTGGCAAGTATTTTGGGTCTTACTATATTTTTCTCATATATTTTTTTCAGCTGAATACGAATTTGAAGTTAGAATTGGGAGTAGATAGAGAAATATGAAAGTAGCTTTGTCATCAAGATTGTACATTTCTGGTATTACGGTGAATGTGATTAAACACATCCACCATAAATACCAAAATGCATATGCACATCCACCAATGTTACAAAAAATATGTGACCTTGATGTCGAAGTTACTTCCCTATTTGTTCATTCTGACTTGTGTTCAGTGGGAAAAAATACATGGGAAAAACGTATTAGGACCTCCAGCACACACCTCTTTTTTGTGTAAGTGTGATTATTTTCTCATTCTGAAAGGTTTTTCATGAAGTAGGTATGATTCTATACTACCGGCGTAACTCTGAACAAATGGACTTTGTATAGGTACCATGTATCTGAGACAACTTCTGTACGTTCTGGTACCTTTATTGCTCACCGAAAATCCTTGTAACATACATACACTGACAATGCCATAGAGTAGAAGGACTATCAGCTGATTTGGCAAAAATAGAAATTATGGACCTTGAATACGAACAATTTATTAAAATCAACTTTCTTACATTCTGGTATGTTTACTATTAGCCGGCTGTGAAAACCCTTACAGCTGATCATGTAACATAAAGAATATGATTGAAGGAAGAGTATCTATTGTCTATTTTTTTTAGTGATCATGGACAACTTTCGTACGCCCTGGTATTACGTACTTGAAGAACACGTACTAAAGATAGATGATATTCTTCATTTCACGAAACATCTTCACATTCGCAGAAGACTAATGAACGTCTATTCTTTATTTCACCTCAATAACTACATTCCTAATGTTATCATATCAGCGTATCTGATCATTAACATATATATATATATATATATATATATATATATATATATATATATATATATACAGGGTGACTTTGAAGTTGAGTCATTAATTTTCAGATAATGATTGTAGAAGGAAGATAAACCAAAATATGTGTGTAAAAATAAAAAAAAATTAAAAAAAAATGTTACCTTGTTTTATAAAGTATCCTCCCGACAAGTATTTCAGTGCGGACCTGTGCGCCCAAAAGCATGTCACAAAAACTGTTCGAAATGATTTCCGTTTTGCTCGACGCACAGCTGGGCGCGTCTTAGCCATGTCTCTTTACAAGCACGCAATAAAATCACTGGTTGATTTCTGATCACTGTACTCATTTCCTCAATTCGAGCACGTAATTCTTCGCGTGTATTAACCGGTGTTTTATACACTAGAGTTTTTAGCCAACCCCACAAACAAAAGTCTAAAGGATTTAAGTCCGGAGACCTTGGCGGCCAAGGTACAAAACCGCCACGGCCGATCCAACGATTATTAAATTGTCTATTTAAAAATTCACGCACATTTCTTGCATAATGGGGTGGTGCCCCATCTTGTAAAAACCACATGTTTTGTCTAATATTTAAAGGCACATCTTCCAGTAAACCAGGCAAATTGTGTTGCAAGAAATCAAAATAATTTTCACCAGTTAAGCGATTTGGTAATTCAAAAGGCCCCACTAAAATTCCATTAACAATTCCCGCCCACAGGTTGATTGGTTCAAATCGCTGTTGAAAATTGGTTTCCCTTATTTCATGGGGATTTTCAATAGCCCAAACGTGAGAATTACGTGAATTAATAATTCCGTTTCTAGTAAAGAGGGCTTCATCACTCACTAAAATTTGATTTAAAAAATTGTCATCATTTTGATGTTTATTTAAAAGCCAATTGCAAAAGTCAACCCTTTGTTCATGATCTTCCGGTTGTAAGGCCTGCACTTTTTGTATGTGAAACGGATAGAACTGATTTTCACGTAGAGTTTTCCAAGTTTTATACTGACTAATCGCCAATTGAGTTGAAATTTGTCGGGTGCTTACTGTTGGATCATCACTTACTAATTCTAAAATTTGTTCTTCTAGTTCTATTTGATCGTGTGGTCTTGGAGCACCGGCATGATCTCCTCTGTGAGGTCTTAAGTCACCTGATTCACGAGCTCTTTGCACTACATTAACAAAGGCACGAGGGGTTGGTTGCACTCGATTGGGAAACCGATCCGCATAGATCCGTGATGCCGCGGCAGCATTTTGTAAAGACTCCCCGTAAATAAGAACCATGTCCACAAGTTCAGCATTTTCGTAAACATGTGCCATTTTTGATTTGAGCCTCGCAACAGACGCGATTATTCACTTACGCGTTACCGACTACCGACTGATACTGACTGTATACAACTGAAGAAAATAATTGTAAAAAGATCGTTCCAAATTCTTTCGCTTTTTTGTTTCCGATGCGATCAACGGATAAGGCGGATTATATCTGTTGTTGCCAAACACGAGAACATAATATCATTATTGAGACAGGGCGGTACTCAAACTTCCAAAGGGCTATAACTTTGTTACTTTAATTTTACCAGAAAAATGGTAAAGGAAAAAAACATTTCTTTTGATCAGATCTACTCACTGTTAAAAATATATATATACAGGGTGACTTCGAAGTTGAGTCATTTATTTTAACAGTGAGTAGATCTGATCAAAAGAAATGTTTTTTTCCTTTACCATTTTTCTGGTAAAATTAAAGTAACAAAGTTATAGCCCTTTGGAAGTTTGAGTACTGCCCTGTCTCAATAATAATATGTTCGTGTTTGGCGACAACGGATATAATCCGCCTGACCGGTTCATCGCATCGGAAACAAAAAAGCGAAAGAATTTGAAACGTTTATCACGATGTTTTTCGTCAGTCGATAACGCGTTAGTGAATAAATAGTAAGTGTTTGTTGCGTGGCTCAAACGAAATCAAAAATGGCACATGTTTACGAAAATGCTGAACTTGTGGACATGATTCTTATTTACGGGGGGGCAGTCTTTACAAAATGCTCCCGGATGCATCACGGATTTATGCGAATCGGTTTCCCAATCGAGTGCAACCAACCCCTCGTGCCTTTGTTAATGTAGTACAAAGTGCTCGTGAATCAGGTGACTTAAGACCTCACCGGTCAGGGCATGCTGCTCCAATACCGCACGATCAAATACAGGTCCGCACTGAAATACTTGTCGGGACGATACTTTATTAAACAAGGTAACATTTTTTTTTTATTTATTTTTTTATTTTTACACACATATTTTGGTTTATCTTCCTTCTACAATCATTATCTGAAAATTAATGACTCAACTTCAAAGTCACCCTGTATATGTGACTTCGTGATACATAAAAATATATATTCCATCCCCCACGCATAAGCGAAGAGAGTATTGTGATCACAAAGAAAATATTATAGATAATTTTTTAAGCATATTTAGTCATGTATTTTCATGGAGATTGACATCATTCGTTTCCGATGGTCTGCCTGCTGGTCTGTCAGTGAATTACATTATATTTTGTTGGGATTTCGCACATCTCTGAAGTTTCTGATATTTTTATGAGGTAGAAAAAAATCTATTTATTAGGGTAGTTTTACTGGAATGCTTGAGTGATAAAATGAACTCATTCAAATAATTTTTATTCGCTTGTTTTATTTGAATATAACAAGGATTCTATCAGGTTTGTGTGTGTACATCATTTGAAAACGGGCACTAGCATCTGGGAAGTGTCCAGTATTATTACAATGATTTTGCTTTTATATTCATGAAAAATGGACATGAACAGCTATCAACAGCATGTATTGACACATCGCAAGCCAGTCTCAGAAGTACAAGAGTATAAATAATCTATGCATTTCGATGCATTCCGCGTCAGGAAAATCTGATTTAATTTAACACAGTACTTACTCATGACTAGCGTTCTAAATAAAACCTACTAAAAGTGTGTATGTAGTGTCAGTCAGATGACCTGGCACCATTGAGTCAGTATCAGTCAGCAGTGACTGAGATGGCAGTCATTTATGTTGAGGAGAGTATTTAATTAGTCACAGCATCTGCACACCATTAAGAAAACGACGATGCAATTTCGAAGCAATGTTTGTTTTTTAATGCATTGCCACCTATGTCTTAAACGCTCTGAGTGATTCCTGATAGCTTGGTCCTGTTCATGTTTTTTTTAAAGTTTAATTTGGTAAGGATTAGGTAGGTAGTTTGTTATATCGATGCAACGAAAAATATTGGCTGTACTTTGGTACCAGAATGGTAGCATAATGCGTCACTGCTTTGGCGGTATGTCTGTATAGTTCGAACAGCCTAAGGTTATGCCCGCTACGTCATCACTTTATACCCTCTCCCTTGCGTCGATTGTTCCCTATAAGAATATAGGAAATTGTTGTGACAGTCTCTGGTAAGATTTATGGACATCTGTTACCGCCCTCTTAATGTGGTCCAGTTCTAATCGTGGCGAATATTTATATCGTAGAAAGCTTAAAAATGTATGTGGTCTTCAATGTCCAGAAATGATGTTGCTGTTGACGCTGTTAAGGGACATCCCACTCTCAGTAAGCCATAGGCGGAACGTTTTTTAGTATGTAGATACGCAAGTTTCAGTCAGTTGAGATTGTTGACACAATTGCGATCTGATGAGACGTTTGTTCGATTCATTTATTTTTTTATTTATTAACCATATCATATTTTATATTTGATTGTGTTGAAAATTATTAATCTTATGGGGTTTGTGGATATTTGATGTAGATCCATAAATCAAAATATAAAATAGTGATCAGGTACCTACATATAATAGACACAATATTGAAGGGTAAAACCCCAAAGTTGGCAAACAACTGAAAGTAATTAAATTAATCCTAAGACTGTGATCCGCTTATATCTATACCAATCATGAGATTTCCTAGAGTGCATCATTAGTACTTAGATAAATAGGCTAATACCAATATGAAACGTAGGTAAACAAAATTAGTAGAAACAAATCTAATAATAACATGTGTAAAATTGAACTACCTGGAATAATTCCCGGTTGCTAAATCCCTTCGTTCGTAAGTAGCGTTAAGACGATGAGTGTTAATTAATCACATTTATTTTACCTGCAACAGATATATAAACCTGCCCGTTAGTCATAAGTTCAGTTTGTAAACTAATTTGAACAAGGCACCGTGTGTAAAAATTGTCAAATAGATTGCAATATAGTGGAAATTTTTACTATTGTTCAAATTTAAATTATTAATAGTTTTGAACCAGTGATCTAAACAATGTCTGTGAAAGAGATTGGCGTGGAGGGAAAGGCGATTGGGAGTCAAGGAAATTAAATTAGTCTGGTCATATTTCATTTTAAGATTTTTTAGGTATTTACCAAAAAATGCTAGATCAACAACTCAATTTTGAGGGTAAAATAACGACTTTGAACAAACTTTTGAAACAAATGGGCTTTAGGTCAGTATTCATACACACTATAAGGTTTTCGATTTACAACGCTATAAATATAATTTATATCTACAGATGGAAAAGAACTACTGATAATAAAAAAGCTCTCATGGAAAAATATGAAATTCGCTTGAAGCGTATCGAATATCTGAAGCAAATTATGAAATATAGAGCTGAGAACAGGAACATAATTTATACGGATGAAACATATATTCATTTTAGTCATACCCCAAAAAAAGGATGGTCAGATGACAATTATGACAAGGAACTAAAAACGCCTTTATCAAAAGGACAACGAATGATTATTGTGCATGCTGGTGGAGAATTCGGCTTTATTCCTAACGCCTTGTTGATATTTAAATCAGGTATTATTTGTGTTACAATGATGTAAAATATTTCCAATATATTTTTACATTTACTGGAATATATGTATGTATTTTATTTTCAGGCTCAAAATCTACCACAACGACATGAATCATTTGAACTTCATGAAATGGGTAGAAAGCCAATTGAAAGCCAATTGATCCCAAATTTGCCTGAAAATTCTGTGCTTGTAGTTGACAACGCTTTTTATAACAATGTCCTGGAAGAAAAAATGTAACCTCTTCTAGCCTGAAATCAGAGATGATTGACTGGCTAGAAAAACATCAAATTCCTAGTTAAAACTCATTGACTAAGGCCGAACTATATAAAAAAATACAGGAAAATAAAAGAAGATTTCCAGTCAAATACAAGCTAGATGCCTTAATGGAACAGCACGGGCATAAAGTTTTACGACTGCCTCCATATCATCCGGAGCTAAACCCAATCGAGAAGATTTGGGCTCTCGTAAAAAACTGGGTTGCTCCACGAAATGTGACATTTAGGTTGTCTGATGTGGAGCATCTGACCCGTAGCAGGTTTGAAGAAATTGGAGCAGATGAGTGGAAGAAAATTTGTAACCACGTGAAAAAATATGAGCAAGCACAAATGGAAAAAGAACATCTTCTCGACGATCAAATGGATACGTATCAATTCACTGTGAACACAGGGTCATCATCAGAAGATAGTGACGAAAGCGACTCAGATGAAGATTTGGAGCTAAACACACTATCATCTGATAGCGATTAGATTTTTTAATGATAATATATAATTTGAATTATAACCGTCTTTAGTTTGCTCCCTCTTCTAATTCAAATTTGCTTCCGAACAACTTAATGCGCATACTAAATGAATATAATAATACAAAAATCAATTAATGATCAGTATCTACACAACCTATTCACTTTATTTTATACTTCAAATAAAATAGAACGCCACTGCGCTCTGTCGACGACCTCGTGATGAGCGGACCCGCCCACGATGACGTAGCGGTCATATTCTTAGAGCGTTCGAACCATACACCTGTGCGCGGACCTCACCATACTTAACGACACGTAGAGTTATCAGTAGTAGCACACTTTGCTACAATCTTCCATTTTGTTACTGGAGTATACTAGACAGGGCTTACTTTTATGGAAACAGGTGAGATACAAGTACCACCTGCAGCTAGAATCGGCTGCTGCGACAGTATGAAGACGAGCTAAAGACGGAAACATATTGGGTGTTAATGACTTCCATTAATTAGCGAAGATCCACTAAGAGCAAAATCATGAAAACCTAGGAATCCGGGATGGATGGGCTTTTAATATTTTTAGCGAAATGCGCTTGAAATACTGTATGTATTATAAAATTTCCTTTTAATTTTGTTTTCTTTTTGATTGTTTTTGATTTTTTCAAAATTTCATTTATTTGTGTATTCGGTTGCCTCTTTAGGCTTATAATGTACCAGCTAATAGATCTTATTAATCTAAACAAAAAAGCTCATGAAAACTTGTGTTCGTTACAGCTTCGTTACTGAGATATACTCGTATAATCAATAGATTTAGTCTCCTGATGTCTACCGTCGATTCAGCGAGTATCATCTAAATCACTCAAGTAATTCAAGGGAAGCTAGAAGTCATTAAATTAAAATGAATGAACCTGGCAGAAAACCGTAAAATACATAAGTTTCTGCTCACTTTGTTAAGACCCATCAGATGGTTTCTTAGAAGCCTAAGCAACCCTATTACATAAATTGACGAAATTTTAAAAAATAAGGTTAGTAAGTTAATAGGTAAACTTTTACACAGTATTTTGAATTCATTCTACAAGAATACCTAAAATCCATCCAGGGGACCCGGGTTCCGAGGTTCAAACCTAAGGGCACTCACTCCATTAAATAGGTAGGTACCGTCTGCTTAGCGGCACGACACGACACATGTGACTCACAACGCTGAACGGATGAATAAATGACATTAGAGGCATATCGGTCACCACGAGGAGCCAGTGCATAGGCCACATAACGGGTACTTATGCACCACAGGTCATCACACCGATTTATATTCTAGATAACGCTTGAGTTGTGTGTAATATTCGTATTCGTGGTAATATACTGTCAACTTCTGTCAGATATAGATATGGTGATAATGGTAATGGAGCATACCTGCGACTTCCTTCCAAATTCGGTTACTATGAAAGAAGGTGCCGCATACGGAAAACAGTAGTTTAACTTTATTTCAAGTAGTTTGATACACTGCTGCAGTTCTGTTAGTTGGCCTATAGCCAATCGTTATTCATTCATGAGTAGACATTATCGAACCAAAATGAAACAATGGAGCTTGAATGAAACGTCAATCAATCGCTGCTTAAAAATCATGTCGGACATTTTTCAGACGGCTGCCTCGGTCCTTGATTGCTTTCCATATCGTTCGATTTGCGGAAAATTAAATTATTGGAAATCACGTTTTTGAATTGTACAGCAGGATATCCCAACAGAAATGTCATATTTATTTGATCGCCTTATTGCTCAAGCTCAGTACGTTTGAGAAGCGTCTTGCACAATACATGTCAATCGGTAATTTGGGGCCTAATTTGAAATGAGATTGGAATAGTGAAATTGATTCTGACGACGCCTTATGGTAATTATCCTTGATTCGCTAACATAATTTTGACGTTTCAATTATAATATGGTATATAATCAGATCTCAAAATTATCATAGCGAATGTGTTAGTGTTAGGGCTTAGCAAAAATACTGATTGAGTGACTAGAGCTAGGAGATGGTTCAACCGCAATGTGATTTACGTGTCGCATTTATTCGACTCATTATCAACCATTAAACATAAATGAAGTGAAGAATCTATTTTTAAGATGGTGACGGACATGCCATTATTGTCGATTCAAAGCGCCTGGTGCATGAGCTGCAAACATTCAATGTATCAGGTAACCAAATAAGTTCGTGCGGTTTTTAGTAGAAAAATATAAATTTTTATTGAGAAACAATAAGACACTATTTATTCGTCGAAGTAATTACCATCACATTCAATAACCTTTTGCCAACGTGGAACCAATTGTTGTATGCCGGTATTATAGAACTCCCTGGATTTGGAGTAAAAAGATTGGCGGATCGCATTTATTACACCATCTCGAGTTGTGAACTGTCGGTGACTCATACAGTTGTCAAGAGACAAAAAAAGGTGATAATCACTGGGCGAAATGTCGGAAGAATATGGCGGGTGCGGTAACGTTTCCCAGCCGAGTTCAGAAATTTTTTCTCGGGTCACTTTTGCGGTATGAGGCCTGACGTTATCCTGCAAGAATGTCACTTTCTTCCGATTGATCAAAGAAGGCTGTTTCTGGACGAGTGCTGCTTGTACCGCTGAAACTACTCACAATACAAGTTAGCAGTGATGGTTGGACCCGTTTCCAAAAACTCTTAATGGACAATTCCAGTGGCTGCCCACCAAACACACAAAACCTTGTTTGGGTGCAAGGAAGCCTTGGGAGTGTGTGGTATCGAATCAGTAGGCTACAACCAATGATACGAACGCTTAGAATTCGAATACAAGATCCATGTTTCGTCGCAGGCTAATAACCGATTAAGAAATGGTTCATTAGCGTTGCGTGAAATGTTTGCTGAACAAATGGTAAGATGACTTGTACTCATACAGTAAACAACTTCGAATTACTGTTTTATTCGTCGCCATTTTCAATTATTAAAACTAGGTATGTAACAATTTTCAGCAACTGTTTATGTGTGTGAGAAAAGAAGGATTCATACTAAAGTGACAACAGGTAACAAACAATCGCTATCGATCAACAACATCCATGGCAATGTGTGATATACAGCCACCGCACGAACTTATTTGGTTACCTGGTATATCCTATTACCTTTTCAACCTTTCTTTCAAAAGTTGATTTCTATTAGGAAAGATGATATAAATTGTACGTCACACAGACCTTTTCTAGGGTGCCAATATAAAGAAAGATTATCGTCACATCATGTGAATTGACACAAATAATTATCAAAATCTCAATCGATGACAGACCTATAGGTATCTGAGGCGACGGTGGTATATTTCTGAATTTCTTAACGCTTAAGCGAGGTGGCCGTGAGTTTGCGTCCCAACTATTGATTTCATGTGTTGTGATAATAATGCCTTAGGCTAACTGCTTATCTGATGCAGCATGGTATAGACTGTTGTCTCAGAATATAAAAATATCCTGCACAGCACTGTTTTTCTATTGTTATTCAATCAGAATTGACTTATACAATTTTATAAATTATGGTTGAAAATATATTATACAAAATAATTCAGCGACGAAAATTGCAGAACTACACTTTTCTCCCGCTCTCTCCTTCTTCCATCCCTCCTTTCCATTCCGGCATGAATAGCTTTATCCATTCCAGAAAGTATCTATTTCCTCGTATTTGTTTTTCACTTTATCTTTTTCAAATTTGAAAAGGGAATTTCAAAATAATAGTGAATAGTAGGCTTAGCTAGCAAAGTTTGCCTAACTGAAACCAAAAAAAGGGATCTTGCCATTTAAGAAAATATATAAGTATACAGGCTTACTTGCACATATTCTAGGAATATTAATAAATTGCAACACTGCAAAAAGAAAAACGTTTGCCGCAATCAAAACACATAATCGTAGACAAAGAAGAAAGTTGTGGGGTGAAGTGAGCGTGCGATCTACTGCGGCTTGATAGATAACTACGATTGGCAATAATATACTTATGCGCAAGTGCGATTTTGTACGTTGGATTTCTTTTATGTTAGACCAGGGTTGTGAAAATTGTTTTTTTTTTATTCAATACCTATGTGTGTAAAGGTTTCGGAGATTGCAGATGACTTATTGTATGAAACAGCGTTAGCATTGAAGTTGGTATTGTTCTTTTCCAGGTATAAAGCTTTGATAATCTGAGATGTAACGTATATGCGTTTAACTATATTAATCAAATGTTGCTCCTAGATCGATTGGAATGTATTACCACACGCTTCTATTCACATTTTATTTGCGAACCTTTTCAAAGAAACATTAACTTCAATATGATAATTTTACTCAGATAATATTTTCTTAAAAGGGATCAGAACCAGCACAAGGTTGTTCACAGCCAGGGCCGCTAGATTGTATATGTTTTTCAATTCATGAGCCGTGAAAAGGAGGCAGGGGAAGTCATTTACCTCTAAATCAGCTGATGAATCGAGTAGCAGAGGCCACAGCTGTATGACACAAAACAGTAAAACGCATTGTGGAAGAAGGTTCGATCAAACCCACAGGCAATAAATTTGTCTTCCCAAGAAAAACTGTTTCTAAACCAAGTCCGGAATCGACAGTGGGCAGGTTTGAGGCAGAGATAAGGGAAATAATTTATGAATTTGTCCTTTTTCATAAGCGGCGTCCTACCGTTTATGAAGCTGCAAAAAATGATGGAGTAAACCTTGCGAGGAAAATCAGATACTTCAGAAAAAAATTTCATAAATTGGGTTTTTGCTGGCAAAAAGTGGAAGATAATTGGAAATTATTGATTGAAAAACAAGGCATTCATTTAAAACGAATGGAGTTTCTAAGGAAATTGAAGAAATACAAGGAAATTTTGTATGTTATGATATGTTTTCAGTCCATTCAGCAATATCGATATCTATAAAAAAATTCTCATAAACCTTAATAGATGAGTTACTTTATATGTATTTGAAAATTTTTGTGACCAAAGAAATATAAAATTTAAGCGTTAAGGTACATGAACGACAGCAAAAATTAGTGTATACTGTATGTATAGGTATGCTTTAACAAAAATGTATTGAAAAATGATTTCAATGAAAGACCGCATACTTAACAAATGAAGATTTTTGTTTTCAAAATAATTTCCTTAAAGTTTGTAAAAGTAACCGTTTACTCTAGAGGAGACCTTTTCGCAGGTAGGAACATTGTATACAGCGACGAGACTTACATTCACAGCTCTCATACAGTGCCAAAGTCGGACGATGAGCCAAATAAATGTCTGCAAGCACCACTGGTCAAGGGAAAATGATTAATTGTGTTGCATTGTGGGGGAACAATTCTTTAAATCAGGTTTGAAAAGTGGTGATTACCACCTTCCCATACTGAATAACCGAGTCTTACTTTTTCCATAATTGATTTCTCACGCTACTGATTCCATACCACGCCACCCACGCGACGACGGCGAAACACACACGAGGAACGATTTTAAGCCAGAGTTACATTAGCTCTAAGCACGTCATTGAACACTTAAATGGTAGGGAAACAACGTTTCGTAAGGGAATCAAATAAATGAATATCATTCTCAATGTTCCGTTAAAGAATACGCGTTCTGTAATTAATTTATGTTGTATCCCCACAAAAAATTATTTAACAGGAGTGCGACAAAAATTACCGAAATACTCGTAATTTGACTGAGCTACAGCAGACCTAGTATCAGTTATGTTTTTAGCAATGTGTATTGTGACGCGTCTGCTTCTCCACATATTTGAATCCGCACATGTCGTCTAACGGTCATGGCTCACGACGTTTTAAAACACCTCTACCAATATACTTTCAGAGAATACAGAACCAATGAGACCAGGGGTGCGCCTTAGACTTTACTTTCTATTCAATTTACAGCCTGGGCACTGTTCCATAAAAAGTATGGTGTACTAATTACAAGTGAATTTACTAAATTTACTTGTACTAGTACGAGATAGTGTATTCCAAGTAAGTTTCCACCAGGATGCTCATTTTTTCAGTCAAGACAGAATAGGCCAGGAAAGTCCAATAATCGCGAAAAAAATTCAAATGGAAGAATAATTTTCAGATATAACACAGTAGCAGGTACATTGTGCCGTTCATCAGGAAGCCCTTGACCCTGTATTACAGACAGATAAGTATTTATAGTTTTTGTTAATCGGTCCTGTTGTGATAGAGCGAAAACAACTAATGAATTATTGGTCCTTCTATAACTAGGAAGGTATTCGATTTTGAAGAAATTTTGAAAGGCCTAACTAATGGTAACTATTATGACCAAGAAATCTATAACTCCCTCAAACTTGACTATATCTTTTTTTCGTCTCTGGTGATTTTGAATGCAATCAAATGTTTCCTCAAAGGAGACAAAATGCAGAAAGTAGTCAAACTTTGTTGATATATTTTAAGACGAAGTAAAGAGTTTATTTGAAGGATTCAAAGATTGTGAAGACTCGCAAAACTTGTTCCTCAAATTTTAATCATCCAGTCACTTTTGTATGGATCCAAACACAACACAAGATGTGCAATTCGAAATTATGCGAAGTGGAATCTTTGTTATAATGCTGTTACAACATGTTATCTAGAAACGTCACAAAACTTATTTGATCAGGCTAACTAGTCAAATGTGAACCCTTGTTGTAAAATAAATTATACAGAAGGATTTATATATTCTTAAGAGTGAATGCAAATACTCCTCATCTCGAAATAAAAAATCTTTTTTATCAAACCTCAAAGTTATGTCTATGGAAGAATTGGGAAAGTGACGAAATCACCTTCAAAAGGAGTATGTCTAGTTCGTTGTAACAGTTAATTGGTTATTGCAAAAATTCGTTCACTTTTTGCCGAAAAGTGCATAAGAGTGATTATGAAATAGTAGCTTAAAGTTAAAGCCTTTGCAGATCTTAAAATCGAAAAAATCTTCAAAAATGCTCAAACTATCCAGCGATGTAAATGCTGGAACAAATTACAAATTAGACATAGCATAATTAAACAATATCTCCATTACTATAAAATATAATCAAAAATGTTATTTACAAAAATTACTTTATCCTTTACGGGCTGTATCTCCGTAGTGGACCACTTTAGGACATTTTTTCATAAGAACTTGCCGCATTATATTTTTGTATTCATACCAGAAATTGACTAGCACATCATGTATATGAAGGGCGGGAGAATTCATTTGCATACGTACCTTGTAAAGGAAGTCGTAATTACCAAGTTACTATTTGTGATGCAATTTCTTTCCAGAAATGTCCAGCCCGGCAAACTCTAAGCCACCCCCTGGCGTTCCATCGTCTGGAGGAGGCACCTCCAAAGCGATCTCGGACGCCGGGGACCTGGACTCCGTCCGTTCCTCCAGCTCCGAGGATGTCTCCCAGGCGGCTCCTAGGGGTTACTGCTGTGCCAAATCCATCAACCCAGCCGACGGAAGGGGCAGGAGATTGCATCTGTTGCAGATGCTCGTCTTGCCATTTATTCCTATCTTAGCGCTGATCGTGCAGACCTCTATCATACTGGATAATATTATGATCAACAGGAATGAGGTCATGGATGTTGACAGTCAGGTTAGTCGTTAGCTTGTTTTCGTTGATCATCATAGCTATTTAAGTATCTAGAGCGTAAGGTTGGCGTTTGTGGCTCGTGGCTCGAAAGATAGATAAACTATAGACTTTAATATTGATTGGAAACTATCTGTCAAAAAATTTATTGCAGATGGTGTCCCAAGGAATCGATAGTATTTTGTAGCACTCCTTTTTATACAATATCATTTATGCATCTAGCTTATACAGAAATACCAGTAACCGTGTATACACGGTGATTCATGAAACAGTGGAAACATTCCTCGGGCATAAAGTAAGTAGATCAAAAAATAACACGAAGAGTTCATAACTAGAACTTTGAGAGACCCCCGTACAAAGGCGCTGATGTAACTAGAACATCGAGAAACATCGAACGCCATCTTGCAAGATTCGACGAAGGCTCGACTTCCACTTGGATGGCTTCAGTCACAGACAGCAGTCTGTGGCTTCAGTCACAGACAGTGGTCTATGGCTTCAGTATTGGTCGATTGAAGAAAAAATAACACTCGCCGACGGCAGAGGGAGAACATAGTCGACGGCGGACGATGAGTCTTCAATAGCGCGAAGTCAACATGGAACAGACCATTCAACAATGTCACAAATTTGTAATATATTAGGTCAAAGGGGATATGATAGCAATAAATCAGACCTTAAATTCTAAAAAAGCTGTTTTCGTTACAATATAAGCATAACTCCTGGTATGCGCCTTACCCAGGTACACGGTGTTGAAGTTACAGTTTCTAAACTGAAAAAAATTATATCGTAGGAGTGGATCAAGATAATTACTTACTACGTGTAGTACTAATCAATAGATAAAACAAATACTATACCAGTCGCTTAGAAGTTGGGAAATTGGTTCGAAGTTCCAATGTCAAATCCATGTAAAAAACTTCGTGCTAGAATGAGAATGCGCTAAAGTGTGAAGTTTGTTATTAAAAATTGTACGTAGTGTACAGGAGAGTAATCCTATCTCACCATAACTTACAATACCCTGTATCTTTCCAATGAGATATTTTAGAACATATGTTTATAGGACTTTTTTGTTATTTTTGAGATATTTTCTAATCTAGGAAAAATGCTGTTGTTTTTTCAATCACCCCGTATAATAGTCACAGACCCCATCTTTTCCCTAGTCTTTTCCGATCTTCTTTAGAGAGTGTATCTGGAACGAAATACTGCAAGCTCTGGATTCAAATATGATAAAAATGATATGCGATACTGTCAACATAGCGACAAAACACAAATACACAACCCTCACATTTTTAGGGGATGCGAATATAGTAATAATGTGATATTCGCGGAAACATCTACTAAAACCAGATAATAAGAAAGTAATGAAAAGTGGAGGAAGACAAAAATCTTCCAAAACATATATTTTGGTAAACATGGAAAATTCTGACAAATCTCCATGATTTTCTGACCGCTAAATGATAACAAATATAGTGCTTTTCATAAAAGCTTATTTTTCAAGCAGGTGAAGTTAGCAAGTTGAAATTCGTACGTCTTTCTGGTCCACACCGTCGTTCTGGTTCTCGCGCATTCGTTTCGGAGAATAAACCTAAAAAGGTTTCCTAGACCTCAAAGTAATTGTTATAAAAAATCAAAATAGCAATTAGTTTCCGTTTATCAAAAATATTCAGAAGCTACCCCCTATTTAGGGGTTAAAATGACCTCAAAATCTAATGTCTCAAAAATTTGACACTTTTTTCGAATTCTAAGCTCCCCCTATTGAAAAGAATGATTTCACATGAATTAATTGTTATAGGATAAAAAAACTAATGTGCGACCGCCTGAAAAAATGTGAAAACAGGTAAAAACAGCAAAAAAGCTGTAGCAATCAACTTCAACAGCCTGACAGTCCGCCATTTTGGAAGGCAATGAACTAATTTATGTTCTAGAGTGATAAAGGAGTTATAAGGAGCTTTAATATATGACCCCGCTTTCATTTAATAAATAATTCATGAAGGCGCCCATATTGCAATATTCGAATGTTATTGTCACGTTAAGACAATCTATGCATCAATTTCATCACCTCGAATTTTATCTTGCTTACTTGACACTTTCAAAAAATAATTATGGGGGAACTGTGTAGAATTGGCTGTTTACTGATGTTTCGATCAGCTAGGCTGTGGCCTTTTACAAAGTACCAATCAAAATGGAAAAGTTGTAATAAGAATATTCGTCTTCTAATGACCCTTATTTGTGAGAGTCTGTCTCTCTATATCCCTATAACAATCTATCATTATTTGGTTAATGTTGCAGTCTAAATGTCAATATCTAAGATGTGCATAACGTTGAATTATTATTTGACCAACACAGTTTATAACTGAAGGAAGCCCTGGAGAAATAAGTTATTATACTGTTTATCCCGCGAGGTAAGGTACAAAATTTTTCTACGTGTTCCTCAGGTCAATTCGAGTGGAAAAAGTTCTGTGAATGAGATAATGATTTTTTTATTTTTAAGGTACTAATGGTGGGAAAACCACAATATTACTTTTATTTAACACAAAATTACTAGGTAGAATAAAAATAACTATTCACAATAGTTGTTCATAGTGTCCACCTTCACACTGTAAACATAGTCTAGCCCGTTTAATAATGTGACTGGTCGCTTTCCCAATAACAAGACGATTACTTCTTATGTCGTCAGCGACATCAATAATTTTACGGAGCAGTTCAGCCCTGGTATGCGATTTCTCTGCATACACTAAAGATTTCATATATCCCTACAAGTAATAATCCAAAAGATTTAAATCGGCGAGCGGGGTGGCCAAGAAACTGCGCCCCCTCGTCCAATCCAACGCCCAGGAAACGTGTTATTTAAATACTCAGTCACATGTCTACCACTGTGGGGCGGAGCACCGTCATGCTGTAACCACATCTGTTGTCTTCTCTGCAGCAGAATATCCTCTAACAACACAGGCAGTTATTCTCGTAAGAATTGAAGATAAACTTCAGATGTCAACCGACCGTCAAACACAAAAGGGCCAACTAAGTGATCCCTTAACAAACCGCACCATACATTAACAGAAAAACGGTGTCGGAAATTCCGTTAGATAGTTGCGTGGGGATTTTCAAGCTGCCAAGAATGGGAATTCCTCAAATTATTGACACAGTCTGCAGTAAAAGTAGATTCGTCGGTGAACAAAATATTTTTAACAAGATTACGATTTGCCAGGAACCAGTTACAAAACTGCATACGAGGGTCCGAATCAGTGAGGAACAGAGCTTGGACAGGTTGCAAACCAAACTTATGCATTGTTCTCCACACAGTCATTCGGCTAACACCAGTGCGACGTGATATTCTGCGGACGCTGGTTGATGGTGACCGTTCAATAATATCCAGTATTGAGTCATGGGCAGCTTCTGATGGATGTGTTACAGTAGCATTTGGAACCGATCCTGTTGGTTTCACATGTGCCAAAACTCTTCTATCAGGTATTCTTCGATTTGGATACCGGCGGCGGTATTCGTTCATTGTTGCAATATCCGTAGACAAACATCATGTCACCGTATTTCTCATTTGTAAAAACAAACGTGACAGTAATTTTTGCAAAGTTCAATCAAACCGACACAACTACTCCGTCAACAAACAAGCACCAGCGTATTAATCGGGCAGTACAACGTGAATGTGGTCTAATGATTGTAAACGATTGTTTTCATACGAACAGTATTACATTTTTTGTTCAATATAAGCAATTTTCCAACAATATTGTGGTTTTCGCCCACTAAAAATAAAAAAATCATATCTGGATAAGGAAGCATTTGCGGACCCATGTTCATTCGACTTTTTCGACTCGAATTGACCTGAGGAACACGCAGAAAAATGTTGTTTCCTCGCGGGACACCCTGTAGAGCATAGGTTCATTTAAAACAATTAAATATTTTAATAGAAATAGTTAATCTGTTTATTTGAACCGCGGACCCTACAGGACTCGGCCCTTCAATCGTGAATGGTTGGGAATATGCTACATTCGGAGTGCTGGTGTACGCGCTTCCTCAGTTTCATTTGTGATTTTCGCGAGGAACTTCATATTTGAATGTTGCCGTTGTTGGTATGCTGAAGTTGGACCGCTACGTACATTTTCTCAAATAGAAAATTTCCCATCAAACATACATTGAGTGGTGAATTTTTATTCTATTTTTGTGACGATTCGGAAATTTCATATTCGGTATATTCGTTTATTAATTAAAATTATTTTTCTGGAATCTCCAAAATATTATCTTAGGCTAAGGATTTTATTAATGACTGGATGGTTGCCTTCAACCACATTTTAAAACAGCACGTATCTATCTGAGTTGCAACATCTAATACGAATCTGGAGAGTAGCTATTAATCGAGTGCCTATCTTCCAAAACTCCTTCGAGGATGTATTAAATTTATTAGAATATTATTCTCCAGCAGAACATGCACCGGCAACAATCTGCGCCAGTTACGCAACAGTCTATATACATAAATATAAATTCTTCCGAAGCTGGAATGCATAATTTCGCAGTTGTGCCAGCAAAACCTCATTATTCCTCCAGATGGTTTTGAGAATTTCTCACAAACATGAATGTTGTTCCAAAAGTATTACTTGCAATTTTCATTCTCTAAAGAATTGAAGTTTTCCAGTAATACTTGGACTCATTACTCATTTGAAGGCAAGGGAAAATGTTTCATAACGTAGGGAAAGACGTTACAGTTTCAACAGTTGATACTTATCCCGCATTGGTCGATTCTGGTACTAGATAGCAGTTCTGCCGTTGCATTTCTATCAACCTTATACTTCTGATCGAGGTTATTTTAGTTAGATCGTGTTAAGAAGTATCTGTACACGGTAGCTCGGATTAATTATAGTGTTGTCAAGGACGAAGGACCGGTACTTTATCCTACATGTGTCCAGTACTTTCTATCTAGTTCTTCAGTCTAGTGTCTACACGCGAAAATATAATTCGAGTCGCGATGTTGCCATGCTGCCAAGTAAAATCATCATGTCATGAAATTGAAATGTACCGAATGTCGACACTTGATGCTAAAGTCACGACACTACCAGTTGTACCGCGAAGACCGATGTACCGACGGCGATGGTCCGATGACTCCGATGCACAAGAAAGTACCGGAAGGTAAAGGTATTGGGTTTATTCAATCCTTAATACCGAATAGTTAGGCTACTCCAAGCACTTAGTATTTGAATATTAATGATTCCGATATAGTGGTTCTGCCATTTTGAAGATATCACAATTTTTATAACATATCCGTAATTAGCCTCCCTTGGATGTACTCGTATATTTTCAGATCACATGAGCAAGTTTTAGGCTTTTTCAAAACGGTTTATCTTCAGCTGAAGGGGATATATATCGTTTTTGGGTAATTATTATAGGAGTACACATGATTATCTTCCATGATATGGCGTTAAAATTCCATTGAACTATACAGGGTGTTAATTAAGTATGTACCGTAAATTAAACAGACGATTCTTTGAGTAATTTTAAGACAAAAAGTTCATATAAACAAAGTAAATTTCGTAAATTTCTTAAATAGAATTTACCTAATTTTGTTGTAATTTGGCGGTGGTATTTATAACATTAAGAAGGTAATTTAGCCCTAACTTGATTAAAGTCTCGTGGCGTCTATCTTGCTTAGTTTTCGAGAAAAAGAATTCCACTTAATTGCAAATCCCTGGACCACACAAGGAATATGAGGAAACATTTCTTGCGGAAATTATTGTTTTTTGTATTACTAATTATGTACCAACAACATATAAACACTAAATTAAATTACATTACATTAACAGCTAATGAATTTTACTAATTTCCAAAATAAACTTTTTCCCATATTCCTTGTGTAGTTCAGAGATATGTAATTAAGTGGACTTTTTTTCTCGAAAACTAAGCAAGATGCAAAAAAAGAGACAAAAAGGTGTGTTTCTATTTGCTTAATCCAAAGAATGTAATAGGTGTTACAATTGTACAAAAGTCTGTGGCGAGTATATTTTGTTGTCACAAATATTCGTTCAAATCCCGCTCGAGACGTCACTAGACTTAATAGATTTAATCAAGTTAGGGCTAAATAAGCTTATTAATGTTATAAATACTGCTGTCAAATTGCAACAAAATTAGGCAACGGATATTTAAGATATTTACGAAAAACCACTTTTTTAAAATTTCAACATACTGTATCTTGAGAAAGAAGAATTTGCGGACCTATGTTTTTATGAACTTTTTGTCTTCAAATTACTCGATGAATCGTCTGTTGAATTTATGGTACATAGTTAATTAACACCCTGTATAGGTAGTGTTGTTCAATAATTGCTAAAACCAATTCTGGTGATGATCTTTAAGTGCTTTCGTTTAGGAAACACAGCGGTGTATCGAAAATTGTGAGAACACAAAATAGTCTTAGAACCGTCCGAAGAATCAATACTTGAATCTTTTCCCAACATTTTGGAAACATCCTTGATGACTACCGCATTTGATGTAGTATATGTCATATTGTGTCATAGTGCTTTACAAAAAGCCCCTTCTGCTTATTTCTTGAATGGGTCAAGTTAGCTCAAATTCGGGATACCATGAATAAATACATATACTATATTTTTGGTGTAAAAATGGCAGTTAAAAATTACAAAATGGCGGCTGGGCGCTATCTTGTAGCGTTTTATGAATGGAATGGAGAGTCATGTGACAGCTTCTTGAGATCACTTTATAATCTGAGAATATAATCTTCAAAAATTGTGCGTTGGCAAGCTGTCAAAGTTGGGCATTTTTATTCATTGAATCGCTTACAGCTCAACAGCCAATTATCAAAACGCTGTTCTAGTATGTTATATAATTTTCTTTCCTTGGAAGAGTCTTTTCGAATATCTCATGAAATATGAAGCATTCTATTTGAAAAGGCAATCAAATTCTCTTAATTTAAAAAAAATTATATATTTTATTGCACATTCAGATAGACCCTACGATGAGAAGAAGATGGATATGTCATGCTCTATGATGATTAGTTGTTGAGTTTTACGCGATTCAATTTGTACTCAGTGACATTAGAAGTGTTCCACCCAGAAAACAAAATTTCTTGAACTTGATTTTTGGCAATGAGGTAGTGGTATATCAAGAATGAACAATAACATTCTCATGAAATTTTATTGACAAGTAATAAATAAAATTAATGTGTTGGGCGACCCCTGCAGCTAAATACACTCCATGAGATGATCGATGTCTGGTTGTCGCACCTCGTTCCAAGCAACTCGAACTTCGTGGAGTAGCGGTGGCAGAGTCTGCGGCGGGTGGTGCAAAGTGGATAGTCTCCACACCATATCCCACACATGTTCGATGGGATTTAAATCCGGTGAACGGCACCTTCGGGATCTACCTTCGGGTATTGAGTTACATCTGGGACTGCCTGTCCTCGGTTGCCTTCCTGTGATATCTAAGCACCTGCCAAAGTGTTTTTTTTTTATTTTAGTTTTTGCTGGAAACCATTTAGCTGGAGGGGTAGTACAAAATAACTTTCTTTTACTTGTCTTCTACTTGACTTCTTTTAATTTTTTTTTATTTATTTTGTTCAATAAATGTTTGTGTACCTTGTGAGTTTGTATCTCCTTTAGCGCCAGAGACTCAACATCGGTTACTTGTTATTTCTTTTCCTAGGTCTTGGTACTAGGTGGCGCCCAAACCACAACCATTTGCATCCAAAATCCAAAGTACAAAGAACCACCCACTTAGGGCTCATTAACTACCAACTTTGCATATTTTAATGGGATAACACTGGCCAACACGAGGGGCACAATTTACCCTAAACGTTGCAGCATTGTATTGGAAGAACTGCCCCTTGAATAAGAATTTGAAATATATTCTATGACTCTCCCTGATGGGTACCAAAATTTCTCCTATTCCAAATCCATATTCGTTAAGAAAGTATCTCTACGTAGAAGTCTGATCCCAGTCCAATAGCCTTCTAACTTGAGTGTTTTATCCCTATAAACAGACCAAGTGCCACGGCAAAACATTAACGTCTGCTTCTTGAAGAAAGTCAGTAGTACGACGAGCATTATGGGAACGTGCGTTGTCTTGATGAAAAAGGACGTGTGGACGACCCTCTAGATACGGCAGTAAAGTGGTTTGTCATCGGCAAACGCCCAGCAGGCAGCAGTCATACTGGCTTGAACAAAGACAAGGGGTGATCGGCTTCCATAGGTAATAGGCCTCCAAAGCATTACTCCAACAGTCCCGTGTACATGCCTCTTAACATCAAATCCAATATCACACCGTTCTCCACGCGGCGTCTTACCCTTCAACGACTATCGTGCGTACCTAGACAGAATCGCGATTCGTCGCTGCAGTTGACATTAAGCCATTCTGCCTCCCAATGTTGCCCTTCTCTGTTGACGACAGTGGTTCGCAGTAACACGAAACACTAACCGTGGACGGTATGAAAAAAGTCCAAAGGCGACTGCGGTGATACAGTGCACGCATAGTAACAGGTACCTTCTTCTCCAAACCATTGATCAGCGATCTGACGGGTAGCAGCTACTTATCTGAAGCGCCTATTATGACGCTCTGTGGTACGCCTCGGTGGACCAGTTGGCCTTCTTTGTGTTCCTCTACCTTCTTCTATCCACACACGACACATGCATTACCGTCATTGTAGTACAATTAACACGGCGGCCAATTTCGCGATAGGACAAACCAACATCTCGATAGGCAATAATTCTACCCCTGTAAAAGTCGCTAACATGGTGATAAGTCTTCGAACTCGAGGCATTTTGTTATGCTTAACGGACTGCTTTCTTCACAAAAACTAAGAGACAACATTTTAACAAAGGTAAACAAAAACAAAGATAAAACGTTGACATTGTTGACACAGCATACTTTAAACATAGTCATTATGTTGCCAAAAAACAAGTTGAAGAAATTATTTTTTCTGCCAGTCCGCTTTTTTTAAAGGTAGTTGTTTGGTATGCTAAGGTTACAGAATACTCAAACGACTATAAAATAAGGTGTCATACGACCTCTTATTCTATTTAAAAAATGAAAAACTCAACTGCTATTTTTCTATTAAAATGTACCATTCATGCGTCAATTTGATAATCCTAAATTTTGGCTTGCTAACTTGAACCGTTCAAAAAATGAGAAGCACGGTTTATATTAGACATATACACTGAAGACCAAATACCACTGACGAGAGGGAAGCGCAAGAAGCGCGCAATATGTTTGTTAGAAAGCACCTCGTGGCCTAGCAACCCCAGTCGCACCCCCATTTGTGACACTTGTGGTATATTTTGGGAAAAACGCTCTGACACGTCAATTTTGATTTCTAGGGGTACGTCTTTTCTTCTATAGGCGTACAATATAGGGTGATCCAAAAATAAGATATTGCATTACACTTTAGATTTTTAAATCGAAACCCCCATTATTTTTAATTTTTAGATTGTCCATGAAGTTTTTAGTAACTTTTGTATAATAAAGTTTATACCTATCTTCAATCGTTTTGAAGCTATTTCAGTTTATAATAAAGTTCGACTAACTTATCACTGATAATAATGGAATGTACGGCAGAAATTAATAATCATGGATACCAGCAAGAACATCAGTCAGTGTCATCGTATCTCATAGAAAAACTTTGCCTTTCTTTTCAAATTGTTAAGTTACCTACCTAGTTGTGATAAATATTGAACAATGACTTATTCAAGTCAAGAAATGGCAGAAATAACAAAATTGTGTTACCAAAATGGGAGCATTGCAAGAGCTACTGCCCGGTTGTTTGATGCGTTACATCCAGACAAACATATTGACTATAAGTATTTGGCTAAGTAGATAAGAAAATTTGAACAAACTGGACCTGTGTCTAATATTCACCTTAGCCGCCATCGGAAAAATTGCCCAGTTAGAAATGAAGCTGCAGAAATAGCAGTTTTGGGACATGTAGCACTTGACAACACCCAAAGCACTCGTGGACTGGCTACTTCAGGATTTACACGCTCAACAGTACAAAACATTTTGAAAGGCAGATTTCACCCGTTGCGAGTGTCCCAACGTTTGATTAACAACGCAAATCTGTTATTTAATATTCATTTCTCGGATGAGTGTACATACGTTATATTTACATAGTGCTGTAAATGGACATAATTGTCGATATTGGTGTGACTCGAATCCAGATTTGTTTCGAGACGATAGTCGCAAATAGGGATGTGACCATTTGTATTTCAGATTTGATTTTTAGGCAAAATTTTTCTGCTTATATGAAAAAGTGTGGCAGTCGATAAAGGCTGAAAACTTTCTGAACAATATTTCTTCGCAAAGTACAGAATTATCAAGACCCAAACAACTTTGACATGTACCTCAACTTAGGTCACTTCTCTTACAGAATATACAATCTAAATAGAGAGGCGTAGATAAACAAAAACCTATTAAAATCCATCCAAGTTTACTCATCACGACGTCGTCTAAGTTTCCGCAGCAGGAAAGATAAGAGGGGAAAAAAAGGTGGCCTGTCAAGAGGTGAAAACAAGTAGAGAACATTATATTGACCGCTATAGGGCGCGGTTTCGTTTTCCACACACACAAAAACTTCCCAGGTCGTAATTTTCCATTTGTAATTAAGAGTGTCTCACCGGGTGATATATCGCAAAGCGATGTGCTGTCGTGGACTGTGGTGTCACGCTTTTACTTCCCATGCCACTGGCGAGGAGGTATCGCAATCGCAAAGAATTTCGAAAATTAGACATTATGTTTCTCGGACTCTATATGATATGTGCATTACCAAAAACTGTGACACTTATTTCCGTCGGTCTGTTCTCTCTGTCTGTCTTTCCGCTAATCGTTGGCCTTTGGATAACTTGGAAAGTGTCTCTCGGATTGTGATGAAATTTCTACATAAGAATACTAGCTATTATGCCAAGGACGAAAAATCTTTATAGTTTCTTAAAATCGGTCCAATGGTGGCGTAGCCAGAGTAAAAACCTAAAGAAAACCAAATCGCTTCGTTTTTGACGTTTAATGGACTCCTCATTGTTTTCAAAACATTTCTTGAGAGGTAAATAAGTGAATGTAGGTTGTAGGTTGTAGGAGAGGGTAGACCGCAATGCTTATGCGTTAGTATATTTATTCGTTTTTAATCCCGATAATTCGATTAGACATATCTCACAGATATATTTCCCGTACATTGGCCTTTAAGAGTTATAATGAAATATTCCAACCACGCGCGTGGCGCCTCCACTTTTACTACGAATTAAAAAGGTCATACGATACCAGTAGTCAGAGATGAAAGCTTAGGTATATAATTCATTAGAGTTTTGTATAAAATGGCTGAAACATGTCGAAATTATAACCCAAGGTATCAAAAGTTTATCTACAAAAAGTCTTCATTTGGAGTATGCTGCGAAACTTGTTGATATGCTCTTCATGATTCATAAAAAAGTCCACGATAAGTATGATACTTAAGTCACAATACCCAATTTTTGTTCAAATTAGTCAATTCGTGTTATACTCTCGTACCAAAACATATCGCACGCCACTGCAGGCGCGGCATGCCTTTGAACTGACAAAGTCGGTGCCCGCGTATCCCGCCGTATTCAAAGAGATGCCGCGCCTGTAGTGACGTGTGATGTGTCTCGCTGCTCCCTTCCTTTTCGGTTCGCGAGTATATATGATCAGACACTAAGTTACGGCCACGCAATCCAAATCGTGGTCGTTCGGGGAAGTACTGTAATTACCAAAAATATCGAAATTATATTTTTTGGTGTTATATATGAACATTACGAAAAAACCGTGGCCCTAATTTCTGACGGTAATTTCCACACACGGGTACTACTATGTTAAGGACGAAAAAGCTTTATAGTTTATGAAAATCAGTTCAGTGGCAGAGGAGCTGAGAGCAAAACAGAGGAAGAAAAAAATGCTCGAACGTCGTTTTTGAGGTTTGAGGGGCTCCTGATCATTTTCAGGAAAATTTTTGTGTGGGTTAAAATTTGACGGGCTAGCGGGCTGTAGTGTCCTGCCGCTACTGTCGCGGTGCTACGCTGCCGAGTCTGACTCGTCGTGCGGTGAAGGATGGACCAGGGGCGACGTATTATCGATTGGCAGAGAAAGGATGTGTATGGACTAATTGTACTGACCTGTTTGACTGACTTGATTCATTTAATTTCTCCGTTATACACGTTCGTAGCTAACATTTCTTTCAGAGCATCTAACTTGGTAAAAAATAACAGCTAAGTTGTAAAATGGTTATAATATCCTCCATCAGTAACCAGTGGACCAATGTTAATTGTAAAAAGCTCATGATACTCCTTTTAGTTCCCACGCGGCTGGCGAGAAAGTATTGTAATCGCGAAAAATTTCGTAATATTATGTTTCTTGGGTGTTACGTGACATGTACATCACGAAAGACCATATCTCAATTTTTTTATTCCATTTGTACTACCTTGGGCGCCGGCGCGCCGGGCATACTTATTTCCTCTTCTACATATTGAAATTTGAGGATGGAACTGAATACCAGATGATTTCAAGTCGAGCAATATCGATTGTTTCGCTAACCACGCAAAGCACACTTCTTGGTGGAATACAGCTTCACACTGTGGAAGAATTTAAAAAATATAACCAAGCCTTGTTTTCTGACGTTTTCAACTTTCCAATCACTTTAAGCCGCAGTTAAAGAATTTCAGGAGGTGAAACACTTTGAAATCAGCGTCTTTTACATTTCAGTCACCAAAAATGATGCAATAACATGAACTTACTAACGTTGCTTTTGACTTCATTTTTACTTCCCACGCCAATTAGGGAAGTAGAATAATTGTAATCCCGAAAATGAGATATGTTTTTAGATGTTGGCAACAATGCCACTTAATTTCTTCGGTCTGTCTGTTTGTATCTTTGAGTTTCGACCAGTCTGTCTCTCAGCCCGTCCGCTAGTCCTTGGTTCCTTTATAACTCGGCACCGTTAGGATTTTGATGAAATTAATATAAAATTACTGCTAACAGGGATACAAATGGGAGTTGTGAAGACTGGTTCGGTGGCTGCGGAGCTATGGATATAAACCAAAAAAAAAATCGCTCAAACTTCAGGGTTTTTGGCGAGAAGGTGATGTGTATGCTGCAGCTTGAGTATGAGTGAAAGCCGTTCCATTACTAAGGCGTTTCAAATCACCGTAATATTAAACACCTGTTAGGCATAATAGCACAGATTAACGTATTATAACTGGAGATAGCCAACCATATACCGTATTCCGGCATTCAAAAAGGCATCTGAAAGAAACTATGAGACAGAACACGAAATTTTAATTGGTTGACATACGAGTATTCCACCTGAAGATACCTAATTAAAATAGGCAGAGAGACACCAAATTACCTTGTACTGTAACGACTTAGCTACAGGTAGTACGGTATCCGGCATCAACGATCCTCTCCTAGCTTACGTCACGCAACTGTGGAGTGAACTCATTCAGTCATACGGTGAGTCTCATGTCGTTGCTCTTGATATTAGGGAAGCATTGGATCAGATGTGCTTCTTATGCAAACTTTCATCCTATGGTGTCCCAGACAAGCTTTGCTGATAGGTGGATGACAGCAAGGTTTCCGCCGTAATTGACGGGTTCTCCTCTTCATTCATGTATGTCAACGTGGGTGTTCCTCAGGGATCAGTCTTGGCTCCGATATTGTTACGCTTATATATCAACGACATGCCTTTCTGTACGATCTGATCCACATCTTTGCTGATTACAACATGTCGCATCCAGGATTGACAAGCCGTCCTCGAGCTGGAGAAGAGGAAACTAGCAGCGACTAGTCCTCAAGCTGGTACTTTTTCATTTAAAATGTCTCATTGGAAAGCTTGAATTAAAACCTTTAAAATGACACCTCGACGAACTCTTGTGATTGAGAAATTCCTGAGTTATAGTATTTTGAAAAAGATGAGTTACTTTATTTTTATAAAAAAGTTCTCGTTAATTCTAGCTTTATTTTAGTTAATATGACATTGAACAAAACGTTTTTGTATATTATATTTCTTAAGTGATCTCAAAAATCAACAATTTGAGCATATATATATAAGTCTCCAGGTAGCTTTTAAACAACGTTATAGCGGTTCCAGGATCGTGAGGATCGGACAGTGTCAAATCCGTGAGAGCGAATTTACTATTTAAGTCGTAGTTTGTAACGTTATTTCCTCGGGGTTACTAACTGGCGAACTACCTGCCTCTCTAGTTCAGCTACTCCTCGGGCGCCAGCCTCCTGTTCAGAGTGTGGAGAGAACACTATAGACTGAAACAGGCACCTGGATAGCTTCAGTGAAGAAAATAATTCAGGGATTTGACGCTCAAAGGGTCAGACTCGAGATACTTACCCTTTTTTTTCTACTTCTACTACTTCTCTTTTTGTATCTCTTACTTCAGGCAGGACGGTATTTGTAATTAAAAGCAATACTTATAACACAACCTGGTATATTAACAGCAAATATATACACGTCATGCACGGTCAGGATATCTCAAGTTATATGTATACAAATGTGAGAAATCCCTATCTGAATCTAACTACCCTAGCGATAGAGCGGAGAAGGAGGACAATCGGTTAACTCGGGATCGAACGGAATCAACAGCGGTTAAAAAGCAACGGTTAAAGTGGAAGCAGTATGCGGTCAAGCTAGCAAGCGGTAATGGTGCGATGCAATAAGCCCAAAGCTATGAACGGTTTTCAGCAATATGGATATGTTTGGGTGAAGAATAAGGCCAGGCGCTTAGTTAACCCGCGTTTACTTCAAGCTCTGTTTGTCTCGTTCTCGCTTGGATTTCAATCTGCACCCCAGGGAAGTAAGCACACTGCAGACAAAGATGTGCCTCTCTGACTTTCTTCTTGCATCCCCAAAGCAATTATAGAACTCCTAAAATCAAGCCGCGTACTATCGCTAATGGACCTTTAAACTAAAATAAACTAATAGCTTCCTCATGAATGTGTTTACCAAACCTTTAAAAAAGTAATATCGGAGACGCAACATTTTGTGACACAATGACTCAACCTATAAAACAGTTTTGTATATCTGGGACTTTGCTGGGATACAATGATCACAATTAGATATTTGTACGTATTTTCTATAGTTCTGGGACCTTCAGGGACGTAAGGATATATTATATATAAATTGCAAGGCCAACAAAAAAGAAAAACACATTTTGTTTCGGCTTTCAGTTTCCTGAAATATAACTTCACTGCGTGATTGAAATTAGGGTTAAGCCAGGACCTATTCCAGACAGTCGCCAGGTGTACCGAGGTTCCACTAGTCACCTCCGAGAACTCGGTGTCTAACTTATGTGGGAGTCGGGAATACCTAGCTCAATCGGGAATATCCTGATCTCACCGGCTTTCGCAAATCAATAAAAAATATCAAAAATTGCTTTCAGTGAAATCAATAGCCGTTGGTGCCGACGGTATAAGTATCAGCATGCTGCTGTACAGCTGCCCTACAATTTTACCATATCTCACGCATATTTTTAATTATTGTCTAAAATTCAATGTAATACCCAAAATTTGGAAGCTTGCACAAGTAATTCCCATACCAAAAAAGAGCAACCCTGAAGATGTGGGCGACCTTCGACCCATCAGCATCCTATGTACTCCATCAAAAGTCTTCGAAATGATTTTGGATGCTAGAATGAGGGACTTTGTTGCTAAAAATGACATTCTTCCAGAAAACCAATCAGGGTTCAGATCAGGACACAGCTGCACAACATCCTTGCTCAAAGTAACAGATGATATCCGCAAATACATTGATGACGGCAACCTATGCATCTTAATCTTATTAGATTTTTCGAAGGCTTTTGATAAGCTAAACCATGATCTACTGATTGCTGTTCTTCACTACTTGGGTTTTTCTAAAAGTGCGGTTCATTTATTAAGAAATTATCTCAAAGATCGAGCACAAGTTGTCAAATGCTTTGGTGAAACATCCGAATTGTCTAAAGTTTGTCGAGGTGTACCTCAAGGATCTGTTGTAGGTCCACTCTTGTACACTCTGTATACCTCTCAGCTGCACAAAAGTTTTAAACACGTCTCATATCACTATTACGCCGATGACACTCAATTATATATTGCTTTTAATGAATCAGATATAAACCGAACTTTAAGTAACATAAATGAGGACCTTCAGGTTGTTTATCAGCTAACAAAAAAATATTGTCTCTCCGTCAACGCCACTAAATCTAAGGCTCTACTATTTGGTAAAAACAAGAATCGTGAACTATACTCCAATAATTTAGACATTTATTTCGGACAAGACAAAATAACTTTTACAAACTCCGCTAAAAATTTATTATGGATACAGATCTACGCTTTTCCCAGCATGTCTCTCTTATAACCAAAAGGGCATTTTCATCATTGAAACTGCTATACAATAGCAGAAGCATAATAACCAAGACAACAAAAATAATATTGTGCGAGTCTTTAGTTCTTTCTCACCTCAGCTATGCAGACTGCGCGTACGGCCCGTCATTGCTACATCGAGATAAGGCGCGCCTTCAGCGTATTCAAAATTCTTGTGTCAGGTTTGTTAGTGGTATTAGAAGGCGGCAGCCGATATCTCTTCACTTAAAGAACTTAGGTTGGCTCAATATAGAGAAAAGAAGGTTCCATCATCGATCCGTACTATACCACAAGATACTCAATACTGAATCACCATCCTATCTTTACAAGAAGATCAAGACCCGTACAGAAGTGCATAGTCGTAACACGAGGTTTAAACATCATCTCTCACTACCTAAATTTAAAACTTCAAATTATAAGTGCTCTTTTTCATATGACATTGTTAAGGTTTACAACTCGCTGCCTGATAGAATTAAAGCCCTATCAATTTTGAGATTTAAGCGAGAAGTGAAGACTATGTTGAGACTTGAGATGACTTAAATTTAACACTGCACGCTGATTTGCCAATTATTCTTCTGTATGTCTTTTTCGTACTATTCGTCATTTATTTGTCTGGGCGGTCCGTAGGACCTTTGCCCATTACTCACTGTCTGATGCACGTTATTCGAATCTGTCAGCCCTGGTTGCCCAGAAACCAAACAAAGTCAAGGAGTCTTTTTCGTTTGATCTTTGACATTTTCCCTTCATAAGATATTAGCTACAACTTCTAGCAATCTCATTCAAGCATCAACTCGTTTTATATTATAGGTTTTACCAAGGTGCCTGCAACAGTTACATAGTCGTGCCATAAGTTCTGTCCCATGATAATCTCATGATAAAAATGAAACAAGATAAGATATATTTATATGAAAGATATTATTTATTCGACAACATTTTTAGAATTCATAATCAAACAGTTTTATTCAAAATGTCCCCCCTTGGCCTTCACAGACTGCTTCAATCTCGCGGGCCACTCATCTATCACTGCACGCACAGCTTCCAAAGGAATAGCTGCCGCTGATCGGATCAAATCCGCTTTCAGGGACTCGATATTACGGTGGGCTTTGGAGCAGGCCAACTGCTCTAGCAGGTCCCACAACTTGTAGTCTAAAGGATTGAGGTCCGGACTCCCTGAGGGCCAATCTTCCGCAGCAATGAACTCTGGCACATTGCTTTCCAGCCAGCGCTGCAAACTCTTAGCCTTGTGAGCGGGGGCGGAATCCTGCTGGTAGACCCAGTGTTGGTTGGCAAACAATGTACCACTTAAAGGCTTGACGATAGGATCCAGTATGTCGCTCTGATAGTTTGCCGCTTTTGTTTTCACGCCCTGTTTACAGAAATGGAGCTGAGTGACCCCTTCGTAGGACACCCCCCACCAAACCATGACTGACGCAGGGTGGTGGCCTCTCTCAACTCTCGGAATGATCTCCGAAGCTTCCTGTGAACTCCTTGCATACACTTTGTCATTTTGTCGGTTGAATTTTTCTTCTATGGTGAAGATTTTCTCATCCGTGAACAAAATCTTTCGGAATCCCCCAGCTGCGTACCTCTCCAAGAGCTTCTTGGATCTTGTCGCCCTGATGTGTCGCAAGGTGGCCGTAAGTCGCTGGCCCGTACGTCTCCGGTAAGCCCCTAGCCCTAGGTCTTGTTTAATGATGCGCGACATCGTCCGGACAGGAATCTTCATTTCTCTGGATAGGATCTTCTGCTTCCGGAGTGGATTCCTTTGAATCCTGGCTTTTACGGCTTTGATGGCTGCTGGAGTCCTTACTTGATGAGGTCTTCCGCTTCTTGGCCTGTCATCAACAGAGGACGTCTCATTGTACCGCTGAATGGTCCTAGACACAAATTTACGCGATATTTGAAGGCCGCGTAAGAGTTCAAAAATCTGACTAGCACTGTGATTACACTTATGTAAAGCTATCACTGCAATACGGTTCTCTGCCTTGCCCCACTCCATCGTCATGCTTCGAGAGATCAATACAAACTGAGGTATATGTAATTACCCGAAAAGCGCTTAATCAACTGACACCACAACGTAAACAATCGGACAAGTATTAACAGGTCTACACTTGTTTGAAAACGAGGGACAGAACTTATGGCATGACTATGTATATGTCATCTATGGATGTATAATATAATATATAGTTTTAAAACATAATATGTCTATATGTATATGTGTTAACGTTTAAATTTTCTCTTGCTGTTATTATTATTACTGATATACTACCTTATTTATTTATTTTTTTTTTTTTTGGTTAGGTGGAAGAGCGCGGTTGACAACTAATGGTTGTCAATCAAGCGAACCTTGCCGTTTGCTCACTGCATTAGATTTATGTACTTTTTCTTTTTCTGTACTTACATGAGCAATAAAAGCAATTTATTATTATTATTATTATTATTACAACCGAGTAAGGCCTGCCCCACTAGTCACTTCCGAGAACTCGGTATCTAACTTACGAGGGAGGGGGTCGTACTCAGAGAAATTGAGAATACTGCCTGGTAGATGCGGTCGAGTATGTCGAATCACCAGTCGGATGTATAAGTATGTACAAATAATCTTCAATAAAAGCGCTTTTGTAAGATGGAGGTCCCAGAGTACCGCAATTAACCAACACTGGCGCGCTTAGTCTACCTACTTGACACAAGTCAAATCTCAAAGTGTCCAAAGTAAGAGCCATAGACCAAACGGGACGATACGGTTCGGCATTCTGTCGGTATTCGGTTAGATTTGTATCACCGGTCAGCTCTTATTTGCCACCAGAGAAGTCCACTAGGGCCAACGTAGGCTTAGACCAAGTTCAAACGCAGATATCAAGATTTAATAAGAAATAACTCATTTACGCCGTCCTATCCTTCAACTTGAATTCAAAGCAATTCACTAAGGCTTAAATATATATTTCTAGTAAACCCATTCATAAACGGTTTGTTCTAATATATTCTCAAAGTCTAACTCACAGTTATTTTTTTTCCTTCAGCAAACTAGTTGGGTCAATATTAGAAAATCAACGGAAAACAAACAACTCTCTTCAAAAATCGTATGCCAAAGATATACACTGAAAACGGTACACTACAATTTCTATGACTAAAGAACGAGTCAATCAGAGAAAAATAAAATCACTTGGATTCTGGATTAGGCTCTATACGGTAAGCAAAATTTCTAATAAAAATAAATCCAGATACTCAAAAATACTTCACTGACGGTTATCGGAATTACAACTATATCGCTAAAACGGAACGCACTGGTTTAAACGGAACACCCTTTTAACTCACCCCATTACCTCTTGGTACAAGCGGGTACTTCGGTACTACGATTGGCTGCCAGGAGAGAAGAACGGAAATAGGAGCCACGGCGTACATACGCCCGCGCTTTTATAGTGCCCGCCAATATTCTAGAACCGACCTTGGTCGCTACCTGATACCATCCGCATTGCCACTTTTTCTTATCTACAAGATGGCGTAACTAGAATTTTTATATGACGTTTCGTCTCTTGTCCTCCAGAATCGACCTTATTTTTTCTTATGGACGCCATATTGGTTTTTTTGCGCAGATAAATAGAGCTTTTGAGTCTGATTTCAAAAATGTATGTCATTGACATTGCCAAATCTGTTACTCCAGAAAAACAGAAGTCCCTAGGTAATCCTTTAAATTATCAGATTGCATTTGTTTCGTATTCCAGACCTCAAATTGTACATAGTAGCAGTTTGGAATGGAAATCAATCAAGTAGTGAACAATGTACAGAAAATAGTCAGAATTTGCCTACAAAATAACGGAAATTCTTATCATCTATTATAATTTACCTCTGGTTATTTATGATTATTATGATCACCATCAATATAAAATGTACATTTTGTGTTCAGGTTAAACTATACCTCAAAATTCCAACATGAATATGAGAAAACAAAGTTGGTAATGGAAGTCGAAAGAAGAAATGTCGAATTGAAAATTTGACTACGTCATCGTGTAGAGCAGGAGTTCCCAACCAGGAGGGCGCGCTTCCCAAGGGGGGCATAGAGAGATGTCAAGAGGGGTGGAAAGCGTTTACATTTTAAAAAGAAAAAACAAAAATAAAATAAACAACATTTCAATGTAATGTTTAATTTACACGCATACAACTAGAATTTAAATATCATATTCACTTATTCTGTCAACCGCTGTTTCAAAACCTGGCGTCGTCAATTGCACTAATTGCAGTTTATACAAGTTTCGACAAGTCACAACATGAAATCCGCGCGCTTCCCCGCCGCGCTCCGCATAACATTCATCACTAAAAGTACGGTTTCGTTGGTGCGGCTCGAGCGGCTGCGGCTCGCGACTACGATTGGCTGCAGTCGCAGCCGCAATGTAGAGTGTTTTATTTTAGTGCGTCTCTAAATGAAAGCGATTGCGATTTAGATTGGTTTAAAAGATCTTGCTGTATGATGTGGAAGGTCTAAGTCGTAGAAAATGAATAATAGTGATCTGTTAAGTGTGATTCTCTTAGAAGAAGAGGGAGAAGATGAATGGCTACAACTGAAGTTATTAGAAAAACAAAGATGTGAAAAACACGATATATTCCAAAAACGTACAGAAGAAGGATTTTTTAGTCTACTCATAAACGGACATTTAAAAGAGGACGAAAAAAAATTTAGAGAATTTTTCCGGTTAAATCCCGAGCAATTTGATTTTGTTCTGTCACTCATACAAGAGGATATAGAAAACCTGGAAAGAATTGTGTAAAGTTTCCAATAACAGCAGAGGAAAAGCTGGCGCTAACTTTAATGTAGGAAAGAAAAAAATTGAGCAAAAACAAAGATACAGTTAGAACACAAAATATATTATGAGCTTAGAATACAACATATCTAACCAAAACTAACTAATGTAACTAATTTAATTGCTGGTATCGTAGTTCGTATTACGAGTTTTGCTCCGAGGCCATGAATCCAGAAACATTTGAAATTGATGAATTCTGTTGTTCTGGGTTATAGCTTTTAAAATATGAACCAGCAGTATTATCCGACTCAGTCGCAGCCAGATGAAAAGATCCATTCTGTAGTTTATATTGACTAGTACTAGCAGTAGTATGTGACGTAGTCTCAGTCAGATTGAAAGGTCCATTTAGTTGATATTGATTTGTACCCAAAGAATGTGAATTTGATCTATCGGCAGGTGAGGTTGGTTGTGAACTATGTGCTGGAGTTTGTTGAGATGAATTTTGTGTTGCTAATTTGAGCTGAAGATCGCTTACGGGTTTTAGGATACCAAGTTTTGCTTCATTCAGTTCAGCAGGTGGAAATTTTTTAACGGTGAAGCTAATGCTTTTCATGAACAAATCTACGTCATCTTGTGAATTTGAAATGTTTTTTTTGTGGATAGATTCAAGGAGCTCCATTCGCTTCTGAGCTCTCTCTTCAAATTGAGCCATGGTATTTAGTTTTGACACTCGGGGCTGCGATCTTTTCCCACAGTTTTGTTGAAAAGGATTCTTATTCAGCCCTTTATTCAATTTCATTGCGTCTGAAGTTCGACGAGATGTGGATGGGGTTGAATATTCGTCTAGTAAATCAGAATCGTCTAATGTTGATTCATCGGTTGGTTGGGTTTCGTAGTCCGTCTCGCTGTAAGCTGGAGTTTCCTCTTCTTCCGTCAAGGTATTTTTTGATTCTCGTTCATGCTTAATAACATCAAGAAAGGAAAGCCGATCGTAAAGGGTCCACTTTATTACTCGTTCAGATGCTGCTGAACCGGTCCCCAATTTACGTTTTTTTCTGTTTCTAAAATAGGTATCCTTGATGTTTCTCCATCGCCTTTTGCAATCGTCACCTACGAAAAAAAAAAAATTTTAAACTTACACCCTTTGAATTAGATTTAAGTCCAATTAAAGAATTTTTATTATATTGTTTTTCAAAAGATGTGCATCTCTGGAGATTGGTTATCTAAAAGAATTCAAAAATGCATTATTAGTTTTAAGGAGGGTACAATACGTTCTTCAATATTATTTTTGGGCAGGCAATCTCCAGACAGGCGTTATGATATTTTTTGGAAACATGACGTGTGTCCTAAGTCTCTATGTTGTTTTAGGTATATGGCAACTGGGGAGTCTTTCAGATCTCTTAGATTTGCTTTTAGAATCTTCCACAGTTACATAAGTGTAATCATCCGAGAAACTTTATCAGCAATATGTAAACAATTGGTGCCCATTTTTATTCCAACGCCAACAAAGGAAGCATTGACCAAAAAAGCTGAAGAATTTTGGGAACGATGGGATTTTCCGAACTGTATTGGAGCCTTGGATGGCAAGCATGTTAGAATATTTGCTCCAGCAAAATCTGGATCTTTATACTTTAATTATAAAGAATACTTTTCCCTTGTTATGCTTGCTTTAGTTGATGCAAATTGTAAGTTTATTGCTTTAGATGTAGGGTCGTACGGAAAAGAAGGTGACAGCTCAATATTTAATAAATCGGCTTTTGGAAAAAAAGTAATGCACTTTCAGAATTTTTTTCCGGCAGATCAAAAATTGCCTAAATCAAATAAAGTATTGCCGCATGTAATTATCGGAGATGAGGCGTTTCGTTTGGATAAACACTTAATGAAACCGTTCACTACTAAATTGGCAGCCACTGCTGATAAATCAAAAGCCATTTTTAATTACCGTTTGAGTAGGGCAAGAAGAGTGAGTGAAAATGCTTTTGGTTTGCTATCTCAGGTGTTCAGAGTGTTTTATACTCCTATAGCTGTAAAACCAGAGGTATGTGATGACTTGATATTAGCCGCCTGTTGTTTACATAATTTATTGCGAGAAGCATATTTGGAAAGAAAAGGGGTTCCCTACTATGAATATGATTCAAAAGAAGAAAACTCGAATGTTTTTCGGAATCTTACAGGAGCGGGGGGATATCAAAACGTTGAAGGGTTCCATGTGAGAGATGAGTTTATGAGGTTTTTCTCACAGGAAGGGATTGTCGAATGGCAAAATCAGCAGGTTTCGAAAGTATAAGACAATCTGTACATGTCAGCAATCCATTATTATGATATTACAACCTTATACTGATTTCAATGTATATTGTTATTATAAACAGGGATCACAAGAAAAACCTAATAAAAAATGTTTACATGAAAATTTTTTATAAAAATTCCTAGAATAAAATGAGTTTCAAAATAGAACAAATAAATACGCGGTACATGGTGTTCCCAACTAGAGTGTATTCAATTTCAATCAAAGTAGGATGTAAACAAGCGATATCGGATGATTGCAGCATGCCGTGACGGCATGACCATGTATTATTGGTTGGCAAGCAATAAATGCCCTCTATGCAGGAGGATCGAAATTTTTCAGGCCAAAATCCAAGCAACCATTTGTCTTTCCTCTCCCATATTCAATACGAGTGATAAAGGTAACTCAACCCCTTGGACAGCGCCAGTCTTTAATCGATCACCAGTCGCCGGTATTGCAGTTCCCGTGACTCGAACGTACATTATTTTGTTTACATCGAACTTTCATTGAATTTGAATAGACTATATATAAATTATTTGATGGCTATGAAACTGAGCCAAAAAAGGAAAAACAAACGTTCATAATTAGAAAATAAAGTAAATTAATGTTACTTACTGCTTTTTCCTACCGAACATGCTATTTTTTTCCAGGCATTCTCTTTGCATATAAAATTTTTGTAGTTTTCATGCTCGTAATCAAAAATAGCGGGATATTTTTGAACCTCTTCAATCAATATATCATCCTCATTTGCATTGAATTTCTCCATTTTTACTGAACGACTGCGATTTGACTGGTCCAGGAGCAGTCGAGTCGCAACTGCTGCGGCTCGATCGTAGCGGTCTGCGACTGAACGGCGTCAACCAAACCGTATATGCATAAATTGTATAAAACCAGTGCCGCGACTGTAGTCGCAGTCGTTGCTGCGACTCAATCGCAGTCGCGAGCCGCACCAACGAAACCGTACCTTTACATGTATGTATTTTGCTTATTTATTTATTACTTATTTTTTTTATTGTTATAGGTGCAAAATGGCAGCGAAAAAAAGAATGTTTTCCGATGATTACGTTAAGTTTGAATTTACCTTGAAAGGCATTTGAATCAACAACATAATACTCTGGTTTTGAAGACCAAAGAGTTTTTTTCTTCTAAAGCAGAATCACTCAAGCGGATGAGGCTGGATAAATCGGGAAGTCATCACACAGGTGTATCTCAGCATCTCAAAGCTTCATTTGAAGTAGCTTTTATGATAGCAAAGCAACAGAAACCTCATACTATCGGTGAAGAATTAATAAAACCATGTGTCCTAAAAGCCGCGCAGATAATTTTAGGAGAAGATGCAGAGCAAAAAATGAAGTCTTTTTCTCTTTAGAATAACACAGTCAAGCGAAGAATCGATGACATTGCAGCAGACATAAAGTCACAAATAATTAACAAAGTAAAATTATCTCCATTTTTGGCCATTAGTTGCGATAAATCCACCGACATCGTTGATTGTGCACAGTTAATAGTTTATGTTCGTTACATCGGCGGAGATATCATTCAAGAAGAGATTTTGTACTCCCAATCTTTGACAGCAGGTACTACATCTGAAGATATATTTAATTCAATATCAAATTTTGTTGAAAACATTTATTTGGATTGGAAGAAACTCATTGGACTTTGCACAGATAACGCACCTGCAATGATAGGTGTACGAGCCCCTTCCCACTTCAGTTGGCCCAACTATTGAAATCTTAGTTTTTTTCTTATCAAACACAAATAATAAAAATGTAGCAGGGTGTTATAGGTTTAAAATATTAACAATGAATATTTTGATAATATATAGTAGAAAACACCAACTTTATCACTCCCTAATCAAATTTGCAGCATAAAAATAACACATGTTGCAATTACAGCATATCAACCTATTTTCATTTCAATGCACAGGTGGCTGTGAAAAATAAAAGCCATGACAATTGTTTTTATTAATCACAGCTGTCAGAATACGTTTACAATAGTTTTGGGTAGTTAAGGTTTTCAAAATGGGTAGAGGAAAGGTTATTAGTGAGAAAAGTCGGTTACTGATAATTGAATTTTTTAATTCTGGGAAATCAAACTCAGAAATTGCAACTTTGTTAGACTTATCGCGGTACAGTGTGAGAAATATTGTTAGAAGATATAACGTAACTGGTACAGTTAATATTACGCCACGATATGTGAAAAAAAAGTAATATCACAAATGCCGACCGAAGAGCATTAAGAAGAATAATCGTGAAAAACATACGTGTCAATTATTTACAATTAAGTGCCCTGTGGAGTGACGCTGCTGGAAGGAGAATTTCGAGGTCCAGAACTCATAGGGAGGCCCACAAACTGGGATTTAGCACTAACTTGCAAGGTAAGTTTTCTTATAAAAAAAGTGAAGTAAAAACCCTAAAGTTGCACAACTTGTTTATAGGCCAAAGAAACGCCACTATTAACTCCACTGCAAAAGAAAAATCGGCTTAGATAGGCTAAAGAACATAGACAATGGACAGCTCAACAATGGTGTGCAATACAATGGAGTGATGAGGCCCGATTCGAAGTTTGTGTTGGTGACAGTTGCAGTAGAGTTACTCGCAAAAAAAAATAAGCATTCCATGTTGACTGTCTGAAGAGAAAAGTGAAGTTTCCAGCATCCATTATGGTCTGGGGCAGTATGTCATCAAAAGGAATAGGAAAACTTCATTTTATTGATGGAAATGTGGATACAAACAAATATTTGGCAATTTTAGAAGAATCGCTTTTACCAGTGATGGAAGAATGTTTGACATCCGGCCAAGATTTTGTGTTTCAGCAAGATGGTGCAGCGTGCCATACCTCAAAAAAGGCTATAAAATGGATGGAAGAAAATAATGTACCACTTTTGAAATGGGTTTCTAGCAGTCCAGATCTGTCACCTACTGAAACTTTGTTGCACGAGATGAAAAAGGTTCTAAGACAACATCCTGCTCGTATAATCACCGAACTGAGACAAAAGCTTCAAGAAATATGGGATTGTTTTACACCAAACTTTTGCCAAAACTTGGTTAACACTATGCTCCAAAGAATTTCAGCCGTAATAAAAAATAAAGGTGATGTTACCCAATGGTAATCTTTCAATTGTTGCTTTGTTAACTTCGTGCAGTTATAGGTCTAAGTGATTTCAAATATGTATTTTTTACGACTAGAGTGTATCTAAAATGTTTTTGAGAAAATAAATTGTTTTAGGAGTAAATAGTTTCGTCATGTTTAGTTTATAAAGGCATATTTTGGTACACGTCTTGAAGTGGGCCAACTGAAGTGGGAAGGGGCTCGTACGATCGGGCTTATCTAAAAAGCTCAACGAAAAAAATCCCGCAATGGTTAGTACACATTGTGTTATTTCTCGGCAAGCTTTGGCTTCCAAAACGTTGCCACAGAAATTACGCCAGACTTTGGACTCGGCTATAAGGATTGTAAACTGCATCAAGAGCAGCGCTTTGAACAGTCGGTTATTTACTTTATCTTGCGAGGATCTCGATTCTGATCACAAAGTTCTTCTGTTCCATAAGCTGGCTGTCCAAAGGCAAGCAACATGTTGACTCGCCTTTATGAATTGAAAGAAGAGGTAATTCTTTTTCTTGAGTTCAAAGCAAAACACGATTTCTTGAAACGTTCAAAGATGACACATTTCAATGGAGGTTGGCTTATTTAACTGGCATATTTGACTCCTTGAATAAGCTAAACTTGAAACTTCAGGGCAGAAACAACACTATAATAAGCAATTATGTTTGAAGCAATTAAAAAACAAACTGGACGCAAATTTTAAAGCTGACAAAAAAACTCATTTGCAAGCGCGGGAAGACGACTTTCGCCGATACTATCGATACATCAATTCAGTGTCACCAATATGGCACATGACAAGAAATCCAATTGTTGTCGATGTGTCACAGTTACTAGAAGAAGTTCAGGAAGAATTTTTAGAAATAAAGGCTGATTCGTTCATGAAAGAAGACTTCCATCTTTGAACATTGGAGAAATTTTGGAACAAAAGATTGCCTGTTAATTCGACACTTGCCTCTCTTGCTTTACGAATACTAGTTCCTTTTTCTTCAACCTACTGATGTGAGACAGGCTTTTCTGCTCTAGTTTTAGTTAAAACTAAACAACGAAATCGTCTTGATGTCTATGAGGACGTGATGATAGCTCTGGCAAAAACAGAACCTGGAATCAACCAACTGGTACAGAACATGAAATCTCAAGTGTCTCATTAGTACCGGCTCTTATTTTATTCAAGTTTTTCGATAAAAAACATTTTTTAGTTTATTTAACTTTTTGAAGTTTCTTTATTAGAATTAAAATAAAAGTCATTGTACCTATATAGTGTGCGTTTTTTTTTGTAATTATTGAAAAAGTAAAGGGGGAGCATGAACAGATAAATTAATAGTCCGGGGAGCCTGAACAAAAAAAAGGTTGGGAAACCCTGGTGTAGAGGATAATAAGTAACAATGCCAACATGCAATTTATTTTGAAACACCATCAGTCAGAAAAAAATAAAAGTGATGTTGGGATGAAAATGGTACGCGAAACAAATGACTATCTGATAATTTCAAGGCCTACCTAGGGAAGTGTGTTTTTTTCATAATTAAAGTATGGCAATGGGCGTATCATACATTTTCAGAATCAGAATCAAAAACTCTATCGATCTGTACAAAAATCCAGTATGGCGTGTAGAAGAAAAGATAAAGTTGAGGACAAGAGACGAAACGTCATATTGAAATTCTAATTATGCCATCTTCTAGAGGAGAAAAAGTGGCAATGTTAATGTGCAATTTATTTTGAAATCCCACTACAAATGAAGTCAGGAAAAAAATTAAATCGATTTTGGAAAAATTCTCTGTCTCTCTCCGGAAGTACTTTGAATTTGGAAACTTTCTAAGCGGCATTGTGTTGATTACCTAAATTCGTAACTTTGACCCTATTTAAGCCACTTCGTATCTTTTACAGTTTCCGAGAATCAAATGGTGAGAGTCGAGTTTTGAAACATCCTGAATATTTGATAAAATATTATTAGTAAAACGCAAATAAAGCATACCTTTATTAGGGTGGTTCACAAAAAAGGTGTCTTGGTGTTCTTCCGGTACTGTGTTCTATGACATAAAAGAACGTTGTATGAATTTTATTCAGATTCATATTTATTGTAGCATTTCAGATAGAAGGATATTCCTCCGGATGACTTCGATATTTCCTAAATATTAAGTTTAAATTGGATCACGTTTCAGAACACGCTTTAGAGTGAACTGATTCGGATGTAATCGCGTGAGCTCGAAAGCGGAAATTCTGAGTACCTTTGTCTTCGCGGTAAAGCACAATTTAAAAGGCGATTTACATTGTCGTATTTCCCTTTATAAAAATCACTTGATGAGTATTACCTACCTTTAAGTGATAAAGCAGTGAGATAATTATCATCCTTTTGTGAATGAGTTTTGTGCATGATATCAACTGTTGTGAACTAGCAAAAATTAGCATTGTTGTGGACAATTTTTCCTGGGAACGCTATATTGAACGAAATTAATTTTATTTTATTGAATTGTAACTTGTTTTTTCGGTGATATTAAATTTTTATAATAAGTTCTCTCAGAATAGATAAAGTGTAATGGTAAAAATGAACTCACATACAATAATGCATAGAAATATGAGGAAATTAGGATCACTGGAATTGACAAAAATAATTATGATAACTATGTTGTTTTGTTTTTGTATGTAGAAAATGTCAATTTGAGAAAAAGTGGATTTTGCGTTTATTATTAATGCCCTGATGCATGACTTAAAAATCGTTTAGATAGTGATAAACTGTGGGATAAGCTCACTTTGAACATGCAAAATTCGCTAGTCTAACCATAAAATGACTGAGTTACAAGCAGTCAAAGTTCATTGTTTTTTCAATCAAAATACTCATTTAATAACATCGGAAACACGGATCCAAACCCTATAGTATGGAATATCTAACTTCTTGATTTGAAAAGGCCTTTCAGAATGTACTAAAACATACAGTATGTTAGACTCTGTAAATAGTGGCATGTTTACGAACTAAAAGCTTGCTCTGTATATTTAAATGGATTCAAATTCTGCAGGTCTGCAGGAATTTCTTTGCTGAATGCAACAATAACCCATGAAGCATAAATAAAATGAGCCAAAAACGATTAAATAAAACTTGAGGTCGTGTATTCCAATTTTACTTCCCAAGCTACTGGCGAGGAGGTATTGTAACAAAAAACAAACAAAGTATTTATTGCCCAAATGAACAAAGCTCCAATTGACCGAATGAGAAAAAAAAAGAAAAATCGCTAGAGTTTCCATAAGTAAACATAAAAACATGAAATGAAAATATACGCAAAAGCACAAATCAAGACAATACGGAAGTCAAGACACATAACAATAAGCCTTAGCGAGAGGTTTATCTAAATTTCTTGGAGTTAGTATATTGATGCGCTTCCAAGCCCGGTAATTCGACATTTGCCCTTAAAATGATAATGAAATATTTCCAATATGGACGTCCCACGGAACTCGACGAACGTACATAAATACACACACATATATATATATATATACTTGCTCCCTGGTTGACCAATATCTGATAGCGGCAACGCCTTGCTGGCTTGACGTTCCAAGGTTAATCACAACAACGTTGCCACATAGTGTGGGGACTCTGGACTAATTTATTTGTATGAGCCTGCTTGACTGACTTGATCCATTTCTTTATTATACATGTTCGTGACTAACTTTTCTCTCAGAGGAGCCAGCTTGCATGAACGTAATTCTTTATGAATTGATGAAAGCGTTGCGTATGAAGTGCAGAGTGACCCTACTTAACGCATTTTTTCTTTATTATAGGTAACAATTGCCACAGAGTTAGGAAAAGTAGTCACAAGGATGCAACTTGAAAGATCAGAAGTAGCTTTCTACGTTTACACAAATGGATCTCTTCTCAGGTAATTATACTATTACCTGTTTGTATTCGATAAAGAAAAAGTCTGTGCGAAGATATAAACAAGAGCAAAAAAACTTGCATGTCAGCAGTAAAAGTACAAGAAGAACACGAAAAGGTCTTTAACATTTAATTTCTTTTTGTTACATACTATTTATTTCACACTTTAAAGAGACATTCCCAATATGATAATCTGCAAGTACAAGTACAAGTACCGGACACATGGTGCTTGTAACGTACCTGGTTGGGTAAATGTGCCGCAACATGTTGCAGGAGGTCAGTCACATATTGCGCAACATTCGCCCATAACATTTACTTCGATATCTGCAGCATTTTATACTTACAAAAGGTGCCGCGCATATGTTGCAAGCGAGTTGTTGAACATGCTGCGGCACATACCACGCCACAAGTTCTGCGCCATTTTTGGTCAACGGAACGTACCTTGAGTGGATGGAAGTGGATTAGGTGTAGGAAAGCACTAGAAAAGTGGCATGCTTACAGCTGGTAAATATGGGAAATATGCTTCACGGCAAGCTGAAAGAAACGTCGCAAGTGAATTTGAAAACAAAGGGGAAGTGGACATTCCTATAGGGTTGAATATATCAAACTACCCGTCAAATGTCCTGCTCCGAGCGACAGAAGGGTCACCGACTACAGATAAAGTGGGAAGATCAACGAATTAGAATAGGTTAGAAGGATGCTTATATGGTAGTGTTTGTCGCCAAAATTTCGTTTTTAGTGCATTTTGGGTAGATTCGCCCACCAAAGTGACAAATCAACACATCGGTCTAAATTATTTCTGGAAAGCATATTCAAGTAGCCGATCGTAATAAGTGCACTCACGCACAGCAGGGCAGTCATACTATCTGTATTTGAATCGCTTAGTTATTATTAATAAACAGGGATAAATTAAATAAGGCTAAGAACCGAAAGTAAATATTTATCAACGGTACACCATATGAACAATTCCGCTTAATTCGTGATTTTGGAAAGTAGAAAATACTAAAAAATTGTCTTCACCAAATACCAGCAATGAATTGAACTCTTCCCGGTTTTTCTAAATAGTTGTTGTGACGAGCAGATTTTTGGCTAAAAATATACTTTAATCAATGCTAAAAGCAAATACTTAGTTGAGCATAGTATGGAAATTACTGCTTTTATATTGTCACTATACTCATCCAATAAAATGGTAGAATTTTCTTTTGTTTTTTTAAACTTCACGTACCACGAAGGCCTAAGGCCTAAACACCCATGGGATACCTTGGGGCTAGAGGGGGATACAGGGGAAAGGGGGAACGCCTCACGGACTCTGGCGAGGGAACACGTGTGCATACAACATGCACACATTCTGGCCCCGCCTACCACCTACGGAGAATCAGAACATCCATAGCTAAGAGAAACATTTCTCTTGGGACGGGATTCGAACCCGCACAGCGCACGGCGACTGGTCAGGAGACCGAAGAGTCTACTACTGCGGCCACCGCTGCTGCCTAGATAGAAATGATTAATTAATTTGATATTCATAGATTTCTGTGACATTAAAATTTACTTCAGGATAAACCTGAAGCGGCGATTCGAGTTGACTGACGAAGCTTTAAGAAATATGAGCAGTTGGCCTCCAGTGGTTCTCCAATTCGAAGGTAGCAAGAAACTCTACTTGGACAAAACTACGTTCCAAACAAATCTAACAAAATTCAGGTGAGTTTTAGAACATAGTACAAGTTATCATTTATTTCTTTTACCTTTTGGAAATGGAAATAACGTTACAATTGCGGATCCAGAGGGGGGCGTCCAGGGGTTTCGGAGCCCTCCCCTTCCCGAAATATCCGAATTAAAAATTAATTTGGAACGTGCCCCCGCTCTTCACTTTATAATTACCGATATTTTCCGAGACTGGCATCTTCCTGGTTATAAATCCTGAGCCCATTTCATATTCATCAAGTGGACCGTCCCCCAAATTATCTTCGAGATCCGCTGCTGCTATAGAATACCCAGAATACCCGTATAGTAAAACGAAGCCAATTTAGTTATATTAACAAACAATACTTACATAAAAGAACAACATTAGAAGTTCTTATCAACATAGAGAGAAAAGATGTATTTGAATATTGTTCAAAAATACTATGGTGAGATGAGAGTACTCTAATAATACAGCAACACCACATGCAACTTCAAGCTCCACTAACTTTAGCATATTTGCACACTAGAATGATATATAATTTTTTATACTGATTTTATCTTGAGTATTCAACCCTTTTCTCCAAAAGAGATAGTCTAGCGAAATTCTCTCAAGACAGGCAATTCACGTCAAATAGACCTTATTCAAGAAACCATTAGATGTTTAAAAAAATGCCGGGTGCGTTAAGTGTAATTTTCTTTTTCCTTTTGTAAGGGTCAATAATAACTAATTTCTACGCCACTAGTCCAGTCTCAGTCACGAAAATTTTGTATGTATTGGCTCTATTATTAATATTCCATGTAGAGGAAAGTCGCCGAATATTGGACAGTTGCCTAATTTTGGATACTGCATTATCTCAAGACCTATTGACAGTCTGCTGTAAGTAAGTACACAAAACTAAAGCTTTCTAACATAAAATAATCCTGTGTAAACCTTATAGTTCAGTTGTGCACTTTCATGTTTATTTGTAACACAGAGTTTTTCGTTTCTCCGGCTAAAAACTGCTATAAAGAGGTAAGTATGGAAAGTATTCAATTGAAATTTGGCATGAATGTACTAGAATATTTTTAGAATGAGCACAAGTAACTGAATCGAACATTTCTGTTAAAGTTTTCTTTGTTTCAATCACATAACTTTGAACACGAATGTTGCCTAATTTGGGATTAGATAAAACTGGATATCCGAAATTAGGAATCCAATTATATGTGTTTCAAAATATATTATCCTATACATTTCTTTCAGTAAAGTGCCTGAGAAAGGACTCGCACATAAAAAACGGTATCCAGAAAACATTAAAGCATTAAACTGTTTCAGCGTTCTAAAGTCGACTCTCGAACTATACGTCAAACGTGGCAAATCCTTGGAAGAACAATGCACGCTACTGATGGGTCGTAAACCAGCATTATCAACTGAAATGGAAGAATACTTGGTACAGTACTGTTTGGAAACCGACAGAAGATATTATGGTCTAAGACTTGCAGACGTTCGTAGACTGGCATACCAGCTTGCTATAAGAAATCACATCTCGCATCCCTTCTCAAAAAGAGACGGTATTGCCGGTCAAAAATGGCTCCGAAAGTTTTTGAGTCGTCATCACAATGTATCTTTGAGAAAACCGCAGGAGATTTAAAAAAATAGAATTAAAAGGTTCAACCCCTGAAAATATCAACAGTTTCTTTGATATCCTGGAACTAGCTATGGATAAGATACATTTTAACCCACTAAGAGAAACTGGCATCACCACAGTACAATCCAAGATTGCTAGAGTCATCACCCTGAAAGGAAAAAAATAAGTAAGAGCCGTGAAAAATAAAACACTAAAGATAGTAGAAGACGAAAGTGAATCTTCTGACTCCTCAGATGTTCCTTATGAAGACGACTCAGATATAGATGCCGATATGAGAGTGACGCAGAGTGAATTTTCTGCACAGCACGGTATTCAGAGGGCCAACATGGAGAAGACTGGGTACAGTGCACAAAAGCTTACGTGTGTGATTTTTGTTTGGCAAAATAGGTTCCTAATATTGGATGAGATATCTAATTTTGCGAACCTTTCTGTTTTATTTGAAAGAGTGCCATTTTTTAGTCGAGTCTATTTTTTATGCGGTTTATAGGTAAAATAAATGTTTTAGTATGCATCACGTGTTTTTATTATATAAGTAATAGCAAATTGGTAAACAAATCATTACAAAACATTTTAAGTCAATGGCTTAATCAATTCCGAAAACATAAGCATTTTCGGTTCGAAATTATAATTTCAACACTCTATATAGTAAGCGGGCAATTTAGAACCTATATTTATATGAACTTTTTGCATTATTTTTGCCTGAATTTTTACATGTATTGAAAAGGTATCAAAATCATATAATATTGTAGTAAAAAGATCCGTCCATTCTTTTTATAGTTGTTTCGGTTATGAATTATAAGTGAATCATCTCTCATTATTCATACCTACCTGTTATGCTTTTCCAGAGACTCAATAATAAAATCATCGGAAAGTTCCATAACTGACGTGTTGAGTTGGTATACGTCTGTTAATGCGGCGCTTTTGGAGCATCTTACAAATCAGATAAAGGAAACAGACAGCAGCGGAGTGTGGAGGTGAGCCTTAATAAAGCACAAACCTAATGCCGGGTGAACATCAAAGCAACAAAACAAAAACAAGGAACAAAACAGAAACGCAACAGATGAGCAACTTTTTGGAAATAAAACAAAATGAAAACTTATGTCCACATTGCCAAGAGACAAAAAAGTTTTCAGTTGTTTTGTTTCGTGCAGTTCACACAAAAAATTTTCAGAGTGAAAATATGTTTTTATGCTGAAAGGCAGAAGCGCAAAGATTTTATCATAATGTCTGCTTGCTTATGTGTTTCTCCAGAGTTGTGACTGGGAAAATAAGAAACGTTTTTGGGTGAAACCATCCTAACGTGAAAGATATGATCGTGGTATTGAAGAATTATTGTCCGAAATGATACTGGATTGCGAGGAGAAATATGTTCTAGTTTCGAGAACTTTTTAAGAATGTCCAGAGAAAAATTTGAAGAATTAATACAGCTGATCGGTCCTGAAATTTATAAAAAAATAACATTGGAGAAATGCCATTAACGTAATTGAACACGGCCATAACACTAAGATATAGGATACTCCCTATATAGTTCGATTAATTTACTCGTGTTATCTACACTCCACTTTAAGTTTTCACCCGACATACTGCGTATTTATTTTTAAACACCCTACACAGCGCCTTCGAATTTGATACTAGTTTCAACAAAGTACACATCGCGCCGACAATGTTGTATGAAATGAAAACAAAACAGAAACCTTTTGATCTTTATCGACTTGCGACGGGAACTCCAAAAGTTGTCAGAAACAGAAACAAAACACGAATGTTGACGAAATGTTGCCGATTTGTTGCTTAATTGTTGAATAACATCGAGTTGCTGTTTTGTTTCTGTTCTGTTGGTTTGGTGTGAACAGAAAGTAATACAATTAAGGTTAAATATGAAATTTAAAGTGTGTAGTTTATCAATCACGTACCATGTTTTATAAAAATAAAATGGATTAAATTATATGCCTCTGCAAAATAACCCATCGTTTCAACAATTCGGCTTGCGTAGTGGTGCTGATGATACCTACGCTATACGGTCGAAACATGAATGTCCACAAAAAAGCCATTTGTATAGTCCAATTCACATGTCGTTACGGATAATACATAATTTACAGCTTTCAGCAACAGTATCTTTACTGTGTTCAATACGAATACCCATCTAAGTTACCAGTCATTATTGTGAAAGGGCAAGCTGTTAAAATATGTTAATAAGCCTTTTTTGCTGTATAAATTTATATTCACGATAGATGATTACCGCTTTCAGTAAAATATTTCTGCATCCCAATACTGAATGATTTTTTTTCAGTTTCTTGGATAGCATATCATTTTTTTACAGAAAACAAATACATAGGACAGTCATGCTACACCAATGTAGCATATTTTATTATTAAAACACAGCTTGAACTTTCCAGCTGGTATGAGCGAATAAATCGAAATTAATAACTGTAATATGTCGTAAATATCTATTTTGCATAAAATATGAATCATATAATATGTGGAAACAACGCAAATGTAGTCATAACAAACAGGTTTGTTTTTTGTGTCCTGAAAGTTCCAATTGAAAAAGATTTTTTTATTGAAAGTTGGTAGTAAAGTTTGTATTATTTAGAATAAATGAATTTGGGTATAGTATACTTCTATGGCGTATATTGTCTAATATAATACGGTGGAAGTATTTTAGTGCCTCTAAAACCTAACCAACCATATTGCGTAAATTCGCTTGAAAGGTTTAATTTTAAAGGCCCTCTCAGCTCCTTATAACGAATAGCCATCGGCTATTTTTTAAATCCAATATATGTTTAAGAACTCAAGACATAGAACAAGTTTTTCTAAGAGTAGTTGCCAAGATACAGGTCTCCAAGTTGGATAGTCACCATATTGCAGCTTATTGTGGGTATTCAAGAGATATTACATTGCTCAGAGATAAAAACTTTTCCAAGAATTGTACGGAAATATTCTCCACCTCTAAAAATATATTTAAAAAATTCAAAATTGTTTTATTTAAAGATATCCATATTTTTTATTACACGTTTTTATAGATATAAAATACTTTGCGTTTCGTAGAGTTCTCAAGATATATATATATATATATATATATATATATATATATATATATATATATATATATATATTGTCTATAAAACAAATGAATTTAATAAATTAATTATGAATCGATAGATGTAGAGGCTGCATTTTTAATCGGAAGATGCGAAAATGTATAGTTTGTTTGAACGCTTTAAGGAACAATGAATTATGCGTTGTCAGTAGTCTGTGTTGACTGACCCGAACAATTAAAGGAATCGGAAAGTTACGGAATAAATGAAGACTAAATCATTCAGCACTCTGTCTATTAAAGAGCTGCGGTATTGCTTGCCAAACTTTAATTATTTTGGACAAAATTCATAATTATTATCTAAACAAGTACTCGATAAAACTATTGATTTACGTATTCTTCCTGTACAAAACGTTAAGCAACGATAAATCTTAAAAGTGTGTATTAATATATTCAAATATATAGTAAGACTTTAAGATTGATGAGAAACAGTCAGGTCATTAGTCGAACACCCTGTATAATCATGAGTAAATATTTAAAATGCATTCCCATAGTGACGATGCAGGATAATCCTTAACAGTTTTTGAACATTTTTGTGTCTCCATTCATGCAAGGTTAGTCCACCTCTACATCTAAAATAATTACAAGGCTGCTCAACCGGCATTTAGGAATTTTGATAGAAACATGAATTAATAATAAATATAATAAATAATAATAATGTTTATTGTCCAAACTATAAGCAGATAACTAGAAAGGACCTATTTTAGAACAATAAGCATGGAAGAAAAACCCCAGAAGGCTTGCCTTGAATGCGGGTATGCATGAGCTTATAATTAATATACGTATTACTTAAACTAGAAATAAAATGAGACTCGTGATTTACTAAAAAAAGTACAATAACAAAATTAAATAGGATTTTAAAACACACATTTTCTGTATGGATGGCTTCATTTAATCATAGATCCTTTTTTTAGGTAAAATGTCTCATTTAGGGCATGAATTCTATCTTAGGGAGGTTATTAATGTTTTCTTTTCTGTTCTGTGTTTGGGGGATGTATCACGTATGTTGTCAAAATCAGTAAATAAGTATAGTAGAGGTATATTTTCGAAATCGGTAATGTTGACTATATGATATTTTGTCTAAATAGGTAACTAGTAGTTAATAATAATAATAATTAATACCAAACAGCTATTTCGTATCGTGTGCCGAATCTACAATATGCTATAATAGGATACGGACTACCCAACTGCGAGGCACTGTATATAGGAAAGTAGTCGTAAAAAATGTAATAATACTACAATTAGAAAAAAGGCTGAAATACATTTTCCATAAAGTTTCTATTTTTATATTTTCCAAGCCCCACAGAACCGTATTGGAAAATATTTCACTACGTTTCGTTAATTTCCGTACATCCAGTACCTTTGCAGAATAACGTTGTTCTAGGTATCTATTAGCATTCAAAAACCTTTTAAAAAGCATCGAAAGCACGGGAATAGCTAGCGTATATGGTGTGAACTACTTCGGAAAAGGTCACCTTATGCAAGTGAACTATATCAACTACATTACGCACGACGCTATTGCGAAAGATCTGCTCAATACATCTTTGAATTATGTTCCACAGATGAAGACAGAGTATCAATGGCTAGCTCATAATATGGCCCATTATGGAAACATCAAACACAGGTAACCTATTATTATATAAGCCTTAAGTAACTGGGTCGGGAATCGTCTCCGATGGTGTCGATCTCCCGGACTCGATGGTTGTGCTTAGAAATCGACCGATACAGGACTTTGTCGCTACCGATAACCGGCCAATACGGATATTACAAAGGCCGATATATCGCTGTTATCGGCCATTCCGTACATAATCGGGAAATCAGAGCTAAATCGTGAGGCACTTACAATGATATTGTGATGGTCTACGTAGGTGATAAAACGATGCAGACTGGAAGAACCCCTATCTATGAAACATTTTCAACGAACTTATATCAAGATATCGTTTGCGTATAAACATCAGCATATATAAAATTTTTCCATCGAAAATCACGATGACGGATATCGGTTTGTGGTGGTTCTGCAAAATAAGAAAAAAAACGAAGGTTTGTGTCCATTGTTGATCACATATATATATATATATATATATATATATATATATATATATATATATATATATCACCTAGTGAGTATCAAATTCAACAATATCTACTCTCCTTTAACAGCTACGGAAATACCTAAGATCCAATTACCACAAAAGACTAACAAAGGCAATTTATATCCTATGCAAAAAACAGAATAGAGATACGATTATTGAGAATATAATATACATTTTCTAATTATCTAATTACCTAATAAAATAAACTTGTTTTGGTTTCGTCCATCTGACTAAAACAGCAAACCATGGACAGGTGTTTCGTGCTTTTTGGCTACTCCTCAGTTTGGTCGAGGCTTGAGTCTCTCGGACAGCATAGCAACTACACACTATCCAAACTGTGTGACCTATCGAAATAAGACAACGCGAAGCGCCAAATGACACTAGAATCGGCCTCCGCGTAACAGTGAATTATAGTCTACCGGTTGGGACTGTATAGATCTCAGTCCGCAAATTAGAGACCCGGTCACCACTCGTGACCGCTAGCACGAAACAGCTGTCCATGGTTGACTGCCTTTAGTCGGACGGACGAAAGCAGAGCATGAATATTTTATTTTGTTCAATGGCAAGTAGACCACATCTACTACATAGCTAGAATCGTCGACATCTAACGGTCACGTGGTGACAGGGCTTCCCATTCGCGGACTATACGGTCCCAACCGGTATGCTGCTAATCACTGTTTCGCAGAGGTCGATTCTAGTGGTAGATGGCGCTCCGCGCTGCCTTATTTCGATAGATCACACACTTTTGACAGCGTATAGTTGCTAGGCTTCCATTCATTATCCGAGAGACGCAAGCCTAGACTAAACAGATCATGCTCATTTTAATGGCAAGTATTTTTTTATTTACTTATTGGCATTAGTACATAAAGAGTTCATGCAGCCAGTCTTAATATAAATAATAACATTAATAAGGAATCACAATAAAGAATAATAATAAAAAATAATAATTAAGAAATAAATCATATACAGGGTGGCCCATCCATGTGTGGACGGAATATTACTCATAAACAAATACATTTTGGAAAAATCTATTTATGGGATGTTATACATGATATTTGAGGGCACATTTCTAAAATATTGTCCATTATACAGGGTGTCCCAATTTCGACCTATATAATAAAGTTGTGATTTTTCAATTGGAATGCCTCAAATTTTATTGCATATTTGGATAAACCAATTCATAAGAGGAAAATTGATATAACATACTATGGGGTTTTGGTTATTAGCTACTGAGATGTAAGGTGTTGTCCAGAAAAACCGTCCACTTCGGCAACCCCTCAATCCGCCATCTTGAAATTTGGAGTGCTGAATTTTCTATCAAAAAAAACTTACACACCTCAGCTTTTATCTCATTTGTTACTTTTTCAAATTTTAATTTTTGCTCATACAGGGTGGCCAAAAATGCAAATTGTAATTTTTCTCAAAAAATTCAAACGCATCACCCTGTATAATTGTGCAAGTTTGGATTCAATTTTTATAAGCTTTTTTTGATACTAGACTCATAAGGGTTTTTACGGCTATTATTTCGGTTATTAGCACGACTTTTATGGAACGGCTTAATTCCCTAAAATATGTCATCATCCTTGGAAACAAATAAATTGTTGAGTTGAGTTACAAACTGTCAAAATTGGCTTTGTGAGCATTATAATAAAAACGTGTTTGAAAATGAATTTTTCTAAAGAAGAAATGGTGAATATGCTGTTCGTTTTGGAAACTTTTTCGTAGCATATCGCATTTATAAGCAACGGTACCCTAATATGCGACATCCAAGGCCGGAAACATTTTCCACATTACGAAAACGTTTTGAATCAAGTGGAGCAGTGGAATATAGTAAAAAATGCATAAATAAACCAAGTGTCACCAATGAGGCAAGTCGTTGGAGGTTCTATTAAAGTTGCAGAAAAATCCCTATTTAAGTGCACGGCAAATTTGAGCAGAAACTGCAGAACTTCTGTCCAAAGGATTATTCACAAGCATAGGTACCATCCATATCAACTATGCTTGCATCAAGGCCTTCGTCCTCAGGACTTCGCAGCTCGAATGGAGCTTAGTAGAATAATGCTAAATAAAGTGAGTGAAGACACTTTCCTGAATAAGGTTCTTTTTAACGATGAGGCAACTTTTAACGGCATAGGTGTTGTCAACAGGCATAACATGCACTATTATGCGACGGAAAAGCCTTACTGGGTTAGGCAAATAGATTTCCAAAACAAATGGAGCTTGAATGTTTGGGGAGACAAGTTATCGGGCCTTTCTTTTTCGATAACAGATTAACAGGTACAGAATACTTGAATTTTTTGATCGAGCATTTGCCTTTGCTTTTGGAGGATGTCAACCTGCAAACTCGGATACATATATACTTCCAACATGACGACGCACCTCCGCATTATCGTAATCGTGTGCATAACTATTTGGACTCCTGAAGTAACAATCGTTGGACCGGTTGTGATGGGCCTATATCTTGGCCTCCTAGATCACCAGATATGACACCGATGGACTTCTTTCTATGGGGCTACGTTAAGCAAGAGGTTTATAGATATCCATCATCTACCCCGGAAAATATAAAGGAAAGGATTAATGATGCTTTATTGAACATCAGAGAACACATGCTGAGGCATGTGCAACGGTCATTTATCTAAAGACTACGACTGTGTATCTAACATGGTGGAGATATTTTCGGGCAGTTTTTGTAGATTAGGTCTTTTGTAGTGATAGTTGTTCGTTTATGTTGTTGTTATAGTTGTTTTTCTCTATTACTCTTGAAGCTGATTTATACTGTTCTGATTGTTATTAGTTTTTACGTCAAATCTGTACTACTAGTGGCAATATGGAACTAGCCCACTGTTTGTCTTTTGTTTCCATGGATGATGTGATTTTTTCCTTAATTTTGTTGTTCTATTAAAAGCTTAATAACTCAAAATCTAGTGATTTTATCTGAGTCAAACCTTACATCAAAAAAGCTTATAAAAAATTGAATCCAAACTTGCACACATATACAGGGTGATGCATTTGAAATTTTTGAGAAAAAGTACAATTGGCGTTTTTGACCACCTTGTATGAGCAAAAATGAAAATTCGAAAAAGTAACAAATAAGATAAAAGCTGAGGTGTGTAAGTTTTTTTTATATAAAATTCAGCACTCTAAATTTAAAAATGGAGGACTGAAGGGTTCCCGAAGTGGGAGGTCTTTTTAGACAAAACATTTTATGTCTCAGTAGCTAATTACCAAAACCCCATAGTATGTTATATTAATCTTCTTTTTTGAATTGGGTTATCCAAATATGCAATAAAATTTGAGGCGTTCCATTTAAAAAATCACAACTTTGATATGTAGGTCAAAATTGGGACACCCTGTATAATTGCCAATATTTTAGAAATGTGCCCTCAAATGTAATGTATAACATGCTACAAATATATTTTCCCAAAATGTTTTTGTTTATGAGTAATATTCCGTCGACCCATGGATGAACCATCCTGTATAATTATGGGTTTTAATCATTTTCACCTAATTTACGAAAGCTTGACATGAATACAGAAAAACCTTTCTTGCTGGCCTGATATCCGATTGTGTATTACGGCTGCAACTGCCGATATGGTATTGACGATCCCTAGTTCCAATACCAGCACTTACGAAAATCTTTGAGTTCAATTTTTAACAATTGTTTTAAAGGTACGATGCTGTTTAAATTTGAACGTTGTTTTTTATTCCAAGCAATCCAAATAAAAAACGATCTGCTTAGTTGTGAGCTGTGGTTACATTTTCACTTGAGACGGTCATGTGTATTGTAGCATAAAAAGGAACAGATAAACATACTTTCAGTTCAATTGTCCGAGTAGTATTTCGCTGCTATAATATTGGAAACATAAATCCATGAAACATCGATATTCCAAACTGCATAACTAAGTATTATTTTATAAATCGGCGATAGTGCTGATATTGGAATCAGGCACGTAGCCAGGGCTCAAGCCCCCCCCCCCCCCCAAAATTCCAAAGTTCAGATATAAACATGAAAGAAAAACTGAGAAAATTCAAGTGATCTCAATCATATTATGTAAATATGTGAAACAAATAATTGAAAATATTTAGCCTACGTCCGTCCTTGAGGTCTAGTCTATATCTGTGCTAAAATTTAGAGAAATCGGTACAGCCGTTTTGGCGTGAAAGTGGAACATACAAACATACACGCTTTCACATTTAGAATATTAGTAGGGAAGTAGGGATATTCATTTACCACTATAAAAAGACGTCTTTCGTACCTATAGTATTTTCTTTTATCGCTACAGTATTGGACATTTATTTGTTGTTCACATACATTATTGTTTTATTAATAATCCATAAATGTCGCCCACTTTGAAATTTTCGCAAATCATCTTACATTACATCACATGTGATAAACATCGATGCTTGGAAAACATCGATGTTTTGTGCCCGATGTAAATCGAAAATCGATGTTTAGTTGTCGATGTTAACATCGAGGGCATTATCGATGATTTGCCAACATCGATCATCTCTAAACTAACCACTCGTCCACCATACACACTGCTATACGTTCATTCAACTAAAAAAAGAAAAAACATCAGACTTCAGCCTCGAACTCGGTCGCTTTTATTCCACAGACCAGAACTTTTCCGCTGCCCTAAGAAATCGCTTGTCAAATATTATTATAACACGGTACATATAAGGAATACATGGACTAAGACTATTGTCAAAAAAATATTGAAACAAAAAATTGGAAATTTTTAGCCTATATCCATCCTTGAGGTCTAGTCTATATCTGTGCTAAAATTTAGCAAAATCGGTTCAGCCGTTTTGGCATGAAAACGGAACATACAAACAAACATACACACTTTCACATTTATATATTAGTAGGGATTATTATTATTATTATAATTACTATCATTTTACTTTCATATATTTGTTTATTTAATCACAATGATTTTGAAAATATTCAATTAGTATTTACAGGTGTAAGTTGATAAAGTTTAAGATCGAAACTCACATGACTGGAACCTTTTGAATGCATCGCCATGAGTCTAGAAGAAATAGCTGGCAAAACATGGTCTGAATCAAAAATGTCAACGGATATGGCTGAATGGTATTTCAGACGAAAGGATTTTATTTGTAGATTATTAAATCGGTCTTATTACGAAAATCTGTAAAGAAACCAAATCCTGGCTACGGGCCTCATTGGAATCCGAGCAGTATCATTTCTTGTAATCAGTTTGTTCAAATCTGATCCGACCCGGTTTTATGCGCTAGTACCGCAATGTTATATTCAGGAATCGGGATCGAAACCACAGCGGTCAGAATCAAAAAAGTCGGCATCGGAATCAAAATCGTATCGTATCAAAACAATCGAATCATTGGAATCGGAATCGATTCTGTGAATTTCTACTGCGGTGTCATTGCTTTGGAACAACTCCTTCTGGACCGACCCGGCTATATCTCATACTACATAACTTTGTCAGTCCTTAAATGAGTGTCTACATTTTGTTCGGCTTACATATCAGGTTTCCAAAAATGTCAACGGATATGGCTGAATGGTATTTCAGACGAAAAGATTTTATTTGTAGATTATTAAATCGGTCTTATTACGAAAATCTGTAAAGTAGCTTAAAAGTTATATTCATTTCTCTGTATGATTTTTAACCCCCGACTCAAAATCTCCCAAATAGATTAATAAATCTGAGTGCTTTTTATGACTCATCTGTTCAAAAGTTATGAAGGGGTACTGTAAAACTGGGGGTGAGCAACAGAAAGTAAGCGAATATGCCTAAATATGTTATCTGGTGGCTGTATTGTAATCGCAAAAATTTTAGAATATGAGATATTATGTTTTTTTTATGTTACATGACATGTACACGATGTAAAGCCATGTCACTCATTTCCGTCAGTCTATTTGTATATCTGTTGGTCTGTCCGCTAATCTGATAACTGCCTATACAGGGTTTGTCCGGAAAGTTATAGGACTGAGTCGATTTAAAACAAATTATTAAGCCAATCGTTACAATTCTTCAAAACCTTTCAAAATAGGCTCCTTCTGCATCGATGCAGCGCTGCCAGCGCGATTTCCAAGCATTGAAGGCGTCACGGAAAGCATTCTCCGGAATAGCCTTGAGAGCCGCGGTGCATGCTGCTTGGATCCCCTCTGTCGTCTCAAAATGCTTGCCTTTCATCGGCCTTTTCAGGCGAGGAAACAAAAAAAGTCCGGGGGGAGGGCACATCTGGGCTGTAGGGCGGCTGCGGAAGCGTTGGGATGCCGGCCTTGGTCAGGTAGCTGTTCACAAGAAAGGCGGTGTGAGCCGGGGCGTTGTCGTGGTGCAACTTTCAGTCGGCTGCGATGTCTTGTCGGCTGCTATGTCTTGTCGGACCCGACTAACCCTTCGTTTGAGTCACCTGAGCACTAACCACGTAAAACTTGGCGTTAACGGTTTGTCCAGGAGGAACAAATTCATGTTGGACGATGCCTTTGATATCAAAAAAGACAATGAGCATCTTTTTCACTTTGTATTTGCTCATTCTTCCCTTTTTTTGGGCGAGGAGACGCCGTCGTGTGCCACTCGGAAGATTGCCTCTTTGTCTCGGGATCATACTCAAAGATCCACGACTCGTCACCTGTGATTACGTTATTCAAAAATTGGGGGTCACTTTCACACATGTTCAAATTTTCTTGGCACACTTCCACTCGCCGCAATTTCTGGTCGTCAGTGAGCACTTTTGGGACCATCTTCGCGCACACCTTGCGCATGTTCAAATGCTGTGTCACGATGTCATGAGCCACAATTTAACATCTGGGCAATTAAACGAATACTTAGTCGACGGTCTGAGTTCAAAACTTTGCGCATACGAGTCACATTATCGGTGTTTGTCGAAGTCGAAGCACGAAGCACGGTCTTCATCAGCGACCTCTTCCCGGCCTCCAAAAAGGCCTAGTGCCGCCGAAACATACCACTTCTTGCTAAAGCAACACCTGGGTAAGCCTGCTTGATCATATCAAACGTCTCTGTCGCAGATTTACCGAGTTTCACACAGAATTTAATCGCGTACCTCTGCTCTAACGAATGCTGCATTTTCGGCTTGCACCACTCACAGAAACACGTCGCGCGAAAATGCCTGTCCATGACTCTCCAAGTGCTCGGAGACAACTGACCAGCCGCTCATTCGTTAGCTAGGAACGCCCTCTACCGAATCCAGTCGGTGCGCGCACGCACCGAAGTACAGTCATGGCGGAAGAAAATGAGTCCTATTACTTTCCGGACAAACCCTGTAAATTGAGAAGTACCGCACGGGTTTCGATAAAATGTTTACACAATGTTATGACTATGCCAAGGACACAAAATCTTTGTAGTTTTTGAAAATAGGTTCAGTGGCAGCTGAGAAAAAGACCACAAAAAATTAGTCAAACTTGGTTTTTTGACTTTTGCTGATCATTTCTGTGGGGGTTAAAAATTGGGGGTTACGAGTTGCAGGGACTGGGAAGAGTATATCTCAATTTTTTGACGTTGGTGTATTTATACGCCTCCAACCCGAGTAATTCTATGCACATATCAAGCGAATTTCTCTCATCATAGATGTTCCCGTACATTCACCCTTAAAACTTAGAAAATATCTCCTACAGTCGGGTGTCGATACGTGCGACGTCGTCCCCCGATGGACAAACGTCACAGACTACTGTGGACTGCGTGCACTGTGCATAATGAAGTCCAAGAGAAGGAAGGTCTTTTAATTTGTTGTTATACATGTTCGTGGCTAACCTTCTCAATCAATCCTTTACTAAGTGATGACAGCGTAGCGTGGGAAGTACAGAGTCACCATATTTGATGCCATTTTTTGACCCCTGACGCAAAAAAGTATCAAGACGAGATTCACTCGAAGGTCAGGAGTTTGTTTAATTTGTCTAGTAAGTATCTTGTTATAGGAAGTGTAAACAAATTAGCAGGACTGCGACTTCTCTTCTATGGTCACCATACCATGAAACCGGTTACTGCGCTGTCAAATTTCTTTAAATTATATAGTGTCATTAAGTGGTTATTATATATATATTTAAGATAAACCGATTCCCGGTAGCGTCCTTTCGGAACCTGTACTCGCACATGCGTATTGGAGCCCCGTTAGACATTTTTTATAGGAACTTGTGCTATTTTTTCGTTTTATTCTATTCGTATCTGGGAGAATACTATCTTGTTCTCGAACGCCTGTACAAAATATAATTTAATCAAGTATTTATATTTCAGGAACGATATAATCAGGCTAAATCAACAAAGGTCTCCTAATTATACGGAAGCCTTGGAATATTTTGATTCGATGGCAACGTACACAGACGAACTGAGGAAGATTCAGAGGTCCTTAAGGGTTCTTATCAGGTGGGTGAGTTATTTATTAAAACAAATCTTTTTCAATTATAAGAAGAGCCTATTGAAACTTGGGTCAATGTTATCGTTCAATACGTCAAAAATTCTATTTATATTATATTAAACGGGTGTAAATGTGTTCTTTATATTAATAGATTTTCGAACTATATCCAGTTCTCGGACTCATATATAAACCCATGTTGCAATATAGCGACAACGGAAATTGTCATGTATTCCTTGCTAGGCGACGGCATCAACTCGGTGACAGAATAGTACGATCATCTATTTTTATTTTTAATTCTACCTAAAACTCACGAAATTTTTAATTTTAGCCAGTCATAGATAAAATGATGTATGTATCTTGGGCGATTACGCTTATTAAAGCATTCATGCTCCTTTCGAATCTAGATCTACCTAAGGCGTTTTTAGTAGTCTAAGCGTCAGCGGTACGAAAATGAATTCGAACTTCCGATTGTATTTTTGTTGGGTCCATTAAAAATTTAGCGATCTTTCCCCCTCAACTTACATACAAAATTTATGTGGAGGAAGTAGCAACATTGAGATGAACTCAAAAAGATTATTTGTAGAGGCCTACGCAGATTTAATAATCTTTGACATTTTTTCCCAAATGCTCTTCCTACATAGAGACTACGTGAACGAAAACCTTCGAGAGTCAGCAAATAAGGAGGCTCTAGGAATAGCAACATTGATCTTAGTCTTAGCAGTGTCACCAGTAATCATTTGGTTGGTGAGAAATGCTGTTGCTACAATACAGGTATGATTTTCGAAAATTGGCAGAATTAGGGATCAATTACAAAAAATATTGTTTACATCAACCTATGATCCTGATATATTTTTCTTTGGAAATTAAATAAATTTTTATAAATGGGTAGTAAAAAATTCATCTAGCCTAATTTAGAATTTTAAACTAAAATTTAGCAATATAGTCTAATGAACCTTAAGTTCCCTCTACCCTTGAAGTTCAATTCCATAAGTCATAAAAACCACCTTTACAAATATTGATTTTATATCAGCAAGGATTAAACTGTTACAAACTAAACAGACGCACAGCCAATTACAAACAATATTGTGTACATCAATCTATGATCCTGAAATATTTTTCTTTGGGTATCGTATAAATTTTTATACATGAGTAGTAAAAACTCATTTAGCTGAATTTACAATTATAAACTAAAATTTAGCAATATAGTCTAACGAACCTTAAGTTCCATCTACCCTTGAAGTCCAATTCCATAAATCAGAAAAACCGCCATCACAAATATTCGATTTCATATCAGCAAGGATTACCCGGTTACAAACTAAATACACGCACAGTCAATTACAAAAAATATTGTTTACATCAACCTGTGATCCTGAAATAATTTTCTTTGGGTATTGTATAATCTTTTATAAATGGGTAGTAAGAACTCATTTAGCTGAATTTAGAATTAGAAACGAAAATTTAGCAATATAGTCTAATGAACCTCAAGTTCCATCTACCCTTGAGGTTCAATTCCATAAATCAGAAAAACCACCATCACAAATATTCGAGTTCATATCAGCAAGGATTAAACGGTTACAAACTGACGCACAGTCACAAATCATTGTATTGTGATAGAATCGAGAATGGAATGTAATCGAAAGTTCTGATTTGGAATTAGTTGGAAGAATAGTACTAAAATCATAATAACACGAATAATATTCAATGAAAACTGTGCAGTCTTCTCTAGGTCTAATGTTCTTGTTCAGTTGTACGCTGCTAACCTGGCGAAGAAAGCTAAGGAACTGAAGAGAGAGAAAAAGAAGAGCGATATGCTACTGTTTCAGATGCTGCCTCCAAGCGTAGCTATGCAGTTGAAGCAAACTAGACAGGTACTTTTCAATGTTTTCAAGGTTATTACATTATTGGAACGAAAACACCGTTTTTTCTGATTAAAGTCTAATTTATTACCTTCACACTGATTTATTAGAACACTTGCAACTACTTTATTACAAATTTATGACTATGTAGGCTAGTCTATGCCATGTTGACTCTGCGATGTCGATTCCAATGAATTCGAATAGACTAGAAGGAGCCAATCCTCTACGTTTACAAAGCATTGTTTGTCGCTAAAATTGCGTAGTTTTAGTGCATACGTTTGACTCATCTGTCATTCCCGGTGGATAGATCTACCTCCATTAGACTTGTGCCGCTCTTTGCAAATTATGTAAGAAGTATCATGTCTGGAAGACCACAATTGTCTGCAAACACTCGCCCTTTAAAAAAATAACACTAAATACAAGAATTTAATGACAGAACTGTTAAAAAATTGACCTATGTCAAATGCACTTTGATCCCCACTACAGACTACGAAAACAAGAAGACAAACAAATCCTTCACTGGCTCTTTCTGCCTAGTCTGAATCGTCGGTTGATTCTTCGTCCGCTGTCCACTACTCGACTCTCATTCCATTGTCGGCGCAGCATATTTATGTTCAAATTGGTCAATCCAGAGCCTTCCAGCGCTTCATCGAAGTGCTAGATGTGGATAGATGCTTCTCGATGTGGGCCGAACGCCCTCGATGTCGGTCGATCCCTCTCGATAATGCCGCAAACTCTAACGCGGTTGATGCACGGTGGCGTAACGCTGGTTACCTAGGCGTTGACATTGCATGAGCCTCTCACTCTTACTTTGAATGTTCTCCACTATTTTAGATAAAATTGAAACTAGTGCAGACTGCTTATAACCAAGAATCATACACCATTTCTTACTTACTCTCTTTCAAGAAATGGAAATTATCTCATCATATGAATAAATAAATAAAGGAAAACCTTCACATGTTAATAAAGCTCCGTCGTCTCAAACTTTCAAATAAAAACCTCTTCCCCTCTTGCATTACGGTATACTTCAAATCAAAATATTTTTAAATGTTTGATCATATGTTGTCATATGCTTTGTGTGGTTCTTATTGTGCTCAAACAGGACCAACATCGGTATCATGTAAAAAACCTATAAAACGCCAAACAAACCTATATGATGTCATCCTGCAAACTAGGTAGTTTTTAGGACGCAAAAAGTCATTCCACGTTTGCTCACTAGGATCGTTGTGAACGTCCATCTAAGGAGAAATCACTCAACTAAGCTAAACGCATTATTGGTTGCATATGTTTTGTGAGACCAAATGGTTCTTGTCTGTAGTTTTTATCTCTGAGAAGAAAGTTGGTTGAATAGCAAGTTCGCATCTGGATGATTATGTCTATTGGTCTGCATGTGTATAAAATCAGTAATATTTGCTGTGTGAGAAAATGATTACTGAATATGCTGCCAACGAAGTATATCAATTGGCTATGCCCGACGGGTTATTTTTATGTTGTGCTTTCTGAAGAGATAGGTTATGTTCAAAGTTATAAATTACGAAAAACTAAGGAGAATTGCGGGAAATCATCACCGCGTCCGCGTTGTTTGTAATTACTGTTAGCATGTATATGGCTTGTAATTCGACAGTGTACAGTGAATATAATTATTTCTTATCTCTCTCATTTTTTAAATTCAGCAAGTATATGTAATTCACAGAATGGATAAGAAAAGGTGAATGCGCAACTAGCTTTGAATCTCAATTAAGTGTATTTGAGACAAGAACCCAATGTAATTATCATCAACACATACAACTTACAGCTTAGACCGCCAGTAATGCCATCTCAGAAGCAGATTTTACATCAAATTAGAGCCAAAGATTGATAACAAGCCTCATGACGTTTAGGCAACACGTACAACTAAGTGCTAAGATAACATCTTGTAGAAAAAGCTACATAATGTCAAAAAAAAAGCATAATATCAAAAAAAATCGGTATAATGTCACTTTTCAAGTTACGTGATACCCGTGCAGAGGTCTCTTTTCTGCACATTCAACATGGACTTGCAAAAGTTACTCATTAGAAGTAGTCCGGATTAAAAAAGGTTGCCTTCAGCAAATAGCGTACTGAATATATTAGGAATTGGGACATGATATAATATATAGTAATGGAACCAGGGTAGCCCCTCGAGGTATACCTGATTTGAAAATTGAGAGCGAACACCCTTGTCACAATAGAAGACAGGGCCGGCACAAGGGCAGGGCAACTCGGGACGCAACGATCCAGGGGCGCCAAATCACTGAAATTATGGTCCACAAAAAATATTTTAATGCGCAATTTACATTAATTCTCATTATAAATTCACAGAAAATTTCGCAATAATTCAATGTTGCTTCGGTAGAACGGAATTTCTCAAAATAAAGATAAATTAGAAAATCGTCTAACCGGACTTGCAATGTTGGCAACTGAACACGAAATAAGCAAAAAATTGGACAAGAAATCAGTTATACGAAATTTTGCTGAAATGAAAGAAGTCAATTTAGTTTTCTCAGTTCCTTAATAATAATATTATACTTAGGTTACTGTTACTTTTCTAGCCTTGCTTAACCTTCAGAGAGATCTGTTTATTATGCGTTTTTTTTTTCACGAAAAAATCACATTATTCCTTATTCTCTGAATGTCAAACGCTGTTGAAATGTTTTGTTTAAGTTTTTGATAAATTTGGTTTTTGCTCATGAATGTGAAAATGCTGAAATTCTTATATTTATGTTGTTGTAGTTTTTGAGGAATTTTGTTTTTTATGAACGTGAATGTGAAAATGCTGAAATTTTTATATGTATGTTGATTTAGTTTTTGTGGAATTTTATTTTTTTATGAATCTTACAGCTGCTGAGTTCATAAATTTGGTTTTTTTATTATATTTTTGGTAGTTGCCATGGAGATAGGGATTAACATTTTATTATGTATTCCCTTCCAATAGGAAGTTCTTTATTCACAATTCACCTGACCCCATTGAAACTGAAACATTCATGATGAGGGGCGTCGAAATCTCTAGGGCCGGCTCTGTTGAAGAGCGGGGCGGTATCGCTGATTGAAAAGCGGAGAGAAGTCTAAAACATACTGGTGAATGTCGATTCGCTAAAGAGGGGGGTTGATCCGCATCCGCCCTTGGGGGGCTTAAATTTCCCAAAGGAATAGCATGCTGTATTGTATGTTAAGTACGAATTAGGCCGCGGGTCAGCAGCGGACGAAATTATGCATGCAAGTTGAATACAGTTCAAAAATTGAAGTTCTCAACAATAACTAGGTTTGTTAAAGATCTCATTATTTGCGTATTTTAATTTGCGGATATCGGACTGTACACAGCTTTTACAGGTAAAGTTGTTTTACTTTTTTTAGCATAACGGACATGGAACTTGTACTTAATTACGTTTTTATTTGGGTATATTAAGAGCGCGAAATGCTAGTTTGTTGCTCAAGAAACACGTAATTTAGGAGCGGCGTACGTAGACAACGCTGCATTGCTCAAAAGATTTTTTCTAAACGGAAAAGTAAAATTGATAGGAATTGATGCATACGGAATATATTTATATTATATATACAGGGTGACTTTGAAGTTGAGTCATTAATTTTCAGATAATGATTGTAGAAGGAAGATAAACCAAAATATGTGTGTAAAAATAAAAAAATAAATAAAAAAAAATGTTACCTTGTTTAATAAAGTATCGTCCCGACAAGTATTTCAGTGCGGACCTGTATTTGATCGTGCGGTCTTGGAGCAGCATGCTCTGACCTGTGAGGTCTTAAGTCACCTGACTCACGAGCCCTTTGCACTACATTAACAAAGGCACGAGGGGTTGGTTGCACTCGATTGGGAAACCGATTCGCATAAATCCGTGATGCACCCGGGAGCATTTTGTAAAGACTGCCCCCCCATAAATAAGAATCATGTCCACAAGTTCAGCATTTTACGTAAACATGTGCCATTTTTGATTTCGTTTGAGCCACGCAACAAACACTCCTATTCACTAACGCGTTATCGACTGACGAAAAACATCGTGATAAACGTTTCAAATTCTTTCGCTTTTTTGTTTCCGATGCGATGAACCGGTCAGGCGGATTCTATCCGTTGTCGCCAAACACGAACATATTATTATTGAGACAGGGCAGTACTCAAACTTCCAAAGGGCTATAACTTTGTTACTTTAATTTTACCAGAAAAATGGTAAAGGAAAAAAACATTTCTTTTGATCAGATCTACTCACTGTTAAAATAAATGACTCAACTTCGAAGTCACCCTGTATACAGGGTGTTCCTTAATGATATGCGAATATTTAAGGGTGTGAATCTACATGAAAAATTAATGTTAGTTTGCTCTATAAACTATAGTCCAAAATGTTTCCTTACAAAAACTCGGGGTGTTAAAGTTTTAGGAAAAAAATGGAAATTAGTTAATATTTTCGAAACCGCTTCTGATATTTCACTGATATTTAGTACGTAGTGAAAGTTAATAAAATTGCATATTTTTCAATGCAAAATAATTTTTAGCTTTAACAGTGGCGTGCGTACGGGTATTGACTTCGATATTTTTTAAGAAAAAAATGGTACGTCAATAGATTTTTGTCAAATAAAAATAATTTTTGAGTTCCCCGTTCAATTTAAAACAAATGATTTCTCTTGAATTGTATTCCTTCGATACGCCATTTTTTAGTAAAAAAATAAAAACCGTTCTACTGTCTAACTTGCAAAATTATTATTAATTTAATTGGAAAAATTAAACACATTAGGGGTAATGAACAACAACAACTGACAACATAAACATAACATTAAAATCAACGAAAATCACAAAAATTGTTGAAAATGGCCCCCTTCACTTAGTGCACTCCTTCTCATGGAATTGCGCACTCGCTGAAATATCCCTGGAGTGTTTTTTATTCTATCCCAAGCTGCAACTATTCCTCTACAGTGTTAATGGGACTTGTGTACTCTAGTGTCTTAAGATAGCCCCACAAAAAGAAATCTAAACTGTTGAGGTCTGGGGACCTTGGTTTCCATTCTTGGGGCCCACCGCGGCCAATCGAACGATTTGGATAAACAGTTTGTAAATAATTACGAACCGCTACACATCTTGTTTCTTATTACTAACGGAACAACATCAAGCAGCAAAGGCAACTGTTGTTGAAGAAAATTTAGGTAAGTCTGTCCGTCAAGTCGTCCCGGCAATAAAGGCCAATAAAGTGGTTGCCTATAATTCCTGCCCATACGTTAACCGAAAATTGGTGTTGGAAATGGGTTTCGGTTACGGCATAGCGATTTTCTTCTGCCCACAAATGATTATTGTAGAAATTCGAGAAAAATTAGCTTCGTCCGTGAACAGAATCATTCATTCAAATTGCGAATTTTGTATATTTTTTTTAAGATACCACTGACAAAAGGGCACACGCCTTGGAAAATCAATGGGAAGTAATGCCTGTACTCTTAAAATATGGTAAGGATATAACAAAAAATCCACTAGTGTCTAGCGATCTTCCTCGTACTCGTTTCAGGATATTCTTCGACTTCGTGCAGCTCTGCTTTCTCAATTTCAGGTGTTCTCACACTTAGAGGTCTACCTTCAGATGTTCGTTTTCGGACAGAACCAGTTGCAACAAGACGACGATGAATATTAGAAAAGGTCGACTATCTGGCAAAGCACGATCGGGATATCTCTGGTGATAAATCTGTCTGGCTTGCTCACCAGTACCGTCGGCAAGGCCATATACGTAATGCATTTCCGCATTTGAATAATTGACCATTATTAACAAGATTGTAAAAACTAAATAATGAAAAAGATGCCACAGCGAACAGATTTGAATAACAGAGACTTGTCAGATGTCAAAAGCCTGTGACAAATTCCAGAGCAACTAGATATTTATTGCTAAATTGCATTATTCAATTGTTACATTAATTTTCTCGGACAATAGAAAGGTTTTTATTTTTGAACGGGGAATTCAAAAATAATTTTTATTTAGCAAAAAAACAATGGCGTATCATTTTTTTCTTAAAAAATTTATGCTTTGAAAAATATGCAACTTTATTAACTTCCACTACGTACTAAATATCAGTGAAATATCTGAAGCAGTTCTGAAAATATTAATTTTTTTACTAAAACTTCAACACCCCGAGTTTTTGTGAGGAAACATTTTTGGACCATAGTTTATAAAACAAACTAACATTAATTTTTAATGTAGATTCAGACCCTTAAATATTCGCATATCATTAAGAAACACACTGGGTTAAGTTGAAAAACGGTTTTTAGCGACACTTCGCCTTTTTATACTTTGTATAAATAAAGCCGGATTATTATTATTATACCGAGTGACAAACAAACGTAAACATCTACGTATGTTTATGAGAATTCAAGAATTTTTTACATATCGATGTATCTTGCCATGAACAACAAGTGATAAAATGTTTAGGTTTTTCTGTTAAGTTTTTGTGGTGGCTGCGTGTATTGTTTGGTGATAAAGAAGCATTCAGTTTTCGTACATTTACGGTGTCATTTAAATGTTAAATTTCGAATAGCTTATTAAGAAGCCATTTTTGTGATTGCTGAAAATGCTTAGAGTGCGTAGAATTCTCCGGGTGTCCCAGCTAAGTGACTTTGAGAGGATTGTCGGGTTGCGTGAAGCCGGTCTATCGATAAGAGAAGTTTCTTGGAGGACCAACATATCCTTACGCAGTATACTCGATTGTGAACAAGCGTGGACTCAGAAAGGCCGAGGACAGCGAGCGAGGGGTTCTGGACGTCCCAGAGTGACCACAGAACGACAAGACCGCCGGTTAAGACTTCTAGCTCTGAGAAACAGATTCAGTAGTACTCGAGCCATCGCTAATCAGTGGTTTGAAGATCATAGAAGGATGTTTGGTATGCGTACGATATATCGCCACACCGTGAGAGTTGCGGTATGGGGTGCTATTGCTTATGGCAGCCGGTCACCACCAATTTTCATTAGAGGCAATATGACCGCCCGACGCTATATTCAGGAAGTAGTGGAGCCTCAACTTATTCCATACCTAAACACCATCCAAAACCCGATTTTTCAGCAAGACAATGCCAGACCGCATATTGCCAGAGCATCGTTAGCATTCATGGATCAACATTGCATCAACCGTTTACCTTGGCCACAACGATCGCCTGACCTATCTCCAATTGAACATATCTGGGACATGATAGGTCGCAGGCTCTTGAATTTGCAACACCCTCCACAGACTTTAGCAGCTCTTACTCACGCAGTTGCAGTAGCCTAACATGAGGATATCGACCACCTTATCAGCACGATGTCCATGCGTGTCAAAGAGTGCGTAAGAAATCGTTGATCCTCAACACATTTTTGAACCAGCTTATGCAGTCAGTTGACAAATCAAGCTGAAGATTTCATTATTTTACTAGTAAGGGACACTGAACATATGTGCCAAAAATTATTAAAATCGGATAAACATACTTAGGTAAAGTTTACCTTTTTTTGTCACTCAGTATCTTATGATGATGAATGGCATGCTGGTATGGTCGGTTTCCAGTTTTATTTGACCTGACGCAAAGAATAAAATATGCGCCATCCCCCCACATCAGTTGAGAATCTTGAGCTCCTCCTGACACTGCGCCCTGAGGCGGCTGCTCCACGTGCTTAGCGCCTGTAGCCGGCCCTGCATGCTAGCAATAAGGAATTGTTCCATCATCGACGTCAGTCCGACCACAACCAGTAGTGGGCATTTTTGTTAGTTGACCGCTTTGGAGCTGCTGCTACTTGGTATTATTTAGTCATGGAGTACTTGATTATTGAATAGGCGTTGTTATATTCCAGGTTCCAGCAGAATATTATGCTTCTGTCACAGTTTACTTCAGTGATATCGTAGGGTTCACTGAAATAGCCGCAGTAAGCACACCTTTGGAGGTAAGCTATCAGCTATAAACAGAGGCGGGACTAAAATGACGCACGGAACGTTATGCCCCGTAACGCGATTCCTGGGACCCCAGAGTAAGAGAACCACCGCCCGCCTGCCGCGCTCCTTTGCAGTTTCCACCACCAGCTAAATTCGCTGACACACTCTTCTCGGCTGTCAAGGAGCCTCGGGTGTTGCGACGGGTCCTGAAGAGCTTAGATCCGCTACAGGCTATACAATAATTTCACTCCCTATACCGGGCGATTCAAATTCGACCCTCACCATTGGGATCTCAGAAACTGTAAGAGATACGAAGTCGCTTAAGTGGGGGCAAAGTTGCGTAATTAAGTAATTAACAAAATGCCGTCTTAAAAAGTTTTGAACTTCAAAGTACTTCCGGAGAGAGATGAAAAAGCCATTTTTTCCAAAATCGTTTTAATTTTTTACTAACTTTATTTGTGGTAGGGTTTCAAAATAAATTGCACACATTGCCACTTTTTCTCCTCTACAAGATGGCATAATTAGAATTTCAATATGACGTTGTTTCCCTTGTCCTCCAGCATCAACTTTATTTTTTCTCATGGACGCCATATTTGCACAGATGAATAGAGTATTTAATTCTGATTCCAAAAATGTCATACATTGATATTACCAAACCTTAGTTATTTCAAAAAAAAAAACGGAACTTAGGCGTTGACATTATCAGATTATCAGTGTCATGGTTTCGCATACCAGATTTATAGCAAAATAATTTTTATTTTTTTCTGTTATTAGTTTATTAAGTTATTTGAGATAGGATTTAAAAATTAACTTTGTTAGTTACTTAAATACGTAACTTTGCCCTTATTTAAGTGACTTCGTATCCCTTACCGTTTCTGAGATCCTAATAATGAGGGTCGAATTTGAAACACCCGGTATATTTCACACATTTTTAGGTCGTCACATTCCTCAACAAAATCTACAAACAATTTGATGCAAGAATCGAATGTTACGATGTTTACAAAGTTGAAACTATTGGCGATTCTTATATGGTGGCTTCTGGACTTCCAGTGAAAAATGGTAAATCTCCATATCTACTAATGTATTTACATTTATAAATTTCATAAATTTATATGAATTTGGATTCTCAAATTAGCAATCAATAGAAAGTAGTAAACATTAGTTATCTATCGGCAAAGTGTGGTTTGGTACAGGTCGTTAGCTTTCCAGGTAAGGTAGAAGGAAATACCGGGCCGCTTGAAAAGTGGCTTCACTTTTTTGGCATCTTGGCACCTTGTACAAATACATCATCATTGGTTAAAATATTCTTACATGCCAAACCATACGCTGATTTTCGACATTCCATTAAAATTTTGTATCGGAACAGCCATGTTGACAACTAGGATGATCTCAGTAATTCCCTTAGAAGTAATGAAAAGGGACTCCATTTTTCTTTTAAAGAAAACATGATATCGACTTTACAAGGAAAGCTCACCCCTCAGCCTCACTCGTAATTATTTCTTTTTGTATCCTCAGAATTTCTCAACAACGGATAACTAATCCTACAACATGCGGCAATAGTGCAATACGTTTGACAGAAAGAGATAGAAGTACCTCGTTGCCTAGCAACCGGAGTACGAGGTCACGGATGCCATCGGCGCACTCTTTCTAACTTACATAACGCACGCTTCTCGGGCATCTCTCTCGTACACATTACGACGTCAGCCAAATTTGAACCATACCGCATAGAATGTTAATCAATGATAATATCCAACGAAACTCAATAAATTTGATTTCTTAGGTAATAAGCACGTTTCGGAGATAGCCAGCATGGCTCTGGACCTACTGGCAGGCTCCAGGCAATTCAAGATTCCTCATCGGAAATCCGAGTTACTTCAAATCAGATGTGGAGCGCACACGGGACCAGTTGTAGCAGGTATTGTAGGGTCTAAAATGCCAAGATATTGTCTTTTCGGAGACACTGTTAATACTGCTTCTAGGATGGAGTCTACTGGCGAAGGTTGGTATCAATGGGCAAAAACGTGTACAATATGTATAAGCCTTTCAAATATTGCTGGCATTGTGATAAGTAGGTGTCAGTTTGGCACAGTCATTAGGTTGAAATTTTGCAATACTAAGTTATGAACATACATAAATGTCTCTGCCAAGCATGAAAAGAGTACGTGTCCGAGCCATATCCTTTTTTTATGCCTGCCTCAGCTTTAATGAATGTCGATTTATGCAATCACTTTTTGTAAAGGACGTAACTTAAAAAAAATGTTTCACTTTTGTTTCAGCATCAAAAATACACATCAGTTTAGAAATGAAAAAGGCTTTAGACGCTATAGGAGGATACAGGACAGAGCACAGAGGACTTGTCGAAGTAAAGGTATCAAAATTATCAGCTGAACAATTATTTTTGTATCCAGGTCATTTCTTGATAAATGGCTAGTGAAACAACTATAATAGAAAGCGGACATGGTTCTACTACTATTTCAACAAACAGAGGAGAGCCGCTCTCTGAAAGAGAAATAGTGCAAAAAACTCGCCGTCATATACTAAGTGACATATAAATCCGAACACCGAGTCTAAATGGTCTTATTTTGATAAAATTTTGTATAAGTACTTAATGAAGCATAATAAGTAAATGATAAAAATTTCAAAATGATTGCACTGCTTTAAAGCCCTTTGACCTTTAATAATGTGTGGATGCACCGTGATGTGCTACGCATTCTCCAACGCGCCTAGGCATGCTTCTGATCAGGTGGTCAATGTCCTCCTGTGGTATCTCATTCCAGGCAACCACCAACTCCTCTCGAAGTGCTTCTAGAGTCTGAGAAGGACGTTGCAAATTGAGCAATCTCCTACCCATCATATCCCACACGTGCTCAATTGGGGATAAGTCGGGAGATCTTGGTGGCCATGGTAACAATGTGACATCATTATGTTGAAAGAAGTCTATTGTGACTCTTGCAACATGTGATCGGGCATTATCTTGTTGGAAAGTTGGATCTGCCAGGGTGTCAAGATAGGGTAAAAGATGGGGTTCTAGAACTTCGTGGATATAACGCTGCGCGTTCATGTTACCTCTGATGAAGATTAAAGGTGACCTGGAACCATAAGCTATAGCACCCCAAACCATAACTCCAACAGTGTGATGAACATGTCTTTCAACAAAAAACTGCGGATTCCTCCTTTCACCACGTCGCCTTCTAACCCTGGCGCGACCATCGTGCATGCCTAAATAAAATCGAGACTCGTCACTAAAGACAATACTGTTCCATTCCTGATCCCAGAGTGACCGTTGTCTGCACCACTCAAGGCGATTACGTCGGTGTTCTCGAGTTGAAGGGATGACCCAGTGTGGCCGGTATGAAAACAAGCCAAGACTTCTCATTCATCGGTAAACACTTCGCATGCCAATAGGTCTTCCGAGTTCTGCAAACCATTCATTTGCAATGGACCTGGTAGTGGAGAAACGGTCCCTTAAGGCCAATAATCTTAGGCGGCGATCTTCACGGTCTGTTGTTCTACGGCGGCGTCCAGTGCCCCTTGCTCTTTGCGTAAGGCCTTCTCGAAGCCATGCCTGACAACACCTAACCACAGTGTCTACACTTCTTTGCACTCTAACTGCAATTGCCCGAAAATAAAGTCCAGCTTACCGAAGTCCCACTATACGGCCCCTATCAAACTCACTAAGTTGACGAAATCGTACAGGTCTCCGTACTCTAGGCATCGTAACCGATCGTAAAGGATGTCAAGAACCAAAATCCGCCAACGTTGATTCTTTACTGCGGCTGAAATATTCATTTTTAGAGCGTTAGTGAATTAAAAAAAAGCAGTATAAAAACCGGAATGTCCAACTGATAAGACTGAAAATTTTTTCACTTGTTATTTACAGTAAGATAAATACATTCTCCAACTGTTATTAAAATAAAACCATTTAAACTAGGTGTTCGGATTTATATGTCACTTAGTATACATCGCGTCTCGCCTTCAAGGACGAAGTCAACTTTGCGATAAAATATTTAAAGTTATGAAAACCTATTTTATCGGTAATGGATGCATTTACTGAATTATTTAATGAATGACAAAGCAGACGTTGAAAAGGCATTAGAGCAGTTTCTACTAGCTGTGCAGTCAGAGGAATTAATATAAATTTGAATTTAATCGTAGAGAAAATCTGACCACTAATGTCTTATGTTCTGATCGTTCCACTTGAAAACAATTTAACCTCAAGACAATATTTTTAGCAAACTATTTTCTTTTCATATTCAGATGTTCACCTTTGGAGGATGGGATAGGTACATCGTTTGGTTTTACATTTATGTTTTCAGAAATTGCGAACACACAGTAGAGATAAACATGTGTGACTCTCTGTTGAAGTTTATCATTTCTCGAGTTTATACATCGCACATATGTACATTATGTTTAATAATATACCACTGCTCAATGAAGACGCTGGCTAGCAGGGTTATTACGTAAAATACCTATAAAATGTAAAAAAAAACGTTGTATTGTCAACTTGTTGACTAAGTGGAGTGGAGTACAGGTAGTTCATCCCGCGCTGGCTACAAGTGAGCATAGAGTGAACGACGTTATAGTTGTAAGTTGACGTCTTGTTGGAAAACCTACATAATGTCATAAAAAATTTACATATCAAAAAAAAACAGACATAATGTCCATAAAAAACGATATTACGTCACTTTGCAAGTTACGTAATACCCCTGCAGGTAAAGAGTATCGACGGGTAAAGGTCCGATCCCTGTGTTACAACTCAGACGACTGTAGCCGCGGTATCCCCAACGTACGTTTCCAGTTGCTCACTTCCTATGGGGCGACCCCTTGTTAAATTTTATATTGGGTACTTCAGTTTTGGCGGCGTTTCTTTCAGTTGAAGAAAAGGAAGAAGAGTCCGTATGACATATCTAGCTTGAAAGACCTAAAACGTTAATCCACTGTATATGGGAAGACGCGAGGTGTGTCAGAACATTTTAATTGAAAGACATCTTTTACAGGATGAATATTTAGAACGTTTTTCTGTATGAATATTGCCCAGTTCAATAATATTTTTTATTATTCATTAAAGTACATTTATTACGACAGTTTTGTAATAAAGTGAGGTGCTGGGCTGACGCTCAGGGCCGTATCGTCAGTCGTTCCTACAATAATTTGTAGGACGCCTTTAGGGCCACCTTGATTTTTATAGTTTTTCCTGTCCTTCAGAAAAGCGCTCTATTTGAAGTTATGTTGCAAATATCTATTTGCATCCAATTGTCAATGCTTTTGATTTTTTTCCATTTGTTTTCTCAGCCTCAAATTTCCTACAGTTCAAAAAGAAAAACATAATTAGGAGAGCGCTAACACGGAACAGTAGAAATCTAGAAACACTCCAGCCTTTCTGAAGGAGAGAAGAAAAGACTATTAAAATCTAGGAGGCCATAAAGGCGGCCTACAACTATTGGGGGGGTGCTTGTGATTGCGATTCATAATTAAAGAACGGAGGTGACTGCCCTTATGAAAATTGAAGAGCGGGGCGCGATCATCTTAAAATTCAGGTCTCGTAAGGTAATTTTTACACCAAGATATAGCCAATAGCAAAGGAATCATGTACCTTTACTCGACCTCCCCTGCAGAACTGAGTCAGTGTTAATTTGCACTGCCTATGATGCCTAGCCGCCGTGCAACATCCCAATTGCAATGCTGTATTCGCTGGTTATAATTGTGATGGAAGATACCTAATAAGCTAACAACAAAACTTGTTCTATGTTGCACTGAAGGTCTCACCTAGTAACGGCCGAGCTTTGCGTAAAAGTTGCTTTCCACCTCGAGATACTATTGAAAACTACGTCTACTTAGGGTATAACATATTTTAATATCTATACCAAGTTTGCACCTACCAAAATTGACAACAAAGTTGTTGATCAAAACGAAATCAAAGTCTTTACAACACAGTAAACAAAATTATTCACTTTCAACAAATAAAAGTACTCATAACCGGTAGAATTAAGCAGAAATCACTTCCAAATACCTTTTCAAAGCGAAGCTAAAAAGTAAGGTTCAAGTATCAATGTACAAGAAACAAGTTTTGATCTCGGTCGCGCGGCGCTGCCATCTTAATTCCCATTCCCCTACTGAGCGCAGCCGTTGTATTCAGTATATAACTTCCTAACGTTGAAGTGATTGTACACGCGTTAAGGAATACCTCAGTACCCGTTTACTGGGTGGCGGTACAGGCCCACCAACGGGCCACGGTCTATTTAACATCATCATGCAAAGAGAAGGTGATAGACAAGGACCAGTCGATCGAGGCGATACCACCCGCTAGCTTTTCCCAAGGCATCTTATAAATGTCCGTATGTTTCCACACTTAAGCTACGCAGTCGGTAGTCTTCCCCAACAAAGAAATTAATGATGATGGATTCCTTGAGTACTGAGAATTCAGGACGTAAACTCACTCCAGTCTCGGAATGTCCGTGTGGAGGGCGGACTCGAGGGAACAAAATAGATGATAAAATTTGTTCCACGAACATCTGCATCCATACCCGATCATCACTACCTGCAATGCAATCGTCCCGCCATGCTTTTCTTGGCGGAGAGAACAATCTCAAAGTCTACACCGATTAATCATCTTAGCTTCCCAAATTACGAGGTGCACTCCAATCTGAGAAAGAACGAGGAAGTTGTGGCGTTTTTCCGCAGTGGTCTTTCCTGCTCCAGAGACGTTTCTTTGGAATCAGACCGGAAGCACATTATGTGGCTTCGCCTTTTTCGCTCTCCCTCGGACTGTAACTGGGATGACCTACTTGAATACCTCGCTGTCAAGATCGACTTCCTGAACATCTATCACCCCGCTTTAGAGGTAGTTCTCAACGCTGATTCAACGCTCATAATGAATTTTGGTTTGGCTCAAACAAGACCGATGCAGCAGCTCGTGCAGTTGAAGCATTCGCTTTTACTCAAGGGCTAACCCAGCTGGTGATGACTCCTACTTTTTCCCCGCGTCTCGGCACATGCCAGTAGCCTGTTGGATCTCTTTCTGACCACGCATCCTGTCCCTTACAGCATGTTGTCCTTTCTCCACTGGGTAACTCAGACCACGGTGCCGTGGAGTTTCGACCTCCCATCCTAACCATGTCGAACTTTGTACATCCAGGACTGACCGATATGACCGCTCCTTTGTCCCGAGGGTGTCGAGATTGAGAAAAATCTACAAGAGGAAGCTTTTCCCATTTCTACTAACCTTTTAGGCAGTTCAAAAATCGGATTAACAAGAAGCCTTGGGGTTTAGGCTTCTGCCTGCGCGGCTGCTACGGTATAATAAAAAACTCCCCGTATCCAATTTACGGCTCTCAGGATTGTTACGAGAGGTTTGGGCATGAGGAAGGTGTCCATGAAATTGATTTTCCGAACAGTGCTCACTCTGTTCACTGAAGGACAAAAATAATGAGTAAACGTTTCCATGAGTGTACAACCCATAGAGTCAGGAACAGTCTTGCTCAATAGAAAGCAAAATTTGATTGCGTGAGGCTGTTTCAACTCCCACCTTCGGCGTTTCCACAAGTGTCACGAGTTGCAAACATCTTTTACGCGCAGGTACCGTCACCATGTTTAGACCTTCAATGCAAGATTATATTAACCGCACAATTCTGCCAGACACCACATTGCAAGTGACACACCCTGTACTCTGCAGTCTGCATACAGATTTTATAAAAATAAATGATTTTTTTCTAGGGTAAAGGGCTAATGGATACCTACTGGCTTACGTGCAAGGAAGGAAACACGAACAAATCTGTTGAAATGGAAACATCCCCGAATTTCACGGTATATCCTAATCTTTCTTGCTCGCTACACCGCTTTAACGAAAAATCAAAATATTTTGTTAATGGCTTCCAATTATAATGAATCAAAAGATTCTAGCTGGTATGTGTAACATACAAATACTTACAGCCAGGTCACACGAGCTTTAAATTCAGACGCAGGATAAAATAGCAGAAATATAACGCAAGTCGATTATTAACATAAGATGCATCATAGTAATCTTGATGTGATACGCGTTTCACACGTGTGACCACCTTGCATTGGCTGCGACAAAACGTGCGTGGATCCTGTGTCATAGTGTCGAGACACACGTCCGTTAAATTAAAGCGTGGCATAAAAACGCAGATGGAGCAATGCACGTCAATTGTGTGACTGATGAAGTAGATATTGCGTTCCAAAAACGCTTAACGCATTCCAAGAGCTGAGCAATCATGATAACTCTGACAATCAACACCAATGCAAATATACTTAGTGACAAAAAAAGGTAAACACCTACGTATGTTTATCCGATTTTAATAATTTTTGGCATATACACAATCTCGTATTTGCTTATCAAGTTGAAGGTGCTAGTTGTTTTTGAGAATGTGGATACCTACTCTGTTTCATCTACGATAAAATGATTTTAAAACGCGCGTCTCTTCCGACGCCACTGTGAGAAATTATTGTAATCGCGAAAATTTTCGAAAGTGAGAAATTGTTTTTTGGGTATTATGTACATTTCGGTCGGCCTGTCTGCCTGCTGACCCCGCTATAACTTGGGAAGTACCGCTCGGATTTTGATGAAATTTTCACACAGGGTGAACATCGGTTTAGTAGTGGCGGGCCTACGGATAAAAGCACGAACAATATAGAAACCTCTCTATTTTGACATTTCAGAGGCTCCCGATTATTTCCAGAAAAAAATTTACAGTGATTAAAAAAATGATGTTGGGGGTTGTAGGGGCGGGGGAAAGCATATGACAATTTTGTGGTACTAGCAATTTGGGTATACGTTTCCAGCCCAGGTAAATCTACGCACCTGTAGACATATTTCATAAATCAAAAATTCCTCGTATGTTTTTCCTTAAAAGTTGAATTATACATATGCAAGCATCTTCGATGTACGCATGCCGGAGAACTCAACGAGCGCACGCCTCTCTGCTTTGGATAGGTAGGGATGGCTGCGCCATTATGCATGATTTCGCGTATAACCCAGTGGATTGCGACGTTGCTGGATGGTCGGTATTGTCGATCAGGTGGTAGGATAGATCGCTTCTTTGGTTAGACTCCAAACTCATTGTACAAATATGATAGATTTAAGATTCAATCCCGTTCCTACACATTTTTGTGGTCAATGTTTTTCTAAAAGGAGCTAACTTGTGCCAATTATGAATTGATGACAGCATTGCTTAGGAAGTGCAGGGTCAACCTACTTGACGCCATTTTTTATGCTACGCATTACTTTGACGCCCGTGTAATCCCATCTTCATTAGTGCCGGGACACACGAGCGTTGATATAACGCACGTTCGCAAGGTGGAAGAATACACATAATCGACGACGCACGGTGCTTTAACGGGTATTTAGTTGTATGACGAATCGGCTGTATATAATGCTACAATGCTCGTATGTCCCGGCATTTAATTGTACATTCGAATATTATCTTTGTATACTAAATAGAAAGTTGTGTAGAACATACCTACCTATATCCCGTCAATGTTTCAACTTGATCTGTAGACTAATATACTCTGCATGTGCGCCCGCAAGAATGTTTATCAGGGGAGTCCAAACATCGACAAGAGATAACTTTTTTTGAAACTATACCTGCTTTTTGAAGAGCGGGAGGTAGCACATTTTCCAAGGGGGAAGGGGCAAAAAAATTGTACACAAAATCATGCTAAATACTTAAATTTTGAGGTTCAACCAGATTCCCAACCCCCTCTTGTGGCTTCCCATGATACTCTGTGAGTCTGCAGAGAAAAGAGATACGTCTGATGAAATATTGGTGCTTTCTAATGAGTAAACATATTACAACATAAATTATATGTTGCTGTAACCTTATCATGCTTGACTTATCTGTCAAAATAATATGGCAATATTTTGTTCATAACTAACATCATCTGGATCTTTTACAGGAGGATGAAGACAATGAACCTGTTTTCATCAAGAGACTGAGAAATGATAACTACTTTTGATGGATATAAGTTTAGTATGAATAAGATGCAAGTACATAAAGTAATTTTAGATGTTTGGTATTTTAGATATAATTCTATGTAATAAGTAACTAAATGAATGATTGTACATAGTTCTATGTCTTGTGAATGGAAATGCATAAAAGAATCTTTAATGTTATGTATTTAGAGATCATAGAAATTGAATAAAAAAGACAACTGTGTATAAACTATATGAATAATTATTTATTGTCCAATAAAGTTTGTTTAAAGAATTTGAATACGTTAATACATTGAGCCTCACATATACTAACAGCTTGATTAAACTGCTCTTTGGAAAAACAACCTTCTGTGTGACATGCTAGTATTCTACCTTCTGTACTTTCAAATACTATGACAAATAGAGCTTTGATATCCTTGTCAATTATAGGTGGAGTAAGAACTAATTCTTCGTCTTTTGTGAGAAATGCTGTTACAGCACCAAACATGAATTTCATATCAATTCCTGAACTGAGACAAGCCATACAAGCAGCATTCACAGCACATGATATTAACTGAAAACGGAAGAAAGAGTATTAATAAAGTTGCATTTTTCAAATATTTTTTGATCTGCACTCTACCTGTTTATCATTTTGCATTTCCTGTAACATTATTAATACTGCTGAGCGAGGAAATAAGGCTGCCACTAAAGAAGTTTCACAGGTATTCCTTATGAAAGATTCATATAATCTATCTTCAACACCTAGAAAATTGCTATTATAGTTAAGGCCATAACTATTAAGCTATAGCTGAAAGGGCCCAATGGCAGAGTAACAATGAATACTTTGTTGCTGATAGCAATCTGTTAAAATAACTTCAAAAACAAAACTTTCTCTGCTCTATACTTGAATCCATTTCAAGTGAGACCAGACACAACAACCAGCACGCGTCGCTGGCATGATGGTCGTAGACACAAGAACCGAGCAGGGTCGGACTCAAAACTATGGAAATATTAAGGTGATATTTCAGAACTAAATATTTGAAAAAGAGACATCAGTAAATAATAACACAACACTACTGTCACTAAGTCAATAGAGGTGATTGAAAGTTAAGTGGGGCACAAAAAGTAATTATACATATGTGTTTGACAACATCAATATTTTTCACTTTCACTAGAAGAGCTGTCATCATAGATGTTGATAATTAGCGGTTCAACATGCCTTTCAATTATGTTGTCTAGCTCCCACATTGCAACCTTCACTTTCTCCTGAACATGCTTCACACATTTTAACCATTTTTCTGGTGTGATTATCTGCAACGCAAGGTTGAACAGCTCTTTCATGTCGGAAAACTTGAATGTTGTGTTGTGTTCAGCAACAAAATTCTTTATATCTGCCCATATGAGCTCAATGGGGTTGAGCTCACAGTGGTAAGGAGGCAAACGAAGTACCATTTTATTGTGCGCTTTTGCCATCTCGTCTACTATATATTTATCATATTTTGCTCTGTGTTGTTTCACAAGATCTAGAAGTTGTAATTTCAACATAAACGTATCAAAAGGTATATTTTTTGCACGTAGCCAGCCCTGTATCTCTGATTTCTTAAAAGATGAATTTGGAATTTTTTCTAATTACCGAGAATGATACGGAGCATTATCCAGGACCACCACAGAATTGTCTTTAAGACGTGGTAAAATGCCTAAAACCAGTTTTCGAATGCTTCACCATTCATCTTTTCGTGGTAGTCAGTGGTTTTTTTTTATTCAAAACACCATAGTCCTTCCTTCACGAAGCCATCTACACTCCCGATGTGGCAAATAATGAGCCTTTTTCCTTTGGCTATAAAGATAAAACTTGTTAAATACGGATGTACATTATATGTCTTTCACAAGAGTACTGAGGCCATGGAGATAGGGACACATTTCTGTATTTTATATACGATGCTATATTGTTTCTCATGATAGCGGGATGCATGCGGTGAGATATATCGAACACTTCAACCAATGCATCATTTAATCTGTTGATGAATCTGGTTAGCTTAAAAAACAAAAAGAAACAGGCAACATCAATTAAACTAAAAAATTATCAAGTGTGACAAACTTATCGAAACATTTACAAATCAACGCAATGTCTGACATTGTTAATTAACGTGTTACATTCCGTGACGGACGAGGTATGTTGTCTCTGCAACGCTCGCATTGCTGTAAAAAATCTTGTCATCGATACCATAAGAATTCCAACGTAGAATACATTGATTTCCAGAGTGAACATCCCCTCGTTTTTTCTAGATATCTGATAACGTGTAATGCCTCATTTAAATCACTTTGGCTATGAAAAATTATCTAATAACTATTGTTGGATTTTCTAAAATGGAATATCTGCATTACCTGTAGGGTTTTTAAGCCCAGTTGAAAGCCCATCTAAAAACGCTCTTCTTGCTGACGTTACTGTTTGGTCCACCCAAACTTTTGATTTTGTATGGCCAGCATTTATCCACGTCTCGTCCAGGAAGTAAATTCTACGGTTTTGGCTCCTGTATGTTTTTATTTTTGTCAAATACTCTCTCCTCCATAGTATAATTTCATCTCTATCCATCAATGAACTGTTTCGGCCTCTCTTCTGCCAATTGAAGTTGAGTTCCTTTAATAGCCTGTAGAACGTCGTTTTACTAAAATTCGGTAAATCTGAGTCTTCATTCACTACTTTCAAAATCTTATCAATTGTAGGAATTTCATTCTGGAAAAAGAATTCATGAACCTTCCTTCTGATCGCATGTCTGTCAGCATCATCTATTTCTTTAATTTGGCTTTTATGGTTCTGATTCGTTTTAGGTTCAGCAAATGCATTCCGTAATTTATATCCCTTGAGTACTCTAAATACTGATGCACGAGAAACTCCAACTTTATTCGCCACCCTCTGCACAACATCGTTGACGCTGAGCTCAGGTTTTTCCTCCATTTCACATTTGTAAACATTTAAAATAATTTCTTTCACTTCGATGCTCAAATGGTTTTCCTGGGTGGACTCAATGTACTTCTCCCTTCATCAGCTGTGTCGGTAGAAGACATGGTAAAAAAACACTAGATATAACAGAACTTATAACAGCGATGCACTCGACACCACACCATGGCCTGATTACAACTCTGGTTTTTGTAGACATCAACGCGGCGCAACGGCGGGTTTTGTATTGCTACAGTCTAGCTAGGTCTTAAAAAATGTTCGAAACTGCATGTTTTCCAAATTCATGGAGTTTTATATTGGAGCCACTTCAGGACATTGTATTTAACAAAAGCATCAATATGAGGGGCGGAAAGTTTAAAAAAAGAAAAATAAAAGCTACGAAATGAAACTATTAGTTGAAAAAGCAAGCGCTTCAAACTACAACTTCAAACCGTAAAATGCCTGAACTATAATGAGACCCTCTGCGGGAACATCGATCACGCGCTGATCACGCTTCGAGTTTGCGATGTTGTGGTCTCACTTGGGCTGAATTTTAGTATAGGACCCTTAAAGCGATATTCTAGAGCCTATTTGGAGCAAGAGCATGATACATGCTCTAAGCTGCCCCAGAATTATAGTTACTTGGAAACTGAAACTACAGATTGTTTCAGATGCTTTATTTTCTTACCAGGTAAGCCGCTTTTTGGTCTATAATGACAGTCCACTGTAGCTTTGTCTATGTGTGCCTTTTGAATTTTCACTTCCACTGGTCCATACAGTCCAGCAATAACAGTGGTTTTGCCTGCAAGTGAAACATGGTTAATCAGCGATCAGCTAAAAACACTTCACAACACCTTCACAAAATAGTACAGAACCATCTGGTCTGCTGAGTATATCTAAATTACAACGATATTTAGTCGCTTCCATAATTGATAAAGTACTTTCCGTTTGTTTCTTGTTTTTTTCGATGAAGGACAAAACGGACAAAATATGAGGTTATGTTTATGACTTTGGTTTTGGTGCTTTCCTTTGACTCTTTGACATCTTCTGAGGTGTACAGCTGATCAGCAAGTGACATTTTTATGCTAGTCTGCGACGTTGGTAATAATGAATCGAGTGTAAATCTAGTAAAACTTGTTTGTAGCGTTTTGTTTTTGTATGCAAATGAAGTTTTCTAAATAAAATAGTTGTTAGCAAGTACAAAATGAAACTGTAGTGCACAAAAGAAAAAAGCAAAACAAAATACGACTCTGACTACCTGACGTTGACGGATCCATCAGAATTATGTGTCCTGTGCCGATATGGGGATTTTTTTTTAAGATATTACTAGATCATCAGCTTTCAGTTGCCGGTCTCATTCAACTGATGGAACAGGCGTAACGCGAATTCATTGCGGCTAGAATGAGAAACGAGAAGGATAGCGCTAGTCAGGGCAAAAGATCGTGGTCCATTGTGGTATTTCCAATTCCATATATGTTCTAAGGATTTTTGGTGAATGTTTGTTTTTAGTGACGTTAAAGATTAATAGTGATAGTTTGCGACAATTATTATAAACATTTTTATGCTGGACAGCCTTCAAGAGCTGTTGTTTTATGTGATATTTGTTTAAAAATGGTTGAATTTTGCAGTGCCGTGAATTGTTGCAATAGACGCAGAAAAGATGTGAAAATGAAGTTTCACAGGTTGGTTTTAATCATCTCATTCATTTTTGTGTGAGAATTACCTGTTAATCGGTAATTCGAGAAAATATCTGGATTTTTAGGATACCTACAGATCCTAACAGGAGGAAGTTGTGGTTACATGCTATAAGAAGAGAAAACTTTACTCCCAGTACAACAACGGTAATTTGTGAAAAGCGTTTCACTCCAGAGGATTATGAAGTTAGTGTTCATGGAAATAAGGTACTAAAAAAGGTGGCAGTTCCATCTGTGTTTGATTTTCCAGCCCATCTCAAGAAAGAACCTAGCCATCGAAGGGTTTTAAAAAGAAAACATAATACATAATTTCTAGAATGAACTATATGGTATAACCTATATTGTATTATAATGAAAAACTGTGCATCTACAGTATTGTTAATGCCATTGTGCACAAATATTTTGTATACATATATAAGGGTTTTTTCTTTATACACTTTAATCTCTACAAAACTGGACATGTTCCCACTACATTTAGTGTTGACAACTACAGTACTATAAAAATAAATTTAAATGTGCATAAATACTATTTGGAACATTATAAAGATATATAGAAAACAACATGTATTTATTGTGATATTTCTTAGATCTCTTATTTTTTTATATGTAAGATATAGCATATTAGAGCAGTTAAATTAATTATAAGCAGTCATGTAATCTCTTTGCTACCTGAATTATTAATTACTTATGTTAAATACTAATTTGTATATCTTCAAATGTGTAAAGGAGAATTTATTGTCAAGTTTCATACATATGAATATATAAATAAATAAACTTGTTTTTTTAATTATAATTACGTTTCCAGGATTTTATCTCGTTCCAGTTGCCTGAATTACTTTTAAATCTTCTCTAAGAATCCTCGGTTTCCTATGCAATTCATTCAAGTCCGCGCGCTTTTTGCCCTAACTAGCTCCATCTCTCTCTGTCGTATGTTGGCCGCATTATCGTTTCATTGTACAAATGGGACAGGGCGATTCCATCAGTGTTGACAGTTCATTGCTCATTCGTCAGAACCTAACCTCAGAAACTCCTTTCACCTGTCAAAAAGCAAAACCATAAACAGCACATGACAAAAAAAAACACAAAATGAATAAACAATGGGCACCACAAAAAATGGTCATTCTTAGAAATAACCACTGAGTGGCTGCTTTATACAAAAAATGTCGTTGAAAGGTGGTGAAGTGGATCCAATAAAAAATGAACGAGCTGGTAATGTAAGGGAGGTTGGCTCGCAAGCTATTTGGAGTTTATCATCTTGTAAACCGGGTAAGGCATCGGAATGATAACAGTGTCTTTTTGGGGAACACTGAGATATTGAGAGTTATAAACCTCTTGTACCCTCCCCACATAATCTAATCCCTAATGTTTGTAGTTTTTAAAATCCCGACTCTAGAAGGGTATCCTAAAATGATATGGTAATCTCTTGGATGCATTTGATAAACAAAGTAATGCCCCAAAAACCTGTAAAATATGACCTATATGGTACCCTCTACAAAGATACAGACAATGACAATGTTACAACTGTACTAATTCTAACCTGTTTTCCACAGCACCTCTTTTTCTGTAAGGAAGCCTTGTAAGATATTTTTCAAAGGAACTTCTGGCAGGCTTTTATGTTTTACATGTATTCAAGGGACTGTCATTTTATTTGGGGATGCATTGTATAGCCTACACCCCATACTATAAAACCTTTACTTACATTTTGGTCTTATGGCTGCTAAAGTTAAATGTTTTAAAAATATTTTACTTAGCAGCCAACTGTAAGTCTAGAATTTTTATTTAAAAGTAGCTGTTTTCATTTTAGGATTTGGTGTTGATCAACTTCGTGATGATAGAGCAGACACATATTGGCAGTCTGATGGACAGTTACCTCACCTTGTTAACATACAATTCCAAAAGAAAACAACAATAAGTGACATATACATATATACAGATTACAAATTAGATGAAAGCTATACTCCCAGCAGGATATCAATAAGAGTGGGAACACATTTCAATGATTTGCAAGAAATTGAAGTTGTCATGTTAACAGAACCTTCAGGTAATAATGTGAACGAAGGAAACTCTAAAAACTAGTTCCACAATCATACCTACTGATTGTTGATTATTGATTATAATAGCTCTGAAAAACTAATTAATGCACTAGTGCAAGTTGTCATGAAAAAAAAAATGTGCTGGATTTCAGTGAGGAGCATTCACCAATCATAGCAGTCTCCTTTCTTTCTGTGGAGCTGGGGGTGTATGAATATTCATCACTGATTTTTGAGCATTGCTTATAATAGCTCCAGATATGTACTTTTCAGTTAGGAGCATTCACATATGTGGCAGCTTTATTTCTGCATGTTTGTATGATGTAAAAAGGTTTCATCCACATCCCCTATCCTCCTCATAATTCACCCCTTTATTAAGAAGTACATAATTTGAATGTATATGTAATAATATAACCAAATAACATAAAGGTTTCAAATTACTGTATTTCTTTGGAGCTGACTTGTATGCATTTTTGTCATGTATGTTTAAGCACAATTGCTTTAGATACATATATATGAACTCTGAGAAACCACTTAATGCACTTGTGCAACAGCATAAGATTCATATGCACAGATATAATTATTGCATTCACCTTGTATGCACGCAACCCGCTCCTATGTGTAGCGCGATGGGCACTATTGCACAGCAGTAACAATATCGATTATTTACCCAGTCTGCCGTAATCAAGCATTGCGGATTGTGGAGCCAGCTTTTGGAGCTACCTTCATGTGCATCAGGTGATATTCAATTAGTTTCTCATTAGCCTGAATTGCTTAAAAGAATTATGAAAGCCCATATAAAAGTATTAATACTCTTTTAACTTCCTAAAGATATTCCAACAGGTGCTAGTCAGTGTAGAATATTAAATGAAGCAACTTGGATGTGAAGGATGAACAAATTCCTTTTCTTACTCATATATGACAATTTGTGTATGGAATATACAAAATGTGAAAAACAAATCATTGGCAATAAACATGACAGTGTGAAACGCTGAAAAACTGTTCAACTGAAAAACCAAATGAATATTTAAACCAGGTTGAATACAAGGTTAGCAAGGCAAGCAATTCAATGTGGACCTGTAGACATGTTGTGGGTGTAAAGTGTGTACAACGATAGTACGTCCATCTCTCTTGTACGGCTCCCTGGTCTGGTGGCCTTGCATTAGAACTGAGACAACTAAGGTCAAACTCAATAAAATTCAGCGTTTGGCCCGTATTAGCATTACAAGTGCAGTGCGAACAACGCCATTGAGTGCAGTGGAAGCTCTGTTGGATCTCCCACCGTTGGATCTGGTGATCCGCGGTGAAGCGAGAGTAGTCGGTCATCGACTGTGGAGTCAGGACAGCTTTCTTGAATCCTGTCAAGGGGCATACTGCCATCTTAGTCGAATTGCAAAGGGAGGACCCGTCCTAAGCAGGGGTGATCGTATTACCCCTAAATATCGCTTCAACCGCAAGTTTATTGTGGAGTATCCAACGAGGGAGGAGTGGGACGCCGGTAGACTCTCCGGAGTGAGCGGGCAGGTCTGGTACACGGACGGCTCGGTCACCGAAGAGGGCTCAGGTGGTGGGGTCTCTGGGCCTAGAACTATGCTATCTCTGCCTCTCTGTGGACACACCACTATTTTCCAGGCGGAAATCTTTGCGATTCTGGCTTGTGTATCTCACATTCTGGAGGGGGGTGGGCCTAGGAGAAGAATAACAATCTTATCAGACAGCCAGGCTGCAATGAAAGCACTAAGTGGCTGTAAGATTACTTCGAGTCTTGTATTGCATTGCAGGGAGGCTGGATTGGCTCGCATCCAGTATCGTTAATGTGGGTACCGGGGCACGCTGGGATAAGGGGCAATGAGACGGCGGACACTCTGGCGAAGACACGATCAGCCAGCAGGCTCGTTGGTCCTGAGCCAGCTCTAGGAGTGACCGCGCATAGAGCTAGGAGGAAAATGGAGACGTGGGTTGCAAGACAACACTCTCAGAAATGGAGAAGTATCTCCAGACATTTCCGCCAGGCACGGGAACTCATTGAAGGGCCCAGTGCTAAGGATGGACGTTTCTGCCTATCTCTGGATAGAGCCAACCTAAGGTTGCTGGTGGGACTGTTGTCTGGCCATAACATGTTAATGCGCCACCTGCACGTGATAGGGGTGTCTGAGGATCCCTTGTGTGAACGCTGCGGGCTAGAGGAAGAGACCTCGGCGCACGTTTTGTGTCGCTGTGAAGCTCTGAGCTACTAGAGGCAGACTATACTGGGGTCCATTACTTTGGACCCTCAGGACGCCAAGGAGCTTGGACTCAAGGCGATTCTCAACTTCGCTAAAAGAGAGAAGCTTGTGATCTAAGGAATGTAGAGGTGCATAAGGGCCCGCTTAAGCGGCCTATGCACTGGCTCCTTATGGTGTCCGGAATGCCTCTAATTTCAAGATTCATTCATTCATAAACCAGGTTGTATTTGGAAATACCTGCGAAACTAGTCCCTTGGTTATTGAAAAAAAAAACTAAATAAGTATTCTGAGCAAAGTATCATCAACATTGTTAACACTATGAACACTACACCCTGGTGTATGAACACATTGTACATCAACAAACGAGAAATACATACATTTTCAAGGTTTAGAAACGTATCATTGAATGCATCAAGAAGGAAGATGAACTGTCTGAAATCGAACAACAATTCTTCTGAAATTGTCATTAAATATATTATGAAGAGCTGTTTTGACATACTAAACATGAAAAGCAGTTAATAAATACAAAGGGTTCTACTATAACTCCTATCCCCAAAGTAAAGATTTCCAAACAGAACAATAAATTATGACCAGTAAATGATCTACCAGATGTTTATAAATCGTTAGAGTCGATAGTTGTGAGATGTTAGATGACCAAATATTGGAGATCTTAGCAGAAAACAAAATTTTAGTTGAAACTCATGCAGGATTTCAAAATAAATTTTCTATAGAAACTGGGGGTGGTGATAGCTGTATTTCTTGACTTGAAGAGAGCATTTGAAACAATAGATAGGGTCATACTGTTAAGTAAATTGGAAACATATGGTGTAAGTGTAAAAGTATTGAAATGGTTTTCAGATTATCTGACTAACGAGTAATTAAGCCCTACGGTAGTATCCTGGGACCACTTATTTTCATCTTGTATATAAACAATCTGCCCAGTATACTGAAAAATTGTAATTTCCAAAAATTTGCTGATATAATTTATGTAAATACTAAACATTTTCAATCAGGTATCTCTCTTAGGTTGAATTATGAACTACATTCTGAAGAAATTATCAGCTGAGTTAGTAGTAAAGTAGGCTATCATATTTCCGAGAGTTTAACTCATACAGTAATTTGGCTAATGATTCCATTTTCCAAAGATGACAGATCTTGCAAAATAAATGTATGAGAATAATACTAAATAAATATATGCCAATCAATTAAATGTTCAGTACATTAAAATGGCTGAACATTAATCATTTCATTAAACACCTAGTCATGATTTCAATTTATGAAATGAAAAATAATGTATTGCCTTCATGTCTATCTGCACTAACTTCTGTAAATGCTGACTCATTTTTATGATACCAGACACAAGCAGTATTTCTATTTAAATGCAAAAAACGCAGTATATGTACTAAATCGGCACGGGTATTACGTATCTTGAGAAGTGACATATCGATTTTTCTTGACATTGTACTGTTTTTTTTGTAGGTTTTTCGACAAGATAATTACTTAGCACTAGCTGATAGATACTTGTAAACTCGTTTTGTAGTTGTACGTGTTGCCTACACGTCGTGAGGTTTCAGTTATCAATGTTTGGCTATGATGTGATGTAAAATCTGCTTCAGAGATGGCATTACTGGAGGCAACGGCATAGTGAGGATTTGTGTTCTAATATGTGTTGATGATAATTCTATTGGATTCTTGTCTCAGATACACTTACTTGAGAATCAAGGCTAGAAATTAGTTGCACATCCACTTTTTCTTATCCATTCTGGAAATTACATATGCAATATTGCTGAATGTCAAAAATGAGAGAGATAAGAACTAATTATATTCACTGTACACTGTGGAATTACAAGTCATATACATGCTAACAATAATTACACACAACGCGGGCGCGGTGGTGATTTCCCGTAATTCTCCTCAGTTTTTGAAAAGACAAAAAACATAAAAAATCGTAATTGATAACTTTGAACATAACCGAAAGGACAACGTATAAATAACCTGTCGGGCACAGCTAATAGATATACTTCATTGGCACCATATTCAGTAATGATTTTCTCACACAGCAAATATCACTGATCTTATACACATGCAGATCAATAACCATATTTCTTCTCAGAGATGAAAACTATAGACCACTCGGCTTCACAAAACGTATGCAACGAACAATGCGTGTACGTTTAGTTGTCAATCCTCCATAGATGGACGCGTTGGATCGCGATCACAATGATCCTAGTGAGCAAACGTGGAATGACTGTTTGCACCCTAAAAACAACCTAGTCTGCAAGTTGACATCTTATAGTTTTTTTTGACGTTTTATAGGTTTTTTACGTAATAAATGTACGGTTTTCCATCAAAGCTGAATAGATTTGAACAAATTAGGTTCAAACTTGGCCCAGAAAACTTCAAATCAAAACTGAGAAACTCTATGTTAGAATTGCAAATATGATGATGCGCCATATGCTCTGAATTTATTATTATTTTTATGTATTACCTCAAATTGTTTATGTAGTCATTTGTGCTAAATAAATCTTTCTACTACTACTAATACATTTGAATGGTGGTGGTTGACTTTGACAACATTGGTGGATTGTGGCTTGTTGGTAAATACCGCCCTACAAAAAAAGTCTAATCACTTGTTCTTGACAGCCAATTCTCGTCACCTCTACGCGAGGTAATCCTACCGTCAGTACATCAGGCATAAAATCTGGTGACAGCAGATGTCACAGAGTCAAATCTTATCAGCAAAATGGAATTTTTCAGATTTTCACAATATACGCAACGATATATAGAAAACATTTTTTAGGTTGGGTTCACGTTCCAGTAAAAGACATAAGAGATAAGCCAATTCGAGTGTTTATGATACAGATAGCAGTAACCAGTAATCATCAAAATGGAAGAGATACCCACATGCGACAGATCAAGATCCACAGTCCTATAGAAAATACAGGAGTTCCAGTAGAAAATTTTCTCAATTTTTCTACTATGGATTTCCAACAGTATACTACCATAAGATAAACTAGCCAGCAGTTACAAGCTATTTATTATAAATTTTATATAATTTTTTTTACATTAAAAATATTTTCTAGTATGTTCGAGTATGTATTCTCAGTTGTCATAAAATCGGCAAAAAATATAGCCAATTTAGAAGGCACACACACACACACACACACACACACACACACATATATATATATATATATATATATATATATATATAACTTGAGACGTGGTCATTGTCGTCTAGACCAGTTAGGTGAAAAATTAAAGCTTCCGCCTTTTGTTGGGTACTTCGACACAATCATCAAGTGGCTTCACGATGTAATGCTCTAATGTTTTTTAAATAATTTTAATCTGTTTTTAACTTGTTCTTGTCATATTTTATATAATTTTGACCATTGTACCATCTATCCAGCTCTCACCATGTTACTGGACGTTTCCCTCATCCTATACGTAAACAACAATTAGCAACATCCTCACATACTACTCTCCTGATGATGATGGCAAAGTCCATTGAAAGCTAGAGAGAATTAAAAAAGTATAAAGAGTCCTCTTTGCTTAAATTTTGTCGAAGTACCCAACAAAAGGCGGAAGCTTTAATTTTTCACCTATATATATATGACATTTGACACAGAATAAACACCTTTTTTATTGAGTGATACCTGCGTCTCTAATATTTTAGCAACGGCTTGACCTTCTTAAGATAAAAGGCTTTATTTAAAAACTTCCCTGATTCAATTGTAGCAGGATAAAGTACTCATAATTATTATAATGCATTTCTATCAATTTAGTGAAATGAAACAAAAATAGTGTCCCTTATTAATTTAATGTTATTACTTTTGCAATATAGAAACGTTTAATATTGTGAATTATGGATAAATTGTTTTTTTTTTGACGATACGATTTTAGTATCATGTAACCAGTAACTATAGAAAAAAAGTGCGCATCATTTCCAGTAAAAAACAAAAAAGGCTACTTTTTATACACACTCAAATTTTCCTTGAATTATGCAAACTGATTCTGGATTTGTACCAGGGGTGCCCACAGGGAGTTAGTTGCCAGAGGGGCCGTTGCCACCCTGGGTTGGAAAATTTGCATATTTAGTATTCTTATTTTGTGTACTTTTTGGTGATTTTTAGGATTTGCCACCGTCGCTCCTCAATAAGTGGGAGCTGGTACATTTTCATAGATTTATCTCTTCCCGATGATTGGTCCCCCCACTTTACATTCTATACAAGATTCGCACAAAAGAAACACTGGATTTTTTTATTAGATGTATATTGTATGCCTTATTACATCCTATTTATATAAAAGTACAAAGCAATAAAAATGTCATTGAGTAAGCTTAAATTCGGGAGTGACCCTATTTTGGTGACGACATTTATTAACCGAATCTAATTTCGTGAGTTACAATTTTGCATTTATTTTCAATTCATCAACTATAAATACCTTCACTCGTATCTCAAATTGTTTACAACAAAATTATTAACAGGAATTTCTCACATTTTAGTGAGAAACTTATCTACTTCTTGTGGGAAATTAAGAAATTCATTGCATAGCCTTAGTAGCTTCAGACAAGTTTGTCTCACTCGGCATTTACGGTCGGACTTAACATTTACTGCATTTGAAATTCCAGGATAAAAATTTTCTTGAAATTTGATTTGGCCTTGAAGGTGATGGTCAAGGTTACTGTTGGGTGACCCGACAAACCGCACAAACATTTTTACTAGCGCAAGTTGTTTTTAATGCATTTACTTGAGCTTGAAATCGTCTTGGATGTAATTGTCAAAGTCATATTCGGACGTAGAATTTCTTCTTTCCAATTCCGGTGTAAAAAATCGGGAGTTCCATGTCAAAATATTCGACTAACCTCGAAATCACCTTTATGGTCGTAGTTGTCATGATTTTGCTCCCTCAAAACCTCATAACTTTTGTTTGAATCTTTTTTGTAGGACGCACAGTTTTCAAAATATTTAGATGGGGACATTCAAATAGGACACAATGTATATCACATATAGAAGTACTACATGTCTACATCTTAGATAACAAACAGCTGTGGTAGTACTCTATGTGACAGATTTCAATTTACAACTGATGGATGCTGAAGACATGTACAGTCAAATCCATATACCACCTGACGTCTTATGTGTTCGAGAGAGGGGCGCAAGAAGCATGCGATACATGTTTGAAAGAGATAGAAACACCTCGTTGCCTAGCAACCGAGTGACGAGGCCACGGACGCCATCTGCGCACTCTTTCTAACATACGTACCTTAGCAACCCGAGTGACGGGACCACCGATGTACCTGCATAATGCTGGCTACACACGATCCGGTAGGCCTGTCAGTTCGAACTGAATAGTCCGCCTGAAGACCGGTCGCCTGAGCGTGTATACAGGGTGACTTCGAAGTTGAGTCATTTATTTTAACAGTGAGTAGATCTGATCAAAAGAAATGTTTTTTCCGTTACCATTTTTCTGGTAAAATTAAAGTATCAAAGTTATAGCCCTTTGGAAGTTTGAGTACCGCCCTGTCTCAATAATAATAGCATGTGCTCGTGTTTGGCAACAACGGATATAATCCACCTTATCGGTTCATCGCATCGGAAACAAAAAAGCGAAAGAATTTGGAACGATGTTTTTATTTCATTCAGTTCAGTTATACATACAGTCAGTGTCAGTCGCGTGTGAATAGTGTCTGTTGCGTGCCTCAAACGAAATAAAAAATGGCACATGTTTATGCGGATCGGTTTCCCAATCGAGTGCAACCAACCCCTCGTGGCTTTGTTAATGTAGTACAACGGGCTCGTGAATCAGGTGACTTAAGACCTCACAGGGCACCTCACAATCAAATACAGGTCCGCACTGAAATACTTGTCGGGAGGATACTTTATAAAACAAGGTAAAAAATTTTTGTTAATTTTTTTTTATTTTTACACACATATTTTGGTTTATCTTCCTTCTACAATCATTATCTGAAAATTAATGACTCAACTTCAAAGTCACCCTGTATATTCCGGTCGACTTGTCAATTAAGACTGTTCAGGCGGCCGGAGAAAAATCAAAAATATGTTCGTTTATCTGTCCGACCTGACGTACTCAACGACAAGCCTGAACGTGTGTATGGCGCGGCCGCCTGTTTTGACATCCGGCTGTCAGGCCAAACAGATCAGTTTAATACAGAACCAGAGTACAGAAGTCGTTACCATGTCGCGAGAAAGAGAAAACACGTGTTTAGAAGAATTTATCGCAATGAGTTGTGCCTATGGCAAGTAAAATCGAAAGACTATCACGACCGTGGCAAGAAAGAAGCGGCGTATTTAAAATTAATAGAAAAATTGATCCTCCTTGTACGAAGTCTACTGTTTTAAAAAAATTAATAATTTGAGGAGTAGTTTTCGAAAGGAAGCAAAAAAAGTGAAGGATTCAATGAGGACGGGATCAGGGGCCGATGAAGTTTGTCATCCCAAACTTTAGTATTATGATTTGTTGAAGTTTGTGGACGACCAAGAAGTCTCTCGAAACTCTCGAAGCAAACCGGTGTGAAGTTGGCAGACAAAATTTAGCGGACAATTTGCCGAAGATACCCAAATGACCAGTGGCGTCGACATCCTCGACCAGACTGTGATTGTGAAGGATACAGCTAACAGCTCGCAACAATAAATATATATATGCACGAGAATAAGCACCCCTATAGGAAGAATCATTTTCCACCCTAATTAAATAATTGGCAGGAACAAGAGTTAACCCACAACCTTTCTTCGAGTTTTCACTTACCGATTACTGTATTGAAAGTAATTAATGAGCTAAATAGCATATACTGAGAAAATCTCTAAAGGGGTGCTAGATGAAAAAATATAAATAAAACTTCATTTTCACCCCCAAAAAAATGATTCCACAAAATGATTTATATCTCAAAAAAATACTCTATAACAGAGACAATTCATGGGCTAGGTGGCATGGTGTGAGAAAGCTTCTGAAAGTCTGGCAGATAAAAAAATATGCTAAAAAATTCATTTTCACCCCCAAGGAAATGATTCCCCAAAATCAGTTGTACCTCAAAGAAATACTCTATTATAGAGACAATTTATAGGCTAGGTGGCATGGTGTGAGAAAGCTTCTGAAAGGCCGGCAGATAAAAAAATATGCTAAAAAATTCATTTTCACCCCCAAGGAAATGATTCCCCAAAATTAGTTGTACCTCAAAAAAATACTCTATTATAGAGACTATTTATAGGCTAGGTGGCATGGTGTGAGAAAGCTTCTGAAAGGCTGGCAGATAAAAAATATGCAAAAAAAATTCATTTTCACCCCCAACGAAATGATTCCCCAAAATCAGTTGTACCTCAAAAAAATACCCTATTATAGAGACTACTTATAGGCTAGGTGGCATGGTGTGAGAAAGCTTCTGAAAGGCTGGCAGAAAAAAAATATGCTAAAAAAATTCTTTTTCACCCCCAAGGAAATCATTCCCCAAAATCAGTTGTACCTCAAAAAAATACTCTATTACAGAGACTACTTATAGGCTGGGTGACATGGTGTGAGAAAGCTTCTGAAAGGCTGGCAGATAAAAAAATATGCTAAAAAATTAATTTTCACCCCCAAGGAAATGATTTCCCAAAATCAGTTGTACCTCAAAAAAATACTCTATTATAGAGACTATTTATAGGCTAGGTGGCATGGTGTGAGAAAGTTTCTGAAAGGCTGGCAGATAAAAAATATGTTAAAAAAATTCATTTTCACCCCCAAGGAAATGATTCCCCAAAATCAGTTGTACCTCAAAAAAATACTCTATTGTAGAGACTATTTATAAGCTAGACGACAAGGAGAGATAGCAGATAAGAAAAATAAGTTAGAATTCATGTTCACCTCCAAGGAAATAATTCCCTAGAATGCGACATAGCCCAAAATTTCTGAAATTAGTGGACCAGATCACGCTATATGGTATCTACTAAAGAAAGGGCAGGCAAATGTATATATTAATGGAAACTTATTATATCTAAGTGAAGCATTTAGTTAGTTGGCTCTGCAGAGGTCACATATTTTATTACGCATTTTCTCGTTTACGTCTATATTTTTCTCCAATTCTGCTGCTGTAAGGAGACACTTCAAATGTATGTTTCTTCTACAGAGCCTACAAGCGAAAATACAATCTGCCTGGTCTCGAGCTGTGGAACAGGCACAGAATAGGCAAATATCGGTCATAACTGAGCTGTTGCGAAGTAACATCCACTTGAAATTTATCCTTTGTTCATCTATATCAACTTGACAGTCCAGCCTCATGCTCTTGGCAAGTTTTTGGAAAAAATGTATTATATAGACACCGCAGTTAAAACCATCTTTTTGTATAACGTGGTCTGGTATTTTAAAATTGAACTTGGTTATGCTTATGTTTTTATACCTCAAAAATGTTGACAGTCTTTCACAATAAGTATTTTTGAAGAGTAACTCATTACCCATGGGATCAAGAAATGTCACTAAATTTTCCGTGATAGAGAAAATCTGTAATGTGTAATGATTATTTTGGAGAACTGGCATAACTATCAAATCTTTGGTGAACGTAACGCTTTCAACGAAGGAAATGGGATAATTGTTGTCAGAAAATATTATCGATGATTTCGAAACTGAAACGATTTGGAATTTGTTGCCGCTGGATCTATTGATTGTGTGCAGACAGTGATCTACGACGAAATTACTTAGATACTGCCTATCACTACTGAGAAGAGATATGCTGTCTTTGAGCAAGGAGAGTAACCTTCAAGTATCTAAGACACGCCTTGCGAGAAGTAAAGATAACTCAAACGAAAAACTTTCACAGGAGACCTGGAATAGACGGAAAAGAAATCACACATCTCACTTTAGTGGTACATATTTAAAATCAGCTGTTGTAGATCCCGACAAAGATAATAAAATCGCCATTCAGGACTGCGTTTTTTCCGAGGACGATTGAGATTTCACTCAATGCATTTATTGTGGCCATGGTACTACGGAAGTTGTCACTAATTGGGTCCAGTGCTTTGCATGTAAGAAATGGGTACATGAATATTGTTTGAAATTGGAAAACAAAGTCGATATGGAAACATTCAATTTCACATGCAAGATATGCACATCAGAGCTTCCTCAAATATCCAATTCGAGTGATATCTATCAGAGCTGTGAGGAACACTTAGAGTCCATAAAGTTATCCCCAGAACGGATTTCTATGAAAGAACGCGATACACGCCTTCAAAGCAACAGTATAAGATGGCAGGAAGAAAGACAGATCAGAGTTACCTCGTCGTATTTCGGAAGAATTTGCAAGGTAAGGGATGAAAACTCGTACGCTAACATAGTAGCTGCGATTAGAGGTGGAAACAGTATAAGAACTCCAGCTACTACTCACGGCCTCAAATATGAGAAAGACGCCATACAACTGTACGAAAAACAAATGAACGTACGCTGTTCTACGGCTGGCTTGATGATACACCGTGAGTACCCTTATCTTGCTGCTTCACCAGATGGGCTTGTAGGAGAAGACGGTATTGTAGAGGTAAAATGCCCGTACAATGCTCGAAATTACAATCCCCAAAAATATGATTTCGACTTTCTGAATAAGAATGGAGAATCTATTCGAGGGATACATAATTACCATTACCAAATACAGGGTTTACTTGAAATAACTGATCGGTCTTGGTGCGATTTAGTCATTTATACGTTCAAAGGTGCCAAAGTCCTGCGAGTGACCAGGAATAAAAAGTTTTGGACGATAATGCTTAATAAATTGAGAACGTTTTACTTGTTCCATCTATTACATCTATTATATATATTCTCTTCACGCAACTATGTAACTTTTACGCTATCAAGAGCTAGGACCAACTTGTTAGTCAAATCTCCTACATATGTTATGTGTAAACATCTAAATTGTATTAGCTGTCATTGTGATATATTTACTTGTTCGCTTAACTCAGTAGTTAGAATGGCTTATTTATATTTGAAATAACTTCTTTTTTTTAACACCACTGAATATTATTTAATTGTGCTTATGTAATTGTCCTATAAATGGGGTAACTGTTGGACAATAAACGCTATTATTATTATTATTATTATTACCTTCTGTTCTAAATTTTTCAAACCTATCCAAGTCACAAAGGAAGTGGACAACTGCCGAACCAATAAAAGTTATGGATAACGGTTTGGTAGAAAACATTTATTTCTACCCACAGTTGCCGGATAAAAGGGGTTACGTAGTATTAGTAAACAGAGATCTGTACTTTTCAATTAAAGAGCTGCTTCAGGACGATTTTGCTACACTGGATGATAGGCAGTATCTAAGTAATTTCGTCGTAGATCACTGCCTGCACACAATCAATAGATCCAGCGGCAACAAATTCCAAATCGTTTCAGTTTCGAAATCATCGATAATATTTTCTGACAACAATTATCCCATTTCCTTCGTTGAAAGCGTTACGTTCACCAAAGATTTGATAGTTATGCCAGTTCTCCAAAATAATCATTACACATTACTGATTTTCTCTATCACGGAAAATTTAGTGACATTTCTTGATCCCATGGGTAATGAGTTACTCTTCAAAAATACTTATTGTGAAAGACTGTCAACATTTTTGAGGTATAAAAACATAAGCATAACCAAGTTCAATTTTAAAATACCAGACCACGTTATACAAAAAGATGGTTTTAACTGCGGTGTCTATATAATACATTTTTTCCAAAAACTTGCCAAGAACATGAGGCTGGACTGTCAAGTTGATATAGATGAACAAAGGATAAATTTCAAGTGGATGTTACTTCGCAACAGCTCAGTTATGACGGATATTTGCCTATTCTGTGCCTGTTCCACAGCTCGAGACAAGGCAGATTGTATTTTCGCTTGTAGGCTCTGTAGAAGAAACATACATTTGAAGTGTCTCCTTACAGCAGCAGAATTGGAGAAAAATATAGACGTAAACGAGAAAATGCGTAATAAAATATGTGACCTCTGCAGAGCCAACTAACTAAATGCTTCACTTAGATATAATAAGTTTCCATTAATATATACATTTGCCTGCCCTTTCTTTAGTAGATACCATATAGCGTGATCTGGTCCGCTAATTTCAGAAATTTTGGGCTATGTCGCATTCTAGGGAATTATTTCCTTGGAGGTGAACATGAATTCTAACTTATTTTTCTTATCTGCTATCTCTCCTTGTCGTCTAGCTTATAAATAGACTCTATAATGGAGTATTTTTTTGAGGTACAACTGATTTTGGGGAATCATTTCCTTGGGGGTGAAAAATAATTTTTTTAGCATATTTTTTATCTGCCAGCCTTTCAGAAGCTTTCTCACACCATGCCACCTAGCCTATAAGTAGTCTCTATAATAGAGTATTTTTTTGAGGTACAACTGATTTTGGGGAATCATTTCCTTGGGGTGACAATGAATTTTTTTAGCATATTTTTTATCTGCCAGCCTTTCAGAAGCTTTCTCACACCATGCCACCTAGCCTATAAATTGTCTCTATAATAGAGTATTTTTTTAAGGTACAACTAATTTTGGGGAATCATTTCCTTGGGGGTGAAAATTAATTTTTTAGCATATTTTTTTATCTGCCAGCCTTTCAGAAGCTCTCTCACACCATGTCACCCAGCCTATAAGTAGTCTCTGTAATAGAGTATTTTTTTGAGGTACAACTGATTTTGGGGAATCATTTCCTTGGGGGTGAAAATGAATTTTTTAGCATATTTTTTTATCTGCCAGCCTTTCAGAAGCTTTTTCACACCATGCCACCTAGCCTATAAATAGTCTCTATAATAGAGTATTTTTTTGAGGTACAACTGATTTTGGGGAATCATTTCCTTGGTGGCGAAAATGAATTTTTTAGCATATTTTTTATCTGCCAGCCTTTCAGAAGCTTTCTCACACCATGGCACCCAGCCTATAAATTGTCTCTATAATAGGGTATTTTTTTGAGGTACAACTGATTTTGGGAAATCATTTCCTTGGGGGTGAAAATTAATTTTTTAGCATATTTTTTTATCTGCCAGCCTTTCAGAAGCTTTCTCACACCATGCCACCTAGCGTATAAATTGTCTCTCTAATAGGGTATTTTTTTGAGGTACAACTGATTTTGGGGAATCATTTCCTTGGGGGTGAAAATTAATTTTTTAGCATATTTTTTTATCTGCCAGCCTTTCAGAAGCTTTCTCACACCATGTCACCTAGCCTATAAGTAGTCTCTGTAATAGAGTATTTTTTTGAGGTACAACTGATTTTGGGGAATCATTTCCTTGGGGGTGAAAATTAATTTTTTAGCATATTTTTTTATCTGCCAGCCTTTCAGAAGCTCTCTCACACCATGTCACCCAGCCTATAAATAGTCTCTATAATAGAGTATTTTTTTGAGGTACAACTGATTTTGGGGAATCATTTCCTTGGGGGTGAAAATTAATTTTTTAGCATATTTTTTTATCTGCCAGCCTTTCAGAAGCTTTCTCACACCATGCCACCTAGCCTATAAATAGTCTCTATAATAGAATATTTTTTGAGGTACAACTGATTTTGGGGAATCATTTCCTTGGGGTTGAAAATGAATTTTTTAGCATATTTTTTTATCTGCCAGCCTTTCAGAAGCTTTCTCACACCATGCCACCTAGCCTATAAATAGTCTCCATAATAGAGTATTTTTTTGAGCTACAACTAATTTTGGGGAATCATTTCCTTGGGGGTGAAAATGAATTTTTTAGCAAATTTTTTTATCTGCCAGCCTTTCAGAAGCTTTCTCACACCATGTCACCTAGCCTATAAATTGTTTCTATAATAGGGTATTCTTTTGAGGTACAACTGATTTTGAGGAATCATTTCCTTGGGGGTGAAAATTAATTTTTTAGCATATTTTTTTATCTGCCAGCCTTTCAGAAGCTTTCTCACACCATGTCACCTAGCCTATAAGTAGTCTCAGTAATAGAGTATTTTTTTGAGGTACAACTGATTTTGGGGATTCATTTCCTTGGGGGTGAAAATGAATTTTTTAGCATATTTTTTTATCTGCCAGCCTTTCAGAAGCTTTCTCACACCATAACACCTAGCCTATAAGTAGTCTCTATAATAGAGTATTTTTTTGAGGTACATATTGATTTTGGGGAATCATTTCCTTGGGGGTGAAAATGAATTTTTTAGCATATTTTTTTATCTGCCAGCCTTTCAGAAGCTTTCTCACACCATAACACCTAGCCTATAAGTAGTCTCTATAATAGAGTATTTTTTTGAGGTACAACTGATTTTGGGGAATCATTTCCTTGGTGGCGAAAATTAATTTTTTAGCATATTTTTTATCTGCCAGCCTTTCAGAAGCTTTCTCACACCATGGCACCCAGCCTATAAATTGTCTCTATAATAGGGTATTTTTTTGAGGTACAACTGATTTTGGGGAATCATTTCCTTGGGGGTGAAAATTAATTTTTTAGCATATTTTTTTATCTGCCAGCCTTTCAGAAGCTTTCTCACACCATGTCACCTAGCCTATAAGTAGTCTCTGTAATAGAGTATTTTTTTGAGGTACAACTGATTTTGGGGAATCATTTCCTTGGGGGTGAAAATTAATTTTTTAGCATATTTTTTTATCTGCCAGCCTTTCAGAAGCTTTCTCACACCATGTCACCTAGCCTATAAGTAGTCTCTGTAATAGAGTATTTTTTTGAGGTACAACTGATTTTGGGGAATCATTTCCTTGGGGGTGAAAATTAATTTTTTAGCATATTTTTTTATCTGCCAGCCTTTCAGAAGCTCTCTCACACCATGTCACCCAGTCTGTAAATTGTCTCTATAATAGGGTATTTTTTTGAGGTACAACTGATTTTGGGGAATCATTTCCTTGGGGGTGAAAATTAATTTAATAGCATATTTTTTTATCTGCCAGCCTTTCAGAAGCTTTCTCACACCATGCCACCTAGCCTATAAATTGTCTCTCTAATAGGGTATTTTTTTGAGGTACAACTGATTTTGGGGAATCATTTCCTTGGGGGTGAAAATTAATTTTTTAGCATATTTTTTTATCTGCCAGCCTTTCAGAAGCTTTCTCACACCATGTCACCTAGCCTATAAGTAGTCTCTGTAATAGAGTATTTTTTTGAGGTACAACTGATTTTGGGGAATCATTTCCTTGGGGGTGAAAATTAATTTTTTAGCATATTTTTTTATCTGCCAGCCTTTCAGAAGCTCTCTCACACCATGTCACCCAGCCTATAAATAGTCTCTATAATAGAGTATTTTTTTGAGGTACAACTGATTTTGGGGAATCATTTCCTTGGTGGCGAAAATTAATTTTTTAGCATATTTTTTATCTGCAATTTTTTTATCTGAAAGCCTTTCAGAAGCTTTCTCATTCCTTGGGGTGAAAATTAATTTTTTAGCAATATTTTTTTATATCTGCCAGCCTTTCAGAAGCTTTTTCTCCAACATGCCATCTAGCCTATAAATTGCTCTCTTCTTAATAGGGTTATTTTTTTGAGGTACAACTGATTTGGGAATCATTTCCTGGGGTGAAAATTAATTTTTTAGCATATTTTTTTATCTGCCAGCCTTCAGAAGCTTTCTCACACCTTGTCACCTAGCCTATAAGATAGTCTCTGTAATAGAGTATTTTTTGAGGTACAACTGATTTTGGGGAATCATTTCCTTGGGGGTGAAATGAATTTTTTTTAGCATATTTTTTATCTGCCAGCCTTTCAGAAGCTTTCTCACACCATGCACCTAGCCTATAAATAGTCTCTATAATAGTGTATTTTTTTGAGGTACAACTGATTTTGGGGAATCATTTCCTTGGGGGTGAAAATGTAGTATATTTTTTATCTGCCAGCGTTTCAGAAGCTTTCTCACACCATGTCACCTAGCCTATAAATTGTCTCTATAATAGAGTATTTTTTTGAGGTACAAGTGATTTAGGGGAATCATTTCCTTGGGGGTGAAAATGAATTTTTTAGCATATTTTTTTATCTGCCAGCCTTTCAGAAGCTTTCTCACATCATGCCACCTAGCCCATAAATAGTCTCTATAATAGAGTATTTTTTTGAGGTACAACTGATTTTGGGGAATCATTTCCTTGGGGGTGAAAATGAATTTTTTAGCATATTTTTTTATCTGCCAGCCTTTCAGAAGCTTTCTCACACCATGCCACCTAGCCTATAAATAGTCTCTATAATAGAGTATTTTTTTGAGGTACAACTGATTTTGGGGATTCATTTCCTTGGGGGTGAAAATGAATTTTTTAGCATATTTTTTTATCTGCCAGCCTTTCAGAAGCTTTCTCACACCATGTCACCTAGCCTATAAATTGTCTCTATAATAGAGTATTTTTTTGAGGTACAAGTGATTTAGGGGAATCATTTCCTTGGGGGTGAAAATGAATTTTTTAGCATATTTTTTTATCTGCCAGCCTTTCAGAAGCTTTCTCACATCATGCCACCTAGCCTATAAATAGTCTCTATAATAGAGTATTTTTTTGAGGTACAACTGATTTTGGGGAATCATTTCCTTGGGGGTGAAAATGAATTTTTTAGCATATTTTTTTATCTGCCAGCCTTTCAGAAGCTTTCTCACACCATGCCACCTAGCCTATAAATAGTCTCTATAATAGAGTATTTTTTTGAGGTACAACTAATTTTGGGGAATCATTTCCTTGGGGGTGAAAATGAATTTTTTTGCATATTTTTTTATCTGCCGGCCTTTCAGAAGCTTTCTCACACCATGCCACCTAGTCTATAAATTGTCTCTATAATAGAGTATTTTTTTGAGGTACAATTGATTTTGGGGAATCATTTCCTTGGGGGTGAAAATTGATTTTTTAGCATATTTTTTTATCTGCCAGCCTTTCAGACGCTTTCTCACACCATGCCACCTAGCCTATAAATAGTCTCTATAATAGAGTATTATTTTGAGGTACAACTGATTTTGGGGAATCATTTCCTTGGGGGTGAAAATGAATTTTTTTAGCATATTTTTTATCTGCGAGCCTTTCAGAAGCTTTCTCACACCATGCCACCTAGCCTATAAATTGTCTCTATAATAGGGTATTTTTTTGAGGTACAAGTGATTTTGGGGAATCATTTCCTTGGGGGTGAAAATTAATTTTTTAGCATATTTTTTTATCTGCCAGCCTTTCAGAAGCTTTCTCACACCATCCCACCTAGCCCATGAATTGTCTCTGTTATAGAGGATTTTTTTGAGATATAAATCATTTTGTGGAATCATTTTTTTGGGGGTGAAAATGAAGTTTTATTTATATTTTTTCATCTAGCACCCCTTTAGAGATTTTCTCAGTATATGCTATTTAGCTCATTAATTACTTTTAATACAGTAATCGGTAAGTGAAAACTCGAAGAAAGGTTGTGGGTTAACTCTTGTTCCTGCCAATTATTTAATTAGGGTGGAAAATGATTCTTCCTATAGGGGTGCTTATTCTCGTGCATATATATACAGGGTGACTTCGAAGTTGAGTCATTTATTTTAACAGTGTGTAGATCTGATCAAAAGAAATGTTTTTTTCCTTTGCCATTTTTCTGGTAAAATTAAAGTAACAAAGTTATAGCCCTTTGGAAGTTTGAGTACCGCCCTGTCTCAATAATATCATGTGTTCGTGTTTGGCAACAACGGTTCATCGCATCGGAAACAAAAAAGCGAAAGAATTTGGAACGATGTTTTTACGATTACAATTCAGTTCAGTTATACATACAGTCAGTTTCAGTCGCGTGTGAATAGTGGCTCAAACGAAATAAAAAATGGCACATGTTTATGCGGATCGGTTTCCCAATCGAGTGCAACCAACCCCTCGTGCCTTTGTTAATGTAGTACAACGGGCTCGTGAATCAGGTGACTTAAGACCTCACAGGGGACCTCACGATCAAATACAGGTCCGCACTGAAATACTTGTCGGGAGGATACTTTATAAAACAAAGTAAACATTTTTTTAATTTCTTTTTTATTTTTACACACATATTTTGGTTTATCTTCCTTCTACAATCATTATCTGAAAATTAATGACTCAACTTCAAAGTCACCCTGTATATATATTTATTGTTGCGAGCTGTTAGCTGTATCCTTCACAATCACAGTCTGGTCGAGGATGTCGACGTCACTGGTCATTCGGGTATCTTCGGCAAATTGTCCGCTAAATTTTGTCTGCCAACTTCACACCGGTTCGAAGCAATATCTCGGATGACCAAGAGAGCGAAAATGAGGTAAGTGACAGAAACATTCAGTAGATAATTTGTTTATTTATTTAATAAACACACATTTTTCATAATGTAAATAAGTACCTATTTGTAGGTAATTTGTGTATTTTTAGTGTGGTCCAAATTGGTCAAAAAAAGTAATTGGCGCAAACAAAATTTTGCAATTTGTAATCGTTTTGTTGCCAGGGGACGTTCTTAAAATTTAGTCGATTTCTTTCAATAAGGGGTGCTCCCATAAGAGAGCAACCAATTTGGACCACCCTATACAATAGTATTATTAGTAGGTAAGTTTTTATTGGATGAATCTATCTTGCCAAGAAACTTTACCTTCATTCGTAAAATAACTCATAAAGGCCTCCCTAACTTCTTTTGCTGCATTCACTGTATTTCCAAATGGTCTTCGTTGCAACCTAGACATATTAGAACCTTGTGAATTCAATCCAAAATGTGTCACACCTTCTTCCGTATCATCATAGTCAAAGCACTCTGGAGGAGTATAAATATGTTCTTGATGAATTAGCTATCAAAAAGTTATCTAACATGCAGCAAGCCATTACAACGAATTCAATATTTCGCGGTTCCAAATTAATGCAAGTGTGAAATATCCGAAATCTGGCAGCAAATATTCCAAATACATTTTCGACAATACGACTTGCTCGTGATAAACGGTAGTTGTAAATTTTTTTCTCCCTAGAAGTCAAGGCTGCCTGTCGAAAACTTTTCATCAGGTCTACCCTCAATGGAAATGCATCATCTCCTATAAATACATATGGTAGGCTTCTGTAAGTATTCCGTATGGTTTCTTCTCCAGGAATTTTCAGGAGATTATTTTGTAGTTTTTCAAAAAATTTGGTATTTTGTAATACACCACCATCAGACACCCTGCCATTTGTTCCGAAATCGCACATTAAAATACGATAGTTTGCATTAACTAAGGCTAATAGCACCATGCTATGAAAACCTTTATAATTATAATAGTACGATCCGCTTCCAGATGGGGGGACGATGCTCACATGCTTGCCGTCAATGGCTCCAAGGCAATGAGGAGAGTTCCAGAGTTCATCAAAGCTCTGAGAAATGTTTCTCCAGTCTTGTTCTAGTCGTGGAAACTGAAAAAAAAAATAATATGATGCATTATGCATGATAAAAATATTCATTAAAAATGTCTGGCAAAAGAAATAAATTGTGTATTATTTAATTTTTTTCATGCTTTGAATTTATGAAATACGATTAAGTAATACAGTAATGAAAACCATAGATATTTCCACACAAAAAAAACTAACAAAACTCTTCAAACAAATCTTTTGTTACAGGATGAATCACAGGCCGAAACTTTAAACACAGATACACACAGCCCTCAAACTGTACCTGAAACCCAAGATTCTACTGGAAAAACTTCAAGTGTGGCTTGAGGTTCGCAGTTTCGCCATAGACCGACACCAAAATCTCAAAAACCAGATAACCAAACACAGTTAACAAAAGAAGTACTAGCAACCGTCAATAACCACTTCAAACGGCCACGCACAGCGGGTGACCGGTTTGACATTGTTGGTAAAAACGTTACTATGAAGCTCAGAGATTTAACCAACGATCAGAGACGCCTTGCAGAGAAATTTATTATTGACGTACTTTTTGAAGCTGAGGGTGGAACATTAACACCACATCATAAACTGACTTATCAGCCACCTTTGTCTAATCGTTATCATTCATCCAGTACCTATTATAGTCGGCCAAGCTTTTAACTCTCCGCAACACCAGCACCACCGCAGCAGTTGCTACTACTGAACTCCCCTTCGTCAAATGAATATTATTCGAATCTTTCATCTAGTTCCAATCCTAGCCGCCCAAGTTCTCAATCATTAGCAATATGATCACCATCGCAGCAGTTGGTACTTCAGAACTCCGAAGCTTCAATTGAATACCACTCCCAGAATAACATGTTTTTTCCCCAGACAGAAAGTGTTCAAGAAAGGGAACCGTCGGCATCACCTCGCCAGTACCAGACTGCTGGTTCTCTTTTAGCTTCATTGACTTATGCTGATAACAACTGATAACTGAACTTGTGTTTGTATTTTTTATGGAAGAAATATAATGTTTTTGTTTATATGTTTAATATTCAAGAAATTTAATGTTTTTGTTTATCTGTATGTTTAATATTCAAACAAATATTTTCTTACCTTCATAAAATCCTTGCGTAGAACTTCCCATATTGCTTCACAAGTTTCAGGAATAATGTAACTCAGAGCTTGAGGTGATATAATAGTGGAAAACTTGAGGTCCTCATAGGTTCTTCCAGTAGCTAGAAACCTCAAAGTTGCCGTCAGCCTTTCGTGTGCTGGGATTGCTTCTCTCATTACAGTGTATTTTCTTTCTATCAAAGGTGCTACCAATGATAAAAGTTACAGATACGTAACTTCATCCATACGTAGATAATTGTGCCAATCCTTGGGAGCTAACTTCAGGTCATTCAGCAAATTCACATGAGAAAAAACGTTCCTTTTTTTCAACCAATCTTTACACCATACCGTACGTTTTTTTTTTTTTTTGATTTCTTTTCACCCAAAGCAACTACTAAGCGGAGAAGTGCTAACGCGTCGTCGTCAGTGGAGGCCATAATATGATGATTGAGACTGATATTTCATATTCGCCTGAACGTGTAGATGGTGGTCAGTCCATCAGGCGACTGGTCTTCAGGCGGTCTGTTCAGTTCGAACTGACAGGCCTGCCGGATCGTGTGTAGCCAGCTTAAGAATTGTACGCTTCTCCTACCTCGCTAGTGATATTTGGATTTAATTGTATTAAGGCCTATCCATACTCAGCCGTGACGAGACAGTGCTGTGACCGGCACGTGATCCGCCCGGCGAAACAAAAAACATTCTTCCTGGAATTTGGATGAACTGATTCACACTAGACCGACACGTGGACGTGTCCGTGTTCTCAGTGCAATCGACGACGCCGTACCGTGATCATCGCATTGTTTTGGAACGATATTTTCCGATTTTCACGGCCGTGTTTTTATGTATTTTCGTGAATATTTTGATATAATTGATCAAAAACATGAATGATGAAAAACTAATTGAATTTGTACGCGTACATCCCGTGCGGTAGAACCAGTCAAATTCAAGATACATTGACTTCCGTTTTCTTCTCGTTTCTTCTTCTTCATCTTTCGTAGCTGGTAGACGGTCTCTGGCTGTCGAACGCGGAGGTACCACCCGGCGGGTCTTGTAGGCGGGGCCAGAATGTGTGCATATTGCATGCACACGTGTTCCCTTGCCAGAGTCCGTGTGGCATCCCTCCTTTCCCCTGTTTCCCCCTATAGCACCACGGTGCCCCTATGGGAGTCTACAGTATATTCAGATAAGAGATAGACCGGACATAAACAAGACCACGTGATCATCGAACGCTGTAACATTCGGCAGGGACGTATTAAGAGTCACGCAGTACATATTTTAGATAGTAGATGCTGCTTTGCGTAACTTTGTAGTAAATTAGCACAATTCGATGTGTATACGATTGATGATGGATATAGGATCATGTGGGGGTGGGGTAAGAAATATATAATAATGTAAATATACATAAGGGTTTCAAAATTTTCGCTTCGATTTCCAGCTTCGGATGCCGTCTGATGTTTGGTGAAATACAGTCGAATATAATCTCAAAATGACGTTTAAATTAGCCTATAATTATAACAAGGTATAACAATAACAACGACAAACTCAACAACTTAATAAGATAACAAACGAAAACGTCCAAAGAAATATCAAATTGCAATGATGCACACGAGCACACGACATACGTAACACGTCTGAACCTGAATGTGACTCTGCCTTGATACGACTGCTCTGCCGCTCGGCATAGGCATTTAAATGCGAATTGACCAATGAGGGCTCCTGTTTTACGTCGAGACGGCGGCGTTAGCGTGAAAATCACCCGAACCTTTTGTTTACATCCGGTCTATCTCTTATCTGAATATACTGTAGGACTTAGGCCTTCGTGGTAGTAAAAACATAAAAAAAATCCAGAATTAATGCAATGATTGCAAGTTCATCCTCGGAAATTTTTGCCATCTCGATATCACGTGAACACAACTGCACTGTCAGAGCATGGTGTGAATTGAAAACACTGCGAGCTTACGTCAGCGAGAATCACTGGCACTGTCACGTCACGGCTGAGTGTGAATAGGCCTTAAGAAGGTGAATTCACAGTCAGAAATGTATTTCAGGTTCTGCGCATGTGACATCTCTCTCATGACAGCATCTCAGCATCTCCTACCCATCTCTCTTTCACGTACATGCGCAGACGTCTACGCGCACTATATTTCCGAGAGCTACGCTTTAGCGACAGTCGCCACAGAATTGAGAATTGGATTCATACAAATACGTCTCTTTCCTAAGGTTAATGTCGCAAGATCAGTATTTCCTGTGGTCCATCAGCATTTGGCGTGGAATCTGACACGTATTGGTATTGACCGTGTAGTTTTGACGTATAAGGTTACGTAGAAACCAACTGAGAAAACCATCAGTAAATTAGTAACCATGAAGCAGATAGAAGGTTAAACTCATAGAGAGGGAGAGGAGCCAAAAATGTCGACAATGAATAAGTGAGTTGATGCTCTGCCTAGCAAATGATTTCGGGTGCTGCGTTTAGGGCATCACTCTCTCGTGTGTAGACTGCGCAGAAAATTAATTTCAAGTTCTGCGCATGTGGAACTCTCCCTGTTGCTGTCAACATGACTAATAATATTAATAGACCATGAATAAACCTACAAAAAGGCAAAACGTGAGAGAAATGCATATTATGAATGCGGCAGGTTATGTTGGCATTTTTCAATGCGTAAACGCTCTGAACAATGGAAAGTAGCGAATTTACTGAAGGGGGCTAATCTACAAAATTGTTCACAAAATTACAAATTTTAAGCTCCATTGGAATCTCGGGGGTAACCCCCCTGCTTCGGGCGCCTATACATAACAGATAACACTGATCGTGTATGTGACCTGTGACATTCGCTTATTCACGTTTAATCTCCTTTCTCCTATATCCTAGCCTAGTCTTCATCACAAGTCACAAAACAAAAACACATAAGACCACAAATTAAGACTCACAAGTCTGCATGGTACCACCATATTGCACCATATGTAGCCATATCTCTGGTAGCCATCCCATATGAAGAATTTTGTACTGCTCACTTTTGCCATCTACTGGGTGATAACTAATTAACAGATGTAAATAGAAGGATTCTGTCTTATCGGCAATGTCAAGTGTGAAAAAAAGCAGATGACATGAGACGCTTGAGTTATGTTATGACATGTTTTAAGTTTTGACATTTGGATCAGCTTATGTTTTTCTTAACAAATAGTTATTTTGTGATTTGTAGTTGTAATTTGTAGTATGGAATGTACAACTTTAAAATATTTTTAATTTGTTTTTATTAACTGTAGCTCTATTTCCCAAAAATCTAGTATATGTTGGTTTCTCATGGATGTTTTCATTATGAACAACTATTCCTAGAGTAGAGTTAACACGTTGTTGAAGTAAAGAGAAAATGTAGGATGAGCCCTTCTAGGTAAAAAATGGTAAGGATCTGACCAACAGTTGTGGCGAAAGAAATAGCTTCAAGTGCTATTACAGCATCGGATGTAAGATGTGCTAGGAACAATGTGGTTGATTTTTCTTTCATGGTGTATAGGGGCAGCTTTGGCCATGTCATTGGTGTTTTGCATCTGTTGGAGGAAGAAACCCCCAAAGTAAGATCTATCGCACTCATTACCAAACATATTTTAACTATATTTGCCCTACAGTGATGATTGGCAAGGCTTGGATGGCATGGTAACCCAGAAAAACCCAGATGAAAATGTCAATCACCTTCCTTCAGCAACCACTTGCATGATAGATGGTGTCCACACACCTGGAGATTCAGTAGATGCCAAAAGGTATGATTTTATCACAATTTAAACTAAGAGGATTTGAAATTCCAGTTTTATTGAAAAGTGTGTCAATATGTAGCAGTAACTATAATACTGTTTTTGGAGCAGAAGTGACGTGAATTTTAATATACAGTAGACCACAGTATTTCAGTACTTGTTGCAATTATATTAAATAGCAACTGAGCCCATGTTGTTAATCTTGTTACTGAGAGGCCAAGTTTGTCTTGAAAATACTCATCTTATTGGTTCACCCTATTGCTCCACATATTAAAATACTTGTTACAATTGGTGCTGTAATTACTAATCTCATGCAAAAGCAATATATACCTATAAATCTCCTTAAGTTATTATTGACAAGTTAACACAAGCTAGGTCAGAGCAATGTTGTGAGAACAGGAATATTACTGTGTACTGAAGTATACAGTGAGGAGCATGACATACCCCAAATTTTAATTATGTATGCATGAATGTATGCTATACACTTTGTCTCCTGTTGATGTTACATTCTCACACACAAACTGCCATGCAAATAAAAGCACTAAGTAGGCAAGTATGACCTAGGTTGTGAATCATCAATGTCTTGTGTTGCTATCTTCTGTTGCTGTCACCCCATGAAACAACACTTACAAATACACTGTCTCAAAATAAATTATGATTTTTGATATTTGTGACTGAATCAATTTTTAGAGCTTTTAATCATTTTCTTAGATATCAATTTCGGCCTGTGTAGTGTAAATTATAATCATCAATTGCTGTATTCAATGTTATATAGGTGCCCACATAAATAAAGTCCATTTGTTCTATTTAAGGAACACCATTTCAAATCCTAGAAGAAGCTTGCCTGATATTCCTTCTGAGCAAAGCAATGGTGTGAATTGGGATCCAACAGGAGATAATTCATCAGAATTATATGCTACTGTGGGGCAGTATCAAAATCAAAACTCAGGTTTGTATTTGAATTGATGGTAGAATATATTTGGAATTAACATAGAATTGAATGACTGACATAATTTTCAATATTCATCATTCATTTATAGATTGATGATAACATAACTATCGATCTTCTGTTATTACGAGTATATTTATCTACTTATGATAAGTTATCATTTTGTTTTAGATTGTTGTCACATGTGTTTTACATTTCCATTTTTGTGATTGGTTCCTAATTGATGTATATATACTCTTATCAAAAAGTACTTTTCACTGGAGCACACAAAAATCATACATGTGTAACCAACTAATAACACCTATATTATTTTAATACACACCACAACTGAAAATTGTTTTTTAAGCCAAAATTGTAGGTATGATAGTGTAACTAGATGAATAAATGGGCTACCATAGTAAATAGTATGGTAAAAATTGATTTTTCATTGCAGCAAAAAGGCATACCATAGCAAATGGTTTGGAAGCAAGGCCCAGCATTTCGCAGCACAGCTCCATCAGTCAGGCTGATGACACATTTTCACCTTATGAAAGAGTCAATTATGATAAGATACAATCAAAAGAACATCCATATGCACAACTTCAGCCTCCAACTTCAAGAATAACAGCAGCAGAGGAAAGTCACACATCACAGGAGGGAGTTAGTTTGTTGAGGTAAAGAATATTTAGGAACTAAAACGCCCTTGACTTATTTGAACTTTACTACAGTTAGAAAAATTTTGATTCCAGATGTGTGACACGCAAATCTCATGAAACCCACTTGACATAGGACTTGTATTTGGTCACAATTTAAAGAAATGCCATTTTTTTAAAATGCAAAGCATGGTATTGGTACCTGTTTCTGCAAAACTGTTTTGTTTTTATATCCTTATAGTTTGATGAGCTGTTATGGAAAACTTGATCTTTTGCCATATATTTCAATTTTACTCATAAACACCTTTATAGAAATGTTTAAAATACTGATCATAACATAACCATCAAAGTCATAAGTTAACTTAGTATTTTGTTGTTTTCTGCAATGTTTTGTTTTACTTCCCATGCTTATTGGCGAGGAAGTATTGTAATCGCGAAAAATTTCAAAAAGCAGTCTGTTTTATCGGTCCGTCTGCCTGTCTATCCATTAATCCTTGGTCGGTCTATAACTTAAAAAGTACCGCTCGGATTGGAATGAAATTTTCATACAAGCTTATTACTATGCCAAGGACGAAAAAGCTGTATAGTTTTTGAAAATCGGTTCAATGGTGGCGGTGCAAAAAGGACAGAAACGAAAAACTAAAATCGTTCAAACTTTGTTTTTTGACATTACATGGTAATTACTACGTGTTGTTGTGGGCTGTATGCTGTAAAAGTCAATATCGTCATCCACGCGGAATTAGACATAGCAACGACCATGAGCGCCCACAGGAATTTGTCTCGGGGAGACGGTGAAAGCCATTTAATTTTTACACATATTTGTAGCTAAAGTTTTCTCATGAGTGCCAAACATAATTCTTTACGAACTAATGACAGCGTCGCGTGGGAAGCACAGAGGCAACTTACTTGATGATATTTTTTATTGTAATCAACCAAAGTGGCACTCCATGATTGACCACCAAGGTGGCCGAAACTAAAGAAGCAATTCAAACATAATACATATGTAGTTTCATTTTGCAGTCAGATAATCATGCAGTCCTATCAGCATGAAAACCACAGGATAATTTTCAGGTCGTACATCTGGCAAAGAAGCATTTTGAGATCTTCATACAAAAATAACTGTTGTACTACAACAAGATCGATCAAAAAATTATCTTTCTCCCTGCAGATCCGAGCTACAACCAGGCGTTCCGGCGCCGTCCACCGCAGAGCCGACTGCTCCTAGCAGATCCAGAAGGTCTTCTTCGCATTCGGGGGGCTCTGTGATGCCCGACGTGATCCCGGCGGCCTCGGCGGTGGCCGGGGTGTTGGCGGCAAGCCCCGAGCTGCATACATGACACCGCCGGTGCCCCAACAGCCGCAGGCGCAAAATCATCAGCAGCAGGTGAATTTTAGCGGGGACTCACAGGATTCCTCAAGTAAGTATGACCCATTGGAAAGGGCCCTAAACGCACACCCACATTGAGGAGAAGCGACGCGAAAGGAATCTCGGCTTCATTTGCTCGTGTCATACGTGACACGCCGCTTCCCTTCGAGATGCTCCAGTAGGCGGGCTGTCATTAGATTATGTGAAGCGGAACCCAGCGGAAGAATTTCGCTTCTCTTCCCCTCATTGAGCCTGCACCTAAAGGACTGGAACATAGCTTTTGTTTCAGTGCACTTCATTTTACGAGGGATGATTAAATGAAAAACGACATAGCTTAAAAATACCTGTTTTTTCAACGACATGCTGGGCCTTATTTATTTTGTTACTATATTCTGCGTTCAAGGCTGGATGATGCACTAACATTTTCAAATGAAAATTTTAATTAGTGCAGAGAGGAGGAACAGTTGTGGCAAATTCTCATAAATGAATCTATATATATATATATATATATATATATATATATATATATATATATATAAATGAATCCCTATTTCGCGTGGTCACGCCATAGCTTGAGAACGACTTTACCGATTTCATTCATCCTTTTTTTAAGTTTCCTAATGCTGTATGGAAGGCTACGCGCGTTTGACAGTTTGCTTGAGCATGGAGCATGCACAGCAGAAGAAATATCTCCAATCTCAAGTACCAAAAGAGACAGGAACTGCTCTCCGCTATCTTTATTCCAACAGCTATTGACAGTTAGCTATTTGAGAGAAAATTGGTTATGAAAACACGATCCTTTCGTTTTTTACTTACATTTCTTTACCATCTGTACTTTGTGATGCCCCCTTCAAACGCTTTACAATTACCTATATTCCATACATTTACCCTTCTATTATTCATTATTCATTACAGTTCACAGCTCTGTCGGGTCAGCTAGTGCCTTTATAAAATGAATATGGTGTATGCTCCGTCTATGATAAGTTCCATCCAGAGACTTGTAGCAGCGGTAATTACATTCGCCCGTAATTACATTTATTTAACTTTATTAAGTTGCCATGACGTTCATCAATTTCTCATGATCCAAAGCGGAGTGGAGCAAATGCTATACTCGCAGGACCTAGGAACATTCAGATTGAGCCCTATCACTAGTACCAAAAATTACAGGTTTTGGGATTAAAACTTATATAATTTCTTTTTCCAGAGGGTTACACCAGCATAAGTGTTCGTGAACCATTAGCGAATATTATCGCACAAACGAAAGAGATCAATATCAGAAAAAGAGAAATGGATCCGCACTATTCGACTGTCTCAGATGATTCTGGTGAGTTATGCAACCATTTCTCAATATTCTGAAACTGATGTTCTTGAATAATAGTCAAACAAGGCAGAACAACAGTTCCTAAAGTATATAAATCAAAGTTTAGATACTCCTCTGAAAAGTTCCAGATGGCAAATTAACTTTAAGAGATTGTTTTTGAATTATTATGTTCATGAGACAAGATAAAAAACGTTCAATTATTTCGCTCATCCCGGATAAAAAAGCTCTGAACTAATTTTCTGTACACTGGGAAAATATTCTATTGGTGCCGCCGTTTTGGTTCTTTGAAAGTGTTATCACCTGACAGTCCATCCCTTTTACCTTCAGATGACGTGTACACCACCATTCCGGATTCGAATGGCGACGCGACAGCTTCCCGCATCCCTCTAACTGTAGAAGCGGAAATTAACGCGCCTCCTTCAACCAGCAGCGTCACCGCAATTAACGAATACGAGGATGACGACGAGGCGATAGACGAACTGTATGAACCGCCTCCGGGCAATAGGCAGCCGCATCCAGGAGGGGGTGGTACGGTTGCCGCAGCACCGGTGCAGGCGGGTAGTACGGCGCAACATTCCAGGCAGGGTGAGTGAACATGTAGTGTTTTTTTTTGAGAGGGGGAGTTTACGGGAATGTTGCACAGCCACTCTGAGTCAGGAAGCTCAACAATATTGCCCTGTTGGTCTTTCCTGGCTGAAGTGCGAGATTCTCTGTAAATACAGCATATTCATTAAAATTCCTCAGTCGTTCTCTACACATCCCACCACGGTAATGCTTGGTGGGTAGCGCTGTAATGAAAATATGTACTCATACTATTGTCAGAGTCGTCAGATGTCTGGATAAGCCTTCTAGTCCATTCAAGATGACCAGTTGCATTCCATCTCTTCTGCCATCTAACAAAGAGCGCTTTTTCGCTGTCTTGGCGGGATACCAGCCACCACAAGCAGTACATCCTGTCGTCGCGTTCTGCAGGCGCACTACCCTTTGCTGGCGTTGGCTGCCTTATTTTTTTCCTCAAGGCCTTGTTATATGAGGGGCTCCGTTCAGCATAACGGGGATTGCCACCCCAGTCAGAATCCTATGCCTCTCACTACTGGAGCCTCCATCAGATGGCATAAGCCATGTTGTGGTTCGGTTTTAACTAAGGTGACGTTTTCACCAAAACGAACTATAGACTGCAATCGGCACCCTTATAACGTACAATCAATTGCGATTATCACTCTGCAATCTGATACTCGCGATCGACTTGCACTAGCTGGGCTGCGTTCGAAGATTGTTACAGAGTGTACTTTGCACTGCTCTGTAACGCTTTTACCGTGGGTAATTTTTTTGAGGTACCTGTTACATGCGTTCGGAGAAAGTAGTCCTTCTGGAGCGTCAAAATTGTGCTTTTAATAATAACAATAATAATAATAATATGTAATACGTTTATTCCCAACAGGTGTTACCCAATTACAGGAAGTTCTTAAAAAGTAAATATTTAAGAAAAACAAAAATATGCTATGCTTTGAACATGTTTGGCTACTTAGCACGATTAGCATGAAATTTTTGTCTGTGTAGCATTCTAATATTAATTTGATATTGTAATAGATCAAGTCCCATTTATCACATATAGTGTTATAAGTTTTAGACATTCTATTAATGGGTGTTTTTTGCGACATATTCGTGCGATCTAAACTACAATCAAATTTGATGTGATGGCGAACTCGTAACCTAGGTGGATTAAAATTAATTAGTCTAAGGAATGCAGGACAATCTATTTTTGCATTTACTAACTTATGCAGAAAAGTTAGAGCAGAAATATCACGTCTTAATAGAATCGGTAGGGAATAAATCTAATGAGACATTATTGTCGACATCTTTTTGAGGGTAAAACCCATTGCATTTAAAAAAAAAGTAATACACAGCTCTGCGCTGTACCGATTCAATTAGACTTATCGAGTTTTCGTAGATTGGCGCCCATATTAGTGCTGCGTATTCGAGTTTGCTTCTTATAAATGTGAAATACAAAATATTCAAGCTATCAACGTTAGCAATCATGACCAATTCCTAACTAGGTAACCCAGACTCCTGGAAGCTGATGCTACTCTACTAGAAATATGATCTTTGAAGCAGCGGATAGCACTTGGTTTTCTAGTAAATGTTAAATGTTACATTTAGAGACATTCAGAGTCAGGCCCTGCACTACGGGATAAACTGCGTTTAATTTTTCTGAAGTGATAAACAATCATCTTCTAACTGTATGGTCGAAAATATGCTCAAATCGTCAGAGAAAAAGAGGTGCATAGCACTTAGTTCTTGTGACAAGTCAATGATGTATAGTAAAAAAAGCATGGGACCAAGGTTTGATCTTTGTGGAAGTCCTGACGTAAGCTTATATTGAATAGATCCGCCGCCTTAATCTGCATATAATTTTCTTCCAGTCAGATGTGATTTCAGTAGATTTAAAAGAGCGTTAGATACACCAGCTGCTCCTAGTTTTGGCAGAAGTAGGTAAAAGTCAATTTGATCAGACGCCTTCTGTAAGTATAAATAACATCAACTTGCTGATTGTTGTTTAGGGAGTCTGATATGAATTGAGTAATGCAGGCTCAGTTTGTTGTTGTAGATCGTCCTTTCATGAAACCCATGTTGATAACTGACTATGGTTCCTTCAATAGAGCTGTAACTGTTATCATATAGGATGATTTCGAATAGTTTTCCGAAATTGCAAAGGATGGCTATTTGACGGTAGTTTGAAATGTCAGATGCACGTCCGCTTTTAAAAATGGGCAATTTTTGTCCTTTTCCAAATTGTTTGCGTATATACAAGACTTTAAAATTAAATTAAAATGACAGATATAGGTGCAGCAAGGATATTTATTCAGTCGTTAACTAAGAAACTGGGAATATTATCGTATCCGGAGCTCATTCTATTTTTCAACTTGTTAGATGATTAATAAAGTTTTCTTCGGTAATATGACATAATGAAATGATGTTTGTTAGGATTCGAATTTACGTTTTTGAAATATGATGTGCCAGACTGTACAAATACACTAGCAAAATGCTGCGCAAAAGCATTGACTATATCCTCAGGGGTATCATAGGTGTTATCATTATAGAACATAGTTCCAGGAACCTAGGTGCCCTTTTTTACAATTCACAAAATAGCCCAAATGTATATGGATCGGCAGCTATGATGTCCTCAACATTTTGTATGTATGCTTAGTAAGCGGTTTTAATCTGATTTCTGATGGTATCCCGGAGTGACTTGAAACCTGATATTAACATCATTACCATACTTTCTGTAGTTCTTTTCTGCTCTGTTCTTTCTTCTGATGTTTAATATGTATTATGTCACGACCAAGCCATGGTGGATATTTATTTGATGCATTTTCTTGTACTTACAAGATAATTTTCGCAAGCTCGGAATACAAAATATCACATGCGCCATCTACATCACTTGCGTTATTCAGGCAGGACCAATCGGTATTATAGCTTATATTTATATATATACAGGGTTATCCAAATTAAGTGTCCACCATTAATAACTTTGTTATTAGTGAAAATACAAAGTTGTTTGAATTAGCAAACTAGTAGCATTTTTAACGCTGGTAAAAATGAGAAATAAAAAAAAACAATTGAGAGTCGTTATTTTGATTTTTTCAGTAAAATAACATTTTTTTAAATGGAAACCCCTGTATATTATATTTTTTTCTGTTAAAGCATCAAATTTTAAACAAAAAAGCTTACAATAACTTTTCTCCTAGGTTACAAATTGTTGAAGTTATGGCCTCCAATCTGAAACAATTAAATTGTATCGACAAACTTTATTTTCAACATCAACTTATAATCTTACAAAATACAATAACAATTTTTTTAAAGAAGATGCTCGAAAACACCACCTTGTTCTTCAATACATTTTGGGCACGTTTTTCAACTGCTCGAACTGTCTTAAGTATGGTCCTACCATCTATCTGGGTTATCTTTTCCCTAACTGCAGTCTTTAACGCGTCAAGGTTATCGTACCTTCGCTTGTAAATTTGGTTCTTTAAGTAACCCCACAAGAAGTAATCAAGTGGGTTTAGATCTGGTGATCTGGGAGGCCACTGTATTGGGCCATTTGTTCCTATCCACTGATCATTAAAAGTAGTACTTAGAAAATGATAAGTACCTCTGGAGTTGTGGGCAGGTGCGCCATCTTGCTGAAAATGCAGATGATGTCTACTTATAAGATCCAATTCGTCTAAGAAATTAGTCAGAATTTCTGACATAAATTCCACATATCTTTCACCAGTTAGGGTTCCCTCATAAAAGAACGGGCCAACAATTTTTGAACCAATTATACCGCACCAAACGTTGAAACTGAAACGGACTTGTGGGCCTCTTGGATGTACTAACAAAAGATTTTCTCTTACCAATAATGGTGGTTTTTTCTATTAAACATTCCAGAATTTGAAAAATTTGATTCATCTGTCCATAAAAGGTAACGAAAGTTATTTACATTTTGGCGACAGAAGCTAAGATACCAATGGCAAAAAACAAGTCTTCTCTCTGGATCCCCTGCCAAAAGCGTTTGAACTGGTCGGTACTTATACGGAATAAATTTGTATTTTTTTAAAATCCTTTGAACAGTACCATAACTGAAATTAGAGTCCTTGAGAATATCTGCTATTGAATTCTCACGATAAGCTTCAAAATATCCAATAACTGCAATTTCCGTGGCCTCGCTTATTATGAATTCTTTTTTGGCCTTGTTTTAGCAAAAACATTTTCGTTGCCCCTAATTTTCGATAAAGTCTCAGAAAATATCGTTCATACGGTTGAATGCGAGCGGATATAATTCACTGCTCTCAAGGAGGATTTTCTGCACACTAAATAGCATTCTAACATATCACACTTTTCTTCATGGGAGAACATTTTCTTTAAATTAATGACACAATAAAGCTTATAAACAAGTATTTACACTAATGTTTGACATTATTTGATTTTATCATTGTTTTCCAAAGCCTTCTAGTTGCGAGTATGTCCAGTTTAACAATTTGTCGCTTATCTTAATGCTGTCAAATCGCGAACGCCATGTTGTTTTCATAGCCGTCTTAATATTATAATACTGCAAATAATTAAAAAATATTTATCGTTATTTTGGACTTTATTTTTGACTTTAGCGGAAAAGTCATTATGAACTTTTTTGTTTAAAATTTGATGCTTTAACAGAAAAAATATAATATACAGGGGTTTCCATTTAAAAAAATGTTATTTTACTGAAAAAAATCAAAATAACGACTCTCAATTGTTTTTTTTATTTCTCATTTTTACCAGCGTTAAAAATGCTACTAGTTTGCTAATTTAACTTTGTATTTTACTAATAACAAAGTTACCAATGGTGGACACTTTAATTTGATAACCCTGTATATAGGTGTATGTTTTTCTACAAGACGTGAACTTAGCACTAGCTGATGGACCGTTGTTAACTCGTTTTGTAGTTGTGCGGGTTGCCTAAATGTCATGACGCTTCAGTTATCATATTTGGCTCTGATGTGATGTTAAAATCTGCTTCAGAGATGGCATTACTTTAAGTACGGCATGCATAGGTGCATAGTGAGGATTTGTGTGCTAATAATATGTGTTGGATGATTATTCCAATTGGTTTCTTTTTCTCAGATACACTTACTTGAGATTCAAAGCTAGCCTATCCACTTTTCTTATCTATTCTGAAATTATATTAGCAAATTCGCTGATTTAAAATGAAAGAGATAAAAATAATTATATTCACTGAACACTGTGGGAATTTACAAGTCATACACAATGCTAACATAATTATATAATACCGCAAACGCGGGCGCGGTGGCGATTTTCCGTAATTCTACTCAGTTTTGAAAACACAAAAAAAAATCATAGAAAATCGTAATTTATAACTTTGGACATAACCTGTCTTCAGAAAGGACAACATTTAAATAACCAGTCGACCACAGCACATAGATGTACATGATTGGCAGCATATTCAGTAATGATTTTTTCGCACAGCAAATATCACGGATTTTATACACACATGACATCTTTCATAGTGGGTTTCAACACTGTAAACCGATTACATCCATGCATATAACCTGGTCACCTGGCCATTACACTGATGGGAGCGTGCTTATGTAAATACAGGGTGGCCCATCCAGGCGTGGACGGAATATTACTCATAAACAAATACATTTTGGGGAAAATCTATTTATGGCATGTTATACACGACATTTGAGGGCACATTTCTAAAATATTGGCAATTATACAGGGTGTCCCAATTTTGACCTACATATCAAAGTTGTGTGTTTTTTTTAATGAAAGGCCTCAAATTTTATTGCATGTTTGGATAAACCAATTCAAAAGGAGAAGATGGGATATAACATACTATTGGGGTTTTGGTAATAGCTACTGAGATGTAAGGTGTTTTGTCCAGAAAAAACCGTCCACTTAGGCAAACCCCTCAATCCGCCATGTTGAAATTTGGAGTGCTGAATGTTGTATAAAAAACTTGCACACTTCAGCTTTTATCTTATTTGTTACTTTTCGAATTTTCATTTTTGCTCATACAAGGTGGTCAGAAACGCAAATTGTACTTTTTCTCAAACATTTCAATGCATCACCCTGTATATTTGTGCAAGTTTTGGATTCAATTTTTTTATAAGCTTTTTTTGGTATAAGGTTTGATTTAGATAAAATCACTAGATTTTGAGTTATTATGCTTTTAATAGAACAACACACCAAAATTAAGAAAACAAATCACATCATCCATGGAAAAAAAGACAGTCGGCTAGTTCCATATTGCCACTAAGAGTACAGATTGACGTAAAAAACTAATAACAATCAGAACAGTATAAATCAGCTTCAAGCATAATAGAGAAAACAACTATAACAACAACATAAACAAACAACTACCACTACTCAGGACCTAATCTACAAAAACTGCTCGAAAATATCTCCACCATGTTGAATACACAGCCGTAGAGTTTGGATAAATGACCGTTGCACATCCAACAGCATGTGTTCCCTTATGTTCATAAAAGCAATCTTTAATTCTTTCCTTCATATTTTCTAGGGTAGATAGTGGATATCTATAAACCTCTTGCTTAACGTAGCCCCATAGAAAGAAGTCCATCGGTGTCATATTTGGCGATCTAGGACGCCAAGATATAGGCCCATCACGACCGATCCAACGATTGTTACTCCAGGTGTCCAAATAGTTACGCACACGATTATGATATTGCATAGGTGCGCCGTCATGTTTGAAGTATGTATGCATCCGAGTTTAGAGTTTGACATCCTCCAAAAGCAGTGCAAATGCTCGATAAAAAAATTCAAGTATTCTGTGCTTGTTAATCTGTTGTCGAAAAAGAAAGGCTCGATAACTTGTCTGCCAATAACTCCTCCCCAAATATCCATGCTCCATTTATTTTGGAAATCTATTTGCCTAACCCAGTAAGGGTTTTCCTTTGCATAATAGTGCATGTTACGTCTGTTGACAACACCTATGCTGTTAAAAGTTGCCTCATCGCTAAAAAGAACCTTATCCAGGAAAGTAGTGTCTTCACCCACTTTATTTCATTATTCTACTAAACTCCATTCGAGCTGCGAAATCCTGAGGATGAAGGCCTTGATGCAAGCATAGGTGATATGCATGGTACCTATGCTTGTGAATAATCCTTTGGACAGAGGTTCTGCATATACCAGTGTCTGCTCCAATTTGTCGTGTACTTAAATGGGGATTTTCCTGCAACTTTGATAGAACCTCCAACTGATTCGCCTCATTGGTGACACTTGGATTATTTATACATTTTTTACTATGTTCCACTGCTCCACTTGATTCAAAATGTTCTCGTAGTGTGGAAAATGTTTCTGGCCTTGGATGTCGCATATTAGGGTACCGTTGCTTATAAATGCGAGATGCTAGGAAACTATTTCTTTGGGCTTCGCCCAAAACGAACATCATATTCACCATTTCTTCTTTAGAAAAATTCATTTTCAAACACGTTTTTATTATAATGCTCACAAAGCTAATTTTGACAGTTTGTAACTAATCAACAATTCATTTGTTTCCAAGGATGAATGCGATATTTTATAGAATTAAGCCGTTCCATAGAAGACGTGCTAATAACCGAAAAATAGCCGTAAAAACCCTTATGTGTCTAGTATCAAAAAAAAGCTTATAAGAAATTGAATCCAAACTTGTACAAGTATACAGGGTGATGCATTTGAAATTTTGAGAAAAAATACAATCTGCATGAGCAAAAATTAAAATTCGAGAAAGTAACAAATAAGATAAAAGCTGACGTGTGTAAGTTTTTTTGATACAAAATTCAGCTCTCCAAATTTCAAAATGGCGGACTGAAGGGTTGCCGAAGTGGGGGGGGTCTTTCTAGACAAAACACCTTATATGTCAGTAGCTAATTACCAAAACCCCATAGTATGTTATATCAATTTTCTTCTTTTGAATTGGTTTATCCAAATATCCAATAAAATTTGAGGCATTCCATTTGAAAAATCACAACTTTGATATGTAGGTCGAAATTGGCACACCCTGTATAATGGCCAATATTTTAGAAATATACCCTCAAATGTCATGTATAACATCCCATAAATAGATTTTCTCAAATGTATTTGTTTTTGAGTAATATTCCGTCCACACATGGATGGGCCAGCCTGTACAAGCACCAAGTTCCGTTGAGATTGCCAATTGCTTTTTGTGGAAACAGCGACTTACTCTTTTGAATTCCATTTTATAATGATGTTACTTTTTTACAGCTTCATCATCTAGTTCAGTAACAATCCTCGGTTCGCCGAAACCAGAAAAACGTCAAGCCAACTCACCTTTACCACCTCCACCAACAGCATGTAGCTTTGACTTCCATGCTGCCGGTGATAAGCCACAAATAAGTAGGAATTTGGATGATCTTTATGCTAAGGTGCATAAAACCAAAAAAGATGAGGCGAATGGAGATAGTAGCAATGGACACTCAGACAGGTATTTTACAGTAGACCAACAGTATTCAAGTACAAAAAAATAGGAACTTTTTATGGGCTTACAATATTTGCAATGCGCTGTTGGAAATTACCCGTATTTGTTTTTCTATACACAATCAGAAATACCTTAATTCAAGAGTAATTTATTTTGGCTTTAGATCGACTTTGCCAGGAAACAACATTCCTATCAAGGCAGACGTTGAAAGTAAGGAAATCAAACTACGGAAAGAGCACAACTATGAGACTTTGAGGAAACCTAGAAGAACGAGTGATCCAGGTTACGAGAAGATAAAAGGTAACGAGGAACCAGGTTATGCCAGTATTAATGGACCAGAAAGTATTTCCAGCTCCGATCCAGGTAATTTCTTACCACATTTGATACACTCAAGAAAATAGTACGCCGAGTAGGAATCTAAAATGACAGTATTTTGTATGCTCTTCATTAGGGATGCACCGAGTACTCGGTTTGAACCCGGTAATCGGCATATTTTACCGAGTACCCGGTTTCACCGAGTATTCAATTACTTGGCCGGGTAATTACTCGGTCTGAACGCAATACTCACAACTTGTGCAAATCAAAGAATTACCCAAAGTTATTAACCCACCATCAAAGGATTTTTCTTCAGTAAATGTCTACCGTCAGTGAAGTAGTGTATTTACTGTATTTGCGTAATTTTTTTACTACGTTTTTTCATAAAAATATGGTCTATGGAGCGTTCAGATAAACATTAAAAAAATAAAAACAAAAAGTAAACAAGACGCAGCAAAACTCGAAAAGTAAGAAGTACCTATTCCACGTTTCTTCAAATAAAACTTTTACTCATATCTAAGAATAATTCAGGTTTAGTTCTTTTTTATACCGAAGGAGCCGCGCAGGCAGAAGCCTAAATGCCGGGATACCGCGGCTGCTATGAGGATCCCAAAGAAATTTTGTTAATCCGATTTTTGAACTGCCTAAGGATAGTAGAACTGGGAAAAGCTTCCTCTTGTAGATTGTTCCACAATCTCGATACCCTCGGGATAAAGGTGCGGTCGTATTGGCCAGTTCAGAATGTAGGAAGTTCGACACAGTTAGGATGGGAGGCCAAAGTCAGGCGAGTCTGTCTGTTAGGGAAGAGTCGTCGATCAGTCGGACAGCCCTCCTCTGGACAGCATCAAGCATAAATAGTATAGTTGGGGTGGCAGCACCCTAAACGTATGAGCAATACTCGAGGCTAGGCCTTATCTGGGCCTTGTATAGAGTGAGAACTCAGGGCTGTCCAACTTAATGTGGCCCAAGGGCCACTTCAAAAAAAAATGCAGTTTAGAGGGCCGCATTATAAAATCTTTCTATACAACATTATTACTGAGTTTTAATAGGTATATATGGTATACATATACAGGGTGACTTTGAAGTTGAGTCATTAATTTTCAGATAATGATTGTAGAAGGAAGATAAACCAAAATATGTGTGTAAAAATAAAGAAAAAATAAAAAAAAAATTTTACCTTGTTTTATAAAGTATCCTCCCGACAAGTATTTCAGTGCGGACCTGTATTTGATCGTGAGGTCCCCTGTGAGGTCTTAAGTCACCTGATTCACAAGCCCGTTGTACTACATTAACAAAGGCACGAGGGGTTGGTTGCACTCGGTTGGGAAACCGATCCGCATAAACATGTGCCATTTTTTATTTCGTTTGAGCCACGCAACACATACCACTATTCACTGACACTAACTGTATACAAATGAATGAGATACCTGTAAAAACATCGTTCCAAATTCTTTCGCTTTTTTTTTGTTTCCGATGCGATGAACCGATACGGCGGATTATATCCATTGTCGCCAAACACGACCACATAATATTGTTATTGAGACAGGGCGGTACTCAAACTTCCAAAGGGTTATAACTTTGTTACTTTAATTTTACCAGGAAAATGGTAAAGGAAAAAAACATTTCTTTTGATCAGATCTACTCACTGTTAAAATAAATGACTCAACTTCGAAGTCACCCTGTATGTATACATGACCCGTGAAGCGGGCCGCAAGAAAGGAGTTCGCGGGCCGTATGTTGGACAGCCCTGGCCTAACTTTTTCCCAGCAGCTGCCGCCATATTGACTAGATGTGTTCGTGCCAGTCCTCGATGATCTGGACTCCGACCAGCCGAAGTGAACGGCTTTTTGGCAGAAATCGGCCATACATTGAAACGAAGCTGTGGATTGGGTTGGCCGTGCAAGAAAGAAGGTCGTTGATATGTAAGAGGAACAGTGTCGAAGACAAGACCGATCCTTGGGGAACATCCGCGTTGACGTTGTGGGATGAAGAGGAGAACTCGTCAATTACGACGGATATCTTGCGGCCAGAGAGAAAGTCAGCCACCCATCTGTAAAGCTTTTCTGGGAGGTCATAGGATGGAAGTTTGCATAAGAGGGCAGCCTCAGCTGATCGAACTCTTTCGTGATATGAAGGGTAACGACATGACCCTCACCATAAGACTGGATAAGTTTACTCTACAATTGCGTGACGTAAGCTAGGAGGTCCCCTGCAGAAAATTAATTCTGGAAATACTTTTTTGACTTCTAATGTCAAAAATTAGGTCAAGCAAAAAAAAGGTTTTTAGGAGATTCCTGAATTTTTAGTTTGAATATGGAGGAAAACTCAAAGGATGGAGCTAGTGAGGGAGTGGAGAGTGAGGTCTCACTGAGTGAAAAGGGATTTTGTACAGAGGAAGTTTTGAAACTAAAAGATTATACTATTTTCTTTGAATTAACGTCCATTCACAGCTTCAAAAGAGAATTCAAAAGAATGCTATTGCAGTTACAATTTAATGAATCCACAAGTGGCTGAATAAATCTCATTATTAATCTTATTATATTTTAAAGTTTTGTTAGCATTATTATAGTCAACCAAATATCCTTTATGTAATGTATATGATATACCCTAGTAAGATATATAGTAGTAATGTACTTAATGAATTTACCTTAGCTATTCAGGCGGGGGTGAAAAATGGCTATGCCAATCCCCAGCCCTTTGGAGTATTATTTTTTTTTGTGTTATATTATTTGCTCGTATTTTGATTCTAATATAAATAAACATTATTATTATTATTATTATTATTATTATTATTATTATTATTATTATTATTATTTCGATTCAAGAGAAATTAATAAAAGAATTGTACGAAAAGATAGATCAATTAAACAAAAAAATTGGGAAGATGCAACAGCCGTCACAAGAAGCAATTACAACTTACGCTGATATGGTTAAAGCTTCAGGGCCTTCAACCGTTAATTCGCCTACAACAATGGTAGAATATAAGCAGCAATGCTTACCATTGCAAACACGTACAGCAAAAAAACAATCACCAATATTAAAACCCACAAATACAGTCATTGTTAAGCCTAATAACCAACAAGAGTGTAATAACACAAAGAAAGACATCGCAAAATTTGTGAATCCTACCAGTTTGAAAATTGCTATTGAAAAAGTTTATGAATTGAAGGAAGGTGGGGTGAAAATCCAATGTAAAACAAAAGATGATAACGCGAAGCTACATAAAGAAATAAAATCAGAAATGCCAGAAACATATACAGTGAAAACTTCAGAGATAAGTAAAAAACCACAAATCAAGGTTATTGGATTTTGTCAAGAATATGCAGAAGACGAGCTAATAAATACTATAAAATCACAAAATGAATCTTTTCAAGAAAATTCACATATGAGAGTAATTACAGTCAAGAAAATGAAAACTAAATATTAAGCAATTTTAGAAGTGTATGCTGTGACTTTTAAGTGTGTTATGATTCAGGGTGTTAATTTTATCGACATGTCTGTTTGCTCTGTTTTCGAGTACATCAATGTTTTGCGATGCTATAAATGTACCGGATTTAACCACACAGCTAAATACTGCACAAAATCAGGAAGATGTATTACTTGTGGATTAGAAGGACATTCAACAGAAAACTGCAGTACCAGTGAAATGTACAAATGCTGTCCAAATTGTAAAAGTGCAAACCAGGATTTTAATCTAGGATTACTTATTAATCATGGACCATTTGACAAAAATTGTGAAGTATATAAAAGGAAAATTGAACGTGAGAGGGAAAACATTAGTTATGCAAATGAATAGCAACTACTAAGATCAGATTTGCAAGACGTGGCTAAATCTGTAAGTGATGAATATAACTCAATATACCATTTAAACATACAAGGAGTCTTGAATAATACAGATGAAGTTCAACAGTTTTTAAGATGGAGAAAACCACTTGTATTATGTCTTACCGAAACACATGCTACAGAAGACATAACTGATGGTGCATTACAAATTACTAATTATAAAACCTACAGATGCAACTCCAACTCAAGACATACTGGAGGTGTAATGATTTATATTTACCACAAAATACAGATCACATTATTCGATTGTACCACTTTAGACTATGTATACTGGTATGCACATATACAGTTCAAATTATTTGGGAAACGTTATGATCTTTGTACTTTTTACCGTTCACCAAACAGTGATGCGGATACATTTTTAACGTTTTTTGAAGAAAAATGCGAAGAAATGTGGAATTTTAGAAACAATATAATACTTTTAGGTGATTTTAATTTAAATTATTATGGTAAAAGCATGAAAACAAGAAAATTGAAAGAAACCATAAACAACTATGGGTTCATGCAAAAAATTGAAGAGAGTACCAGAATAACATCATTATCAGAGACTTTGTTAGATCTTGTTATTGTAAATTTCGAATGTGCAGGGATTAAAGCTGTACATACACCTAAAGTTAGCGATCACAGTTGGACAATGCTGCCCTTGGTAGGGCATTTTTCTGATACAAAAATTAAGAAAATCGTAAATACTATTAAGTACGAAAAACTTGAACGAGAACTTGCTGGCTGCTGTTGGAATTTTGGTGAGAATATGGAAAAAATATATGACAACATATAAAAACTTGTTTAGGTCTTGCAACTGATAAAAAGTGATTTGCTCGACAAAAAATACACCCTGGTATAACAAGAATATTAAGGCAGCTCAAAATTTGAGAGACAAACAATACAATAAATGTATATTCACAAAATATGTAATTAGAGAAGAAAAAAAGAAATTCTACGATAAACAAATCGATAATAACAAGTGCGACAGTGTAAAGATGTGGAAGACTTTAAAAAGACTGATCAATTCGAAGCCGCATGATTGTGTAAATCAAGTTCAATTCGAAAACGGTACCGAAACAAATTCTTTGGTGATTGCAAACAAACTAAATGAATATTTTGTGGAAAGTATTGTTGATATTGTGGGTACTGCCAATGCTGTACCTGACTATATGAAAATCAGTTTCCAGGGGGAAATGTTGCATACACTTTCAAAATTTCACAGCGTATCATTGAATTATCTAAGAAGAAAAGTATACAGTTTAACATCAAATAACAACTGTGCCGAAATCACTACTAAAAACGTGCTGAAAAACTGTTTCGAAATTTTGGGATATCCTGTATTAAATTGGATCAATTGTTCACTGAGAAGCAGTTGGTAACTGAGAATTGGAGAAGAGCCATAGACTCAGAAGAAGTTGTCATAGCAGTATTTTTGGATTTGAAGATGGCATTTGAAACGATTGATAGAGATATTTTGTTAGGTAAATTGAAGACATATGGTATAACAGGAAGTGTTTTAGATTGGTTTAAAAATTATTTGTCTAAAAGGATGCAAGTTACAAAAGTTAATGACACTATTTCATCAAAAATTGAAAATACGTTGGGTGTTCCACAGGGCAGTATCCTGGGACCACTTCTTTTTATTTTATACATAAATGATTTACCTGCCATAGTCAAAAAATGCAAAATTCAGATTTTCGCCGATGACACTATGATTTATATAAGTACTAAAAATATTCAGTCTGGTATCTCTTATATAAATGAAGACTTGAAGCTTGTCTCAAAATGGTTAGCATCTAACAGACTAAAATTAAATGCAAGTAAAACGAAAGCCTTGTTAATCGGAAAAAACAATGTACAAATGTTCAACTGAATATTGATGGTGAAGATATTGAATTCGTAGAAAATTTTAAATACCTGGGGGTTTTTGTTGACTCTCGATTAATCTTTGATATTCATTATGAAAAAGTTATAAATAAGATTGGTAGTAAAGTGGGATATTTATCGAGAGTTTCTGGATGTCTGAGTTCATATAGCAGAAAAATTATCTATAATACCATCATACTTACAAATTTCTTGTACTGTTCGACTATTCTATATTTAGCAAATAATTCCATTTTTGAAAGACTGCAAATTTTACAAAATAAGTGCATGAGAATAATACTAAATAAAGATAAATATACTCCAATTAGGCAAATGCTTAGCAAATTAAAATGGCTCAATGTAACAAATTTTATCAAATATCTTGTAATGATATTCATTTATAAAGTAAAAAATAATATATTTCCATCAAGTCTAACTAATTTAACATCATCAAATGTCGACTATCATTTACATAATACCAGAAATAAAGATGACTTCCATTTAATGATCAAAAAGTATAACATATGCTACAAATCTCTATTCCATCAAGGGTTGATTGAATATAATAAATTATACTCGGAGATAAAAGACCAGAAAACTTTGACAAAATTTAAAGTAAAATTGAGAAATCACTTGTTAAATCTACAATTATAGGTTGCCCAGCATTTACATCATACACCATATGGCTTGAATTTACTAGTTCTAAGTTGTTTACAATTATTCTGTTTATGTAGCCAAATGTGCTAAATAAATCTTTCTACTACTACTACTACTAGACTGGAAATTTTACACTCTTTTAAAAAATTAAAAATCCAATATGGCGTCCATAAGAAAAATGAAAGTTGAGGCGGATTGCTGGAAAACAAAAGACGATTGAGACATGTCTTACATGCTATCTTAGTTTTCTCAAAAAAATTTCCGAATAATGTCACATTTTGACAGCTGTCAAATTAACCGTTTTGGATGAACGGGCAAAAAACAAATTCCGCCATTTTCGGTTTTTCGCTGATATTTTCAAAACCAATTGACCGATCCTAAATCTGAAGCCGGCTATCGAAAGCACTAAGTTTCCTCTAAAACAGGGCTGTCCAACATAGGGCCCGCTTCACGGGTCATGTATACATCACATATATAAATTACTCTCAAATACCGAATATGCACAATTCTTACATTAACTCTGTAATAATCTTGTATAGAAAGATTTTATAATGCGGCCCTCCAAACTGCATTTTTTTTTGAAGTGGGACAGCCCTGCTCTAAAACTTTGCTGTAACAGGAGCGAATCTGGGACACACTGCATATAAATTTAATTTTATTTTATCTAACGATGTGAAATAATATCCAGAAACCCAATATCCAATATATTTCAACTTAGTACGACTGCTTGAATAATGTATCTTATTTATTGTCTTTAGGTTATGAAGTATTAAAAGATAGATTACCGTCCGAGTCGGATCCAAACTATGAGGAGCTGAGACACAGAACGTCAAACGCTAGTGACTGTTCTGGTTACTCTAGAATTAAAGAAAAGGATATTAATGACGGATATTCCGTAGTTAATAAGAGAAAAACGAAGTTATCAACTTTACCCGCATACAATGCTGACAATGGAGCCATAGGTAAGCCACCTATTATCTGATCCTTGTGGAGTACTTAAGCGACTGTTCTCACCAAAAGCAACTGCAAACTGCAACCCAACTCGGCACTTGTATTCAAATACACACCTTCTCACCAACAAAATGGCAACGTGATGACACGGTTTCTAGCATTATCGGCGCTAATCGGTTTGCATTTGCCCTTAGTTCCTTAGTTGTATTTGTCACTTCAGATAACGTTTCGGTGGAATTCTCAAAAACTAATTGATTATAATCGGTTAAAGGTTCCTCTGTATCATGTTTTTGTTTTCTTTCAATGAATTAGTTGAAGCAACAGTGTCAAAAACCATCCAGGAGAGGTACCTTTGATACAAACATTGTGTGAAGTCAATATTTTAGGAGTGATGATCAGACTGGAACAAAATTTGTGCATACAAGGCGATTTTTTTCGCAGGTCTTTGATTGCACATACAGGGTAAATTTTTACTACGGAGTCGGTTGATAACTCCGTTATTGCGCGTGGTGTCTGTAAAAATAAATTACAAAAGTGTAGCATACTGTTGTAAGCTTTTTACGTGAAAAATATTTTTATCACTCCAGGGTGATTTATAACTATGTGGTGACCATCATATACGCCTTTCTAAATAGCAAGTCCTACATTGATATTCAGCTTGCAAGAAGGTTAACTGTAACCAATGAATTCAAATAGATAAGATGACCTATATTTTTGCAATACATTGCATTGTTTGTCGCCAAAATTGTATACTTTAGTATCTACTTTTGGCTAAATTGCGTACAATTGCCTACAAAAGTGCCAAACCAATACACCGAAGTACATTTTTTTCTCTGGAGAGGATTAATCAGGTAGTCAATCATACTGGGTGTACTACTGACGTACAGCTGGGCATAAATACTATTTGTGTTGTGATGTGAATCGCATCAGTTATTGCTAATAAACACGGATAAATTAAATAAGTAAAAAAATTAGAGTAAATATACTCAGTGACATTAGAAGTGTTACACCCAGAAAAAATAATTTCTTCAACTTGTTTTTTTTTTGGCAACATAATGACTGTATTTAAAGCGTGCTGTGGCAACAATGTTGTCGTTTTATCTATGTTTTTGTTTACCTTTGTTTAAATTTGCTTGAATAATAGTTATTGTGATCTGTGCATATTATTGGCTAAAAGCAAATGCCTGGATGCCACTATATTTATCCAATAAACATATTTCGAAGAGATTGGGACTGGGGACTCAAAGAAATGTGTAATCAAATAAACCGAAATTACCTCACAACTGTCCATGTAAAAGCCTAATGTTGATGTACATGCTCTGTTGAAACACTGATGACTATCGCTTTGTATTACTGTTTTTTACTACCCTAGTAATATATTATTATTGATGAAAAGGTCTACTTTTATTCAGTTTAATCTGTTTTTTGCATTCCACAGGAACCTTTACCATTTTGTGCAATTATTTGGAACACTAGGATTTTATTTTACCTACACATTTTGATGTTTTCGCAGAAAAATAAGAATTTAATGTTAATCGTCAACAAATGTGAAACTAGCGGTTTAAGCCTGATCGACTTGTAGTATGAAATTGCATCCTGACTACTGGCTACATAAATTTAATTAAAAACAAATCTTATGCTTGCTCGTTCTACCGACCTAGTCCAAATTCATTGGGTGTAACTCAAAAACCTTATCTCAAAAGAATGCTTCTGGAAAGGAGAATCAAACGATTTGAAAATATAAAGTGTTTCGTTTTAAAATTTTAAATGTAAATATATAGGGAGAAAATATGGGATCATACTTGTTTTTTTGACGAAAAATTCATTAACCCTAGTCCTATCAGTTGCGGAGGTGTGAGATGTCAACGTTGATTTTCTTCGAAAGATTGTCCAGTATCTCTACAATTTGAAGATAAAACTTTCTAGTATGTTACATCAAACTCACCCTGTAATTACGACGTTTTTTTTGTAAATTTTAGAATATCACATAGCATACTCATAGGATTTTTCTTTCAATCAGGGCGTTTAAGAACCATATGAGCATATATACCGTCCTCTTAACAGCACGATATAATCAATGTTTTTATTTAAAAGCTCGAAGCGATACTGGTAATTGCTTGGCAATTGCTTTGACGAGAAAGCAGTAGCAATGCAACTGAAGTCGAAACCGTGTTGAGGTCGTGTTGCTATCCAGTTGATTTTAGTGAGAAAAATTCCTAACAAATAGTTGAGATATTATGGTGTAACTTGTGAGTGGGTTGTTATATTTTACAGCTAAAGGACCCGAAAAAAGCACTCTCAAGGAGTTTTAACAGAAGTTGTTAAGATCATGTTGCTCTAGCCATGTAAAATCTTTTTGTATGATATTACATACACTAGTAAACTATTTGACTTTTTGCAGATGAGCCGAACTATGAGAGCATGCCGACGTCAGAGCCGAACTATTCGGCTTTGAAGTCAAACGGTAGTGAATCGGATCCTAACTACGAAACTGTAGATAAGCATGATCCGAACTACGAGAGTGTGGATGATTTGATCGAACCACCTTATGAGAGGCTGGATGAAGACCTCAGTAAAACTAGTTCGGATATTTCTGGGTACGAGAGGATACGAAGGAAAGGTAAATACTAAAATGTGAGATCCGAAATATATAATTTTTATGTTAGGTTTACAGGCTTTATTTCACAGTCATCACATAAATCAACTATCGTCACTAGGCCTGTCTCTTAATTTTTTCGATTGTACAACCAAGTTCCCATAAACTATCGAAAAAGCTTCAAAATCAACTAGCAAATCTAAATATAAAAAGTTCCTTGAACCCAGTTAGGGCGTTTTTTATGCTTCTCTTCTTGGGTGTACAAGTATTTATTGCTTAACCTGCTAGTGTAAATGAAGTAGATTATTTCATATTATCTCGTTTTTTTATTTTTGTTTATTAGTATATTTTGATAGTTAATTGCAATTACCATGTGATATTTTAATGTGTATGATGTCAGAGCTGGTACCTCTTGATCAGTCTTAAGACTGCTTACTAGTCCTTTTTGCAGCTGCTTTTTTAGTATATCAGTGCAATTCTTATTGTTTTTGTTCTTATAGCTGCAAATCCTATTTTTATTATCATTCTTTATTTCTCACAAGTTACAAAAATAGGTTAACATAATATACTGAAGTAAGGATATAAAACAAGTTGATGGTTCTTCTTATCTTCTGCCCTGTATCGGGTTGATTTGCTAATATGTGACAATCAGTACGGATGCCTTGATTCCATAAAACTGTCACATGATCTTTTCCGTAACTGTTAGTGGCTGAAGTTCGTACCATCTCTTTGTTACGTCTATATTAAGTGCTTGACATTTTATGGTATTGCAACTCAGCAACATTTTCATGTCTTTCATTATATCCTCTCTCAGCCAACAAAGAGCAGGCAGAAATTATTTGTCCAATAGTTTCGTCTGCATTTTGACAGAACATGTATCTTTGATCAACATTTTGTCTTAGGATATTTTTTTAGAAAGTATCTGGTATTAATGACTTGATTCTGGGCTGTCACACCAAGACGTTTTGTCTCACCTTTCAGATGTGGCGCGTTCAACCAGCTAAATGATGCCTTTTCATCCATCGATTGTGTCTCTAATATATTGCCCGTGCATATAGCCTTATTTTTTCCAGTTATTTTCTATATGCTTAGATAGTCAGTTTTTAACTTGGAACTTATTTGAGCTAATGGTGTTCTCAAATGATCGTGATAGTTTTGACAATTTGTTATCAGCTTTTTTTGTTATGGAGACTAGGGATATGCTGGTCACAACTTCTCAATAGTCAAACAAGACTGTGAGATGTGCTTTGTTTAAATAATAATTCAGGTTTAATATTGAAGCTTCCAGTTGTAGTCCACGACCTCCTTCTTCTATTATCATTATCACTATTATTATTATTATATCTTTCTTGATAAAGTCGTATGTAACATCGTTTGTACCTCATTGTTCCACGTTTCCAAAATGTCTTTCCATCCTGCCTAATATTGACTAATATTCTAACAGAAGATACCTAACCCAAAAGAAAGCCGCGCCTGTGCAAAAATACGCGTACGTACCGTGGAACCGCCTACCACTTACGCATACAACTATATAACAGACCATTTATTGGCTTCAGCATTGCCAAATCTCGGACTGTTGCTGCAGACTATAGGATTTTCGTTTTCCGTGCTTTGTCGAGAAATTCTAATCATTCGCAATCTTTGGAATTATCACCAGTTAGGATGAAGGGCGATCTTTCCTTTAAAGGATAATACCATGCTTAAGAGTAAACAATTATTTTCAAAGGAAAATTGAGGCCGTTTTTATTACTTGGAATTGTTAGATTCTTGATCTTGCTTTCTCTAGCGAGTTCGTCTGCCTTTGTATTCTAGGTTCAATTCTATAAACTTAAACTTATTTGATTCCAGGGGTAGAAGCCAACGATAATTCAGAAGGCTCGGCAGGTGTGAGCAAGTCATTATCTGAGCGGACGGAGCCTCCATATGAGCAATTGAACAACGATACTGAGGACTCAGATGTTCCCGGTTACGAAAGAATCAAAAGCAAAACTACCACTACCATTAACACTCTCAGCCCAAATTCCTCCGGCAGCTCCGGAGATCCACTCAATTCCAATGAGATCATGGACGAAGACTCCATCATACAGGTCTAGTAGTAAAATTCAGTATTTTTGTGCCTAGGGTCGATTTTTCTCGATGTAACATGAGACGTTTGTTCGAGCTGAAGCTATTGCGAAGAATATAAAGCAGCGATTATTCTGATGCCAAAAAGTATTTACAAGTGAAAGATACATTGGTCAAAGTATTCTGAATTTTTCTTGCTGAGTTTTGGAGATGGTTATTAGCATAGAATAAGTACAAATGTTTTATGGATTGTTCAGGTGAGAATAATAGATGGTGCAGGGTAAAAGAGCTTTTTCAGTTTTTCCTGCACCATGTGGATTAAAAATGTCGAAATTAATATTTCAAATATGCACAATATATTCTAAAAAAAATTAATCAAAATGTGGCAAGATAAATATCCAGGTAGTCTTGGTCTCTATTCTGGATACTTAAATTTTGGTGTTTATTTCAAAAGGTGTGGAACTCAAAAGGAGAGTTTTTATTTGGGAAATCAAAGTGTCACATTTTTAGTTGTAACCATTTTGACACACACACACACAGATTTTATGCAGATGGGTAAGATGAATTGTTACAATTGACTGAAGTTGAGGTAAACTTAATGTGAACATTGAAAATTTATAAGGAAAAACTTTAGATATTACTTTGTTTAGATAGCTTGTTTTGTTAACATCGAGAAGAATTGACCTGAAAGTCCGTTGGTGCTAAAATGATATTTTTGAGGTTTTATTTTCAACGAATAAGATATATGATATATATGTAGAGAATGTGATTTGGTAAATTCTTTCACTTATTTTTTTAGTATTTTCATATGTGACCTTTAGGTTTATGTCGTGATTGTACTTTGCTGATTACCAAACAATGTTCAGTTTAAAATGTATGAGTTCAGTCTTCCGCAGGTTTTTTATGTTGTGCCAAAAGTCACTTGATATCTATTATACTACCGATAGACTGCTTCTTACTCAATAGTTGTATTTTTTGTTAGATTGCAGAGTAATATATTAAAGTTTTTTTACTACTTTTAATTTTATTTATGTATTGTTTTTATTTATTAAAGAACTCTTTTTTAACAGTCTGTTTATTTTATACATGAAGTGCGTTCTACAGATCAAATCTCCTGATATCTATATTTTCCACATGTGGTGCTGAATATTCGATAACTCAAAACAGCAGGGTTTAGTTTCAACAGCCGCTAAATACGCGGATGCTGTGAAATTAATATGAAATCCAAATATACTCAGTGACATTAGAAGTGTGGCACCCCGAGAAAGTAATTCTGCAACTTGTTTTTGTGGCGACATAATCACTATATTCAAGCAGGCTGTGGCAAACAATGTCATCGTTTATCTTTGGTTTTGTTCAACTTTGTTAAAATGTTATCTCTTACTTTTTCTGAAGAAGGCCGTTTCTGAGAGCTGAGTAGCACAGATATTTGTAGTTATTCCCCTTTCATTTACTAGTGTTAAGCATAACAAAATGCCTCGAGTTTGAAGACGTTTGAATTATCACCATGTTAACGACTTTGACAGGGGTAGAATTATTGCTTATCGAGATGTTGGTTTGTCCTATCGCGAAATTGGCATGTTAATTGTACTGCAATGACGGTAATGCGTGTGTGTCGTGTGTGGATAGAAGGTAGAGGAATATGAAGAAGGCCAACTAGTTAACCGAGGCGTACCACAGAGCGTCAAGATAGGCGCTTCAGACAACTAGCTCTACGAGACCGTTTTGCTACTACGCGTCAGATCGCTGACCAATGGTTTGGAGAAGAAGGTAGACCTGTTACTATGTGTGTATCGCCGCATTCGAGCCTTTGGACTTTTTTCATACCGCCCACGGTTAGTGTTATCTCGGACTACGGACTACCGTCGTCAACGGTTGAACTGGAGCAGCGAACGGTAATATTGGGAGGCAGAATGGCATAATATCATCTTCAGCGACGAATCGCGATTCTGTCTAGGTACGCACGATGGATCGTAGAAGGGAAAAACGCCGTCGTGAAGAACGGCGTGATATTGGAGTTCCTGTTGAGAGACATGTACACAGGACTGTTGGAGTAATGGTTTGGGGGGCTATTGCCTATGGTATCCGATCACTCCTTCTCTTTGTCCAAGGCAATATGACTGCTGCGCGTTATGTTGATGTCCTACAAACCACTTTACTGCCTTATTTAGAGGGCCATCCACACGTCCTTTTTCAGCAAGACAATGCAAGTCCCCATATTGCTCGTCGTCCGCTTTCAAGACGCAGGCGTTAATGTTTTGCCGTGGCCGGACTTAAATCCCATCAAACATGACTGCGATATCATATACATAAATACAGGCCAAGCTTATAAAAGCGTGTTAATTATCCTATGCCCTAAAAGTTTTGGCACAAAATTCATTGGCTTTAATTTTCACAAACACAAAATAATATCAAGTTGCCTTTGGAAACAAAAGTTTACTTTACTGTCAGTTGACATTTATTTATTTTGAAGTTTTCGCTTCAAGATATCGTATAAATTAGAAATAAGAAAAAGTATCTACAAGTTGGTTGGGCGGGTACCCAAAGCTGAAATCTGTCGAATATTCCAGAATGAAAACATTTCACGCAGGACCATTTATCGAATAGCGGAGTGCGAGCAGGGAATACCATGTCTGTATCTCCCAAAAAGTGGAAGGCTATGTGCATTTACTGCACAGAGATCAGAGATATTAGTGAGAAGGGCAAAAAATCATCAGGTTGGAATGTCAACTAGGAGACTGGCTCGACAACGCAGATCTTCTAAGAGTACGATTTCGGTGGAATTGAGGAGGAATAGTATTAGATATCGAAAGAGACTAAGTGCCTCAAATACTCTCAAGCGCAACTCCTTCGTGTACCAATTGAGGCGGAACGACGGATTTTATACGGACAACATAGAGGAATGCCCTGACAATGTTAGATACAAACATCAAGCGAAATTTGCAGATAAAATCCTTGTTTGGTGCGCAATTTCTAACAGGGGTGTATCCCAACCTTTTGTGGGACGAGTGAGGGGTGAAGTTGTGAATAGTCAGAGCCATACAATGATAACTGCCATTCCAAATTGCTTAATTTTGTCCACGAACATCATGCTAATGACCATATCATGTTTTGGCCAGACCTAGAGATACCCACAACTGGCTTCGACAACACAACATACCTTTTGTTCCCAAAAACGATAATCCTCCAAACTTGCCGAAGACTCGCCCAATACAGGATTTTTGGGCTTTACCGTCTAGGAAGACCAAGATGAAGAACAATCAAGACGAAATTTACGAAAAACAGAGAAATTAATCTGACTTCGGTCCAATACCTCATGAGAGACGTTCGAAGAAAGTTGCGTCTGGAAGAGCAGAATGGGACACTCCATACCATGAGGTGTTGCAAATTGTTCGAAAGTCCTGCTTTGCAGTGTTTGAAGACTTTGCTTGTGAGTCTTGGCAAGAAAAACCAAGCCGCACATGCATAAGTAATGGGTGGTCTAATATCTATATAGTTGAACTTGGTTTACCGATTTGGAGGATTTATTTAACAAGGGATATCGTTGCCGAAACGTAACTTGGATAGCATACTAAGGGGTCGGTAATCCTGAGGGAATATCGAACCCACCTTTGGAATAATAATGACGTCAGCAGTCTGCCACCACGCAGGGAAGTACTGGGTTCAGAGCATCGCATTTTTTATTGACGTCAAATATGTCAGAGTTTTCGGCTAGAGCAACTTGAACGCCTTGGTGATTTGATCCTTACCGAGAGCTTTACGCACCTTGAGGTCTTTAATATGGCGTAGGAGCTCCGCTAGTGTGCAATGTGAAGCCTCAGACGAATCCTTTGATGAAGAGTTATCTGAAGAGGATTCAGTGCTTTGGATAATGCCGTTGGCCGTAAAATATTATTTACTGTGTTGAAACAGTCATTGTAACAAAAAAAACTTTCCTTATTTTACTTTACTGTAGGATTGTAACAATTTGTCGTTTAGGTAAGCTGTAGAAATGTCTAGCAGAAAGTCGCGGAGACGCAGGGCAGAGAGTACAAAGGAGGTGCAGGAGGACCTTGAGTCTTTAGTTAGAAATTTGGCAATATCAGTGACAGAGTTAAAAAGTACGGTAGGGCAACTAGCTGAGAAGGTGGCAACCTCCGACACACGATATGAGGGCCTGATGTCTGGAATGGAGACAGTGCCGGAGACTGTTTGTACTTCTAAAGGAATGGATGATTGTTCGACTGTAATTAAAGATAGATCCTATATAATAAACTGGAAAGAGTTAGGAGGTGGTAATGTCACATTTTCAAACTATGGGCAAATGCACCCTATGCTATTTTTAAAGAAAATTGAAAAAATATTTAGCGATGCAGGTGTTCCTGAGCATGCGCAGTTGGGTTTAGCTGTTGGTTTCTTAAGAGGTTCGGCGGCCGATTGGGCTAGCGTTAAGGAGGATTGTTTTGCCGACTATGTTTCATTTCGTCTAGCATTTAAAAATAGATTCTGGAGCATTGAAAAACAAAGAGAGTTGTATATGACGTTGGTCTACGGTACGCACTCGTATGGCAGTCGAGCAGATTATTTCTTGAATCTAGTAGCGCAAGCAAATTTTTTTGATAATAAAATTCCGATGCAAAATGTAATTGGAATGTTGGTAAAACATTTTGATGTGGAAGTCCAGCGGGGCATGATTATTAATAATTTTACGTCGCCTGATACGGTAGAGGAATATCTGAGACGTATTGACGAATTGTCTACTGTGGGGGGTTCGAATAGGAACATGAATAATGCGCAGGGTTGTAGTAATCGATCTGAAAATAATCGAACAAATTCCGAGCGAGATATATCGAGAGATACGCGGCCGACCGCTAGGGGAAATAATGAGGGACATACCGTGCGTTCACTGGCTTGCATGAGGGATCCAGACATCGATCTTTTAAGCAACCCGGAGGATATAGTGCAGGATGATGAAAAGGTTTCGCCGACCATATCGATACATATTTTTGGTACGTTAGTAGAAGTATTGATCGACAGCGGCTCAGATATATGCGCAATCTCGGAGAAATTCTATTCAGAGTTAAGCAATCTCGGGAAATTTCCAATTTTACCGGTCATACGAGGAGTGATCTCTGTAGCAATAGGCGGTAAAACGCAGAAGATAAAGTCGCAAATCTTGATTCCAGTTCAATTAGAAGGAATAGATATGGATGTGAACTGTTTGGTTATTCCACAACTCAATTGCAATTTGATATTTGGATCAAATTGGTTATCCAAGCATCAAGCACGTTTGGATTATCAATATTCACAGCTGAAGCTGATGATAGAAGGGGTTTCCGTAAATACGGAGCTGTCATTCCGGATTGATCCGCAGAAAATATCTATAAACCTCTGCGAGAAAAATGATTATGTGTTAGATGTAGTCGAAAATAAAGCTAGCAGGGTTACGCCACTGTTAGAGTACAGCGTTGATGACGGTGATTCCCGCAGCAAAGGCTACAGCGCGGAGGATATTCAGGCAGCAGCAGCGAAAACTACTTTGAGTGGGAGTGCTAAGGCTTCACATTTAAGTATTTTGGAAAAATATAGGAACACATTCTCTGATACACCGGGACGCGTCGTCAACTATTTTCATCAAATTGAGCTAGTGGATGAATATGAATTTAATTTTGTGGCTTATCCTGTTCCTATGGTTTATCGGGATGAAGTTAGAAGGCAGATTGGTGAAATGTTAGCGGCCGGTGTTATTCAAAAGGAAAGAACTTCCTACATTTCGCCGTTAGTTTGCGTGAAGAAAAGGGATGGGAATATTCTCGTGTGTTTGGACGCTCGGGGGCTGAACTCAAAGATTAAGAAGGATTTCGTGAATCCTCCCAATCCGTCTGAATTAATGGCCAATTTTAAACAGGGGCAAATTATGAGCACAATAGACTTGACGCAAGCATATTGACAAATTCCAGTATTGCCGGATCATACCAAATATCTTGGGTTTGTGTTCGAGGGTGAAACATATAGTTTTTGTCGATTGCCATTTGGGTTATCTACTTCCATGGCAAGTCTTATTCGATGCTTAAATAAGATATTGGAGGGCTGTAGTGATTTCGCGCAGTCATATGTTGATGATTTATTAATTTACTCGGAGAACATAACGGATCATTTAAGGCATTTGAAGACGATTTTTCAGAGATTTAGTGATGCCGGAATTACAATTAAACTAAGAAAATGTCAGTTTATTAGGGAAAAGGTACATTTTCTAGGTCATGTGATCACCTTAAGGGGAATCGAAATAGACGAGGGGCGTGTCAAAAATATTTCTGATTTTCCTGTTCCACGAAATATAAGAGAGCTGCTAGGGTTCTTGGGTCTGGTTAATTATGAACATCGATTCTGCGCCGGGTATGCCGAATTGACCGTGCCATTGTTGAAGTTGTTGAAGAAAGGAGAAAAATGGCGCTGGGGATGCGATGACATGGAGAGTTTTAGGGCTATTAAGTCGGCCTTCCTAAAGTCCATGATGCTTGTTCATCCTGATTTTAAGCGCACTTTTTATATTCACTGCGATGCTTCCGCATATGCCGTGGGGGGCAGTCTTTACCAGATTAACGATACGGGGGAGAAACAATATGTTTGCTTCATGAGTTCGGTTTTGAAAGGAAGTCAATTAAACTACACCGTAACGGAAAAGGAAGCTTGGGGGTTGTCTCTTGTTTACGTTTGTGGCGCACGATGGTTCTAGGACAAGATTTGGTGGTTTTTACAGATCATAAAGCACTTAGCTTTTTGATATCATGTGAATTACGTTCGGCAAGGTTATCGCGCTGGATAATATTTATCCAAGAATTTGATTTCGAGATACGATATTGCAACGGACCTGACAACGTAGTGGCGGAGCTTTGTCGCCGTGTCCTTTAAAGGATAAGACGTGCAGTGTTCCAGGTTCTAACGGAAATGCGCAAATTTCGTTAAAGAGGTGCGATAGCCGCAATAAGGGCTATAAGCTCTGCGTACCTAAGGCTCAGGTCAAAGAGCTTATCTTAGCGCATCACCAGTCTATGGGGCATTTTGGTAAGGCAAAAACATATGCTTATATGAGACATAGTTTTTATTGGCCTCGCATGCAACGGCACGTTAGGCAGGTGGTCGCGTCATGCGACTTGTGCCAGAAGGCCAAACCTTCGCCAATATCCAAGGCGGAATTGCATCCCATTTTGGTAGACGAACCTGGAAAATTGGTTTGTATAGATCTGATTGGGCCGTTACCTGTAGGACGTGGGGGTGTGACGCAACTCTTCGTTCTTGTCGATGCTTTCACTAAATTCGTCAAGTTATACGCCTTGCGTTGGGCTACTGCGAAAACGTTGTTCAAACGCTTATTCGATGACTACATTCCGTCAGTACAGAAACCTGTGTCCATTTTGTCCGATAATGGAACTCAGTTCACGAGTCATATTTGGAGAAAGCAGTTAGAGGCGGCGGGTATACAACTTAAGTTTATCTCTTGTTATTTTCCACAGGGTAATCCAACGGAAAGTTATAATCGTGAGGTCGGACGTATGTTGAGAACCTATTGCTACGAAGGGCATTCCGCATGGCCAAACAAACTAGCAGATATCGAAAGGTGTCTCAATCGAGCAGTTAACCTAAGCACCGGTTTTGCACCCATATACTTACAGTTTGGACAGATCGACACGAATCCCGTACGGAATTTTGTGGTTTTTCCTGAGCGCATCGATGTAAACTGTACGACATTGAAGGAGGATACAGGTGTGGCGTATGAAAAACTGAAGAGGGAGGCTGCAAAAAGGGTAAAAAGGGCTAAAGTGATGAAACCTGTTACTTTTGACCCGGGCGATAAGGTTCTAGTTAAAACGCATCCTCATTCGTCCGCCGAAGCTAAACTAATTTCTAAATTCTTTTTACTGTATGATGGACCGTATACTGTGTTACAACAAGCGGGACCCAACTCCTATGTCATTGGACATCTTGATGGTAAGATTCATTCTAAGGAAAATGTAATCAATCTCAAAGCTTATAAGCAGCCTAGCGATGTTATACTGGAGTAATGTTCCCGGTATTGCCTTGCACCCTCTGCTCTGTTTTGAGACTTAAATCTATGTTACCTCGATTTAAGTGGGGGGTTGTGAAGTGGTTCAGTGAGGTGCGCGGCAACTCGGCAACAGTGGACGAAAATGTGTTAGATCCAGCGAGGGGGCAGTTGCCCTTCGCCGCCGAGAGAGGCAACAGGTGACGTGACCATCTTCCGGATTTAAGGATTACCGGGTTCCATGTTTTTTTTAGTTAGTGAATTATTTTGTGCCTTACTACCATTAAAGTTTGTTAGCCATATCGCCGTCGTTGTTACTGAAACCCACGAAAAACCCTGAGTAATATTGTGTAAGCACGGATCCACTTCAACAGGAAGTACCGTTGCACGATGTAGAGCTGTTTGAATGAAACATGTCCTCTCCGGTTTGAACAGCATCTATGGTCTCATCATCTATGATCGAGATATTTGGAAACTCTCTAAGAAACAACTTGTATAGGTCCCAATCAATTTCCTCTTCAGAAGGTCTGCTCATTGCCCGCTTCCAAATAAAAGAACAGGTAGATGATTACTAGAGATATCATACAAGATTCTACAAGAGAGACTGAATCTACAGTTTTTAAATATTGTGAAGTCAATGGCATCTGGTGCCTGAAGATGACTGAATGGGTGGTTTGTCGTAGTTTTCAGTATTATCTTCAAGGAATTCAACCTAGAATTCGATGCTCGATTTTTTCAGTTTGTCATCTGTCACAATAAATGGACCCGAGTAGTCTAAAAGGATCTCCAGAAGACCCAAACCTTGCAAAAAATGTCTATATCATACAAAAAGAAAAATCAAAGTCAATGTAAAAAGCGCTAGGGTTTGCTCGAAGCACTTCAGTGAAAGTGCCTATAAGGTCAATTTGAAACATACCCTTTTGGGTTACACCCCTAAAAGATATCGTGCTGTAAAAGATGATGCCATTCCTATGGAAAATTTACCCAAGTCTCTATCATCACCTGGACCATTTACATCTGTTGATGGGGAAAAGCGGAAAAGTGGCAAAGGACTCAACTTATCCCTTAGAGTTTAGGTATAGAATAAGGTCATATACTTTGGGGTGAAACGAAGGCGCATACAGAGTATTGCAGCGTAGAGGAAGAGGATACTCCGGACATTCCACTAACCGCATCATTAACGAATAAACTGAATGCATCTGAAGTATCAGCTGACTATAACGTGGAAGAAATAGATGAGCTCGAGTATGATGGGCTGAAAAATTTGGTCGGCTTCGTTTGCCATAAATTGCAAGATGAGAGGTTGAAAAGTTCCTCAAATGAAACTTACTCCTGGATAGACCATCTTAGTGAGAGTGGATGATCAAAACCTTCCACAGCTTTCATGAATCAAATTGAGAAGCTTAATAAGGTGTTTACTACATTAAATGGGGACGGAATAGTGGCAGAAAAGCAAAATTTTATAGGCGAACTTCTGTTGAAGAGCAGCAACATTGACTGCCCTGAAAAAGCTAAGAAACTATTTTTCAGGTCAAGGGTGTTCCTCCGGATCAAAGAAGTGAATAAAGGTTTGAAAGACTAGAAAAATCGTAAAAGGAAATGGAGAAAAATTGTGGCCTAGACTAAGTCATTTCCATTTATTGTTATACCGCCAGCTTACAGCAAAATGATAACTCAATTTTTCTACTTTTCGAGTTGCGTACATTTTCACACTTGCATGTAGTTAGTACTTATTATGTTCTGTGAAATAAGGATTAATAAATGTAGTGCAGTATTAACGTCATGAGCATGTTAATCCTGCTCGACGGAACATACTAAAATATAGGTAATGTAGAAAAATCTTGTTTTTACAGTAGACGATACACACTCTATTGTGGAGCTAGAAAGTCGTTTAAGCTATGACCTGAGAGATAGGAATTACAAGGTTGAAATCTTTTATTTAAACCCGCCATTTTGTTTTGTATAAAATATTAATGTATCTAGTGTCACTCGCACCGCTAAGACGAATCCAACGACCCCCCATATGTGAAATTCCGTCCAGCCGTTTGACCTGTAGGTGAAAATATGCACGTTATCCATATCAACCGAAATGATAATTACTCTCAGCGTGACGTTATGCGCGCCGGCGGATGTAAATCGAACAGCGGAGCATCCGGCACTGGAGTACTTGCTGGGACATTTCAGTTTTGGGCAGAGCCACGGCCACCAACGGCATGAGTACGCCGCTACTTCGCTTCCATCGAATTATGCGGAGTATCCAAAAAATTTAACAGGAACTCCTCGAACCACCGCATGGATATTCCGTTTCGAAGTGAGATGGATCACTTCCCCCTATTGGAATAGCAGTCGAACGATCCTAGGTAGTCGTCTTCGGTTTTAGGGATAAACCTTGTGATACAGAAGTGGCGGAAAATTGGAAACTGCTTATGTACAAAGCTCACGTCGATTTTTGGATGAAAAATTGCTATCAGAATAACAGAAACGCAGATTATTGATTAGACAATCTGGGCCTGATATAGAAATGACGTGTTGTATATATTCCTTGTCTTTTCTGTGATCCTGATACAAAGTTTAGATGTGGCTTAAACAGCATGTTCGATCTGCTTGTACTATTGTCAAATCGGATAATGAGAAATTGCTATCAAGATAACAGACATTGGAGGAGTGGAGGTGGTGCTTAATAATTTTCAGATCTTTGTCGAGCCACACCCAAGAACTTAATCGCATTTTGACTTCAAATTTCGGGCTTCTCAACATTAGGAACCAATGAAGTTAGCTCCTGTCTGCCAGAAAGTTTAATCCCTACTGTCTTCTCACAAGCTAATTTGAAGCCATTGTCTTCCATCACTATGGTAATTCTCATGATTCCATATGCCAAAAGCCTTTATAGTGACTATCATCTCCAGCTTTTCAGCAGTCGAAGAATTCCATCGTAAAACACGTTCCATAGCGACGGCTCTAGGACGGAGCTCTGCAGCACTTCAATGGTTACCTCCATCATCTGTTGTCCTTACATTTATGCAAGTGTATTATCATTAAAATAACTCTTTATCTACCATTGTGCTGTAATAAAGGCAGTCTCAACATCAAAGGAAGCCATAACGCAAAGCTTCTTACTACTGTAGCTGCCGCTATAGGTTGCATCTGCTAGCTGCACCACTGGACCGAGTGCGTCTACGCTAGAGTTTCCCCTTTCAGTCCCAAATTCCTCCACGTATTTCTTAGCCTACCTTCTATATCTAATTCGGTTTGAATTGACCTTGTGAGATCTCTGGAAAAATCAAACTTTTTTATATACTTTGATTTCCACCCAAAGTGCCTAGAAAGCAAGTCGCATGAAAACCAGAACGCAGATCCGCATAGACGCAGACAGTGGTTAAACCATACTCTGGTGAAATATTTAGTTATAAATATATAGGTTAAAATTATTTGCAAAAATATTTTTCATTTAAATTTTTAGAAGAGACTGATTATTTCTTGGACAGTCTAACATTTACAGTTCGTCTATTCAATACCAAACATTCGAACTACTATACCAGAATTTATCAAACAACCTGTTTCTCCCTGAAGTGAGGTTTTACAAAATAAAGATGTTAACTTCTTTAAAAATCACACTAAACCGGAAATTTAAATGTTCGTAAGCGTGCCCCAATAGAAACACGGCACTTTTTATCTAAGATATATTGTTCTCACACTACTTTCCATGTTACCATTCGGTAACTAGGAGACCGCACGTTTAAAAGATCGATGCAACTTGGATTTCTCTTTTGAGTACCTTCTCCTGAGGTGGAGATGTTTACGTGTATACATCTCGTCGTTTCTGAGATCTTTCGTTTGTTTGTTTGAGATTTATTTAGCATTATTGCTACAATTACATTCTTCTAAAAAACTAAACGATTACATAACATACAGATATTTAGAAAAAAACTAAATTTGCATCTCTAACAATTTTCACTGTCGATGAGATATTCCTTTAATTTTCTTTTAAACGTCTGTAAATTACAAGTAGACTTTATACCATTATTTAGTTTATTAAATTCAAGTAATCCTTTCTGAAATGATGATTTGCTAGTTATATTACTATTGCAAATTTGTAAATGAAAATCTATATTTCCTCTTGGATAATAATTGTGGTAATGATTATTCACTTCTAAGTAGTGTTCTAAATATTGTGGCAAAAGATGATTTTATATTTTAAACATAATAATAAGAACCAAATATGATATGGAATTTTTTATATTCAACCACTGCATAGAATTTATTTTGGTGTACTTATTTTTATTCAATATTATTCTCATAGCTTTATTATGCAGGACTTGTATTTTTGAGAATACAGCTTCATTCTCAGTGAACAAGATAATTGAACAATATAGTAAATGCGGTAGAATAATTGTATTATAAACTATTTTCTTGGAATATGTACCAGGACTATGGGAAGCCCTATAAAAGTAATTTGTTTTTTGACAATTTTTCAAATATGTGATGTATTCATAGTGGTCCTCAAACGTTAGCTTACTATCAATACGTATACCTAACTATTTAACTAATTCAACATTTTCAATTATTTCACCATTTATCCTAACTGTGATAGTATTTTCATTTACTTATTTCCCTATTAGCATACATTTTGTTTTAGAAGAAAGTATTCAATTTTAGTGTATTTACATTTAACCAATTTATGATTTTTGTCAAGTCAGAATTTAGCATTTTTAAAGCAGTGTCAATATTTTCGTCTGATATGTATATTAAAGTATCATCTGTAACTATCTGAAATTTACAATCATCCAAAATATTACAGATGTCATTAATGTATAAAATAAATATATAGTAGTGGATCTAGTTTACTACCTTGTGATATACCAACAGAAATGTTTTTTGATCTTAATAATGTAGATCCGATTTTGGTTTTTTAACTTCTGTCAATTAAATAGTTTTGTAGAATTTTGTATACAGATCCTTTGAATCCATAGTGATGCAATTTTGTAAGTAATTTATCCCTGTCAATAGCCTCAAACGCCCTTTTGAAGTCGAAAAACACTTTTGCGGTATGTTTCCTATTGTCTATAGATCTCTTCCAGTCCTCAACCATTTGTTTTTCCGTCTCAGTTGAGTGTTTCTTCCTGAATCCAGCTTAAGATTTGGTGAAAATGTTATATCCCTCAATAAATTCGATGACCTGTTGGTAAATAATTTATTTATCGGCCGCATATTGGTGTACACTCAGAATTCTCAACTATAAAAACAGGAGTTATGGTAGAGCACTTCAGTTTTGTTGGAAATTCGCCATATTTTAAACAGTAATTTATCAGGATTAATAATCTTGCTGCAATAATATCAAAACATTCATTAAGCACACTTTTAGATAAAATCTCACTCTTATTTTGATTTGATTTAATTTTTGATATAACCTTCTTAAGACGATTAATGTTTATTGTTCTAAACCCACTGAATGAAGCATTATAATCTGAGCTAATGGGACATTGGTTGGGATCCTCGTCAATAATTCATCTTTTAATGTCGTTGACACTTTCTATGAAATAGGTATTCATTCGATCTGCTATTATTTTTTCATTTGTTATTTGTTATTACCCCATCGTCGAATTTCATTTTAGATAATGTATTTTTTCTAATAGAAGAAACAATGTTTTCAATGTTTTCCAACGCCTTCCAGATTTGTTTGCTATTATTTTTACTCTCATCAATTTTGGCGTTGTAATATTTTTTCTTTTCAACTCGCAGAACTGCTACAGATTGGTTTCTTGATCTTGTGTATTCTAGCCTATCATTTTCACTTCCAGTAATCATAAACTTTTTATAAGTGTAGTAGTCTATTTTTAATTTAGAATCCTTGAACGTCTGAACCAAGGTGTCGGATTTTTCCTTTTATAAATTGTTGTCCTGACTGTACTTTCTTTCATGCAAATTTCACATTATCCAATAGGCTTGTATAGTAGCTATCAACATCAACAAACATCATCATTCATATCTTGCAGTAAAAGAGCTTCTCGTAACTTTACATAGTTGATATTAGTAATTTCTTCCACTTTGTTAGCATCAACTTCAAAACATATCCATGAATGATCACTGATCTTAGGAGTATGCATAACTTTTGCAATTAAATTTTGTTCGTTCGCTATTATCATATCTATAATTGTTATATTCCATAGAACTTTCTTTTTGCCAAGTTGATGGTTTGAATTATATGAATAAGAATGGTGTGAATTTACTAGATCATCGCATAAAATATTTTATTTAAAAAATTATGTGTATATTCATATAATAAACAAATATATCTTCAACTAAAATGTATTTACAAGCAATTAAATAGTTAATTAGAAAACTACAGCCAGCTTTACTATTCGTGAGTTTTTGTACCATACACCAATTATATACAAATACATAAGAAATAACTAAAATGCAAAATGACGTCTGGCAGAGTGTAATATCTTCTTTGCCTATTTTTAAAAGTTTGAATTGAAATCATTAATTTGATTCAGATGATATGATCAAAATACCAAAGGAAACGTTTGCCAGGACTAAAAACATGAGAAAAGAAAATTGCTAATGCAATAAAGATAATTTATGACATACATGTAGTTTGATGTTTTGATATATATAACATTAAAGATAGTAATTATCAACAGAGCCTGTATAGATAGCTTTCGTCTTTTGCAAAAACTTAACAGTTACGTGCAGATTCTTCAACAATATGGTTATCATAAACCTAAGCCTAAATCTAATACAGTGGCACTAGAAATAAGCTTGTTCAACAAAACTTCAGTCAGTTTGATACCATACATTACATACTTTGCATTTTAAACCATAAAAAAATAACAGGAAATTCAGAGATTGGAACAATCTACACTAAAAAGGTTCATAGACATGAAATCACGTATTTTTCACCGACAAAGGCAATCAATCACAAACACCTCAAGTTTAACGTATTTGTGATTACAAAAACTCTGTAGTATTTGAGTTTATTCTGCAAGCCTAGAACATATACGTATTCAATAAACGATTGTTAATACGTTAGCGTTGTTGCCAATTGTTAGTTTTGACACTGAAAACCGTAGCTCTTAGAAATCAAATGCATCAAAACTTTGGTTCCTATATGTTTTATACAGATTCTACTTACTGGTATGTGTACATTATTTTCAACGATTAACCTAAAATATTTATATTTTTATATAACAATATATAAAGTAGCAACGACAGAATAAAAATTGCGCGTTTCAATTCCCGACATAGATTATTTTACAATTCTTTTTCTTCGCAATGCGACACGCTAAAACCAAATAACTAGATACGTAAATATACTGATTTGACTAGAATAGTTGATTTGATCCAATAAGATGCAGCTTTAAAAACACCTTTTTATGCTGTCATTACTAACGATAACGAGCTAATCTTTTTTTAGTTTTTCTCATACATTCAAAATCCTGAAGATTAGTTCGAGGACTATAGGACTTTCCCCAAGGTTGCTTGATGTTATTCTGGAAAAAGAAATTGATAAATTCTATATAATCACATACAAAAAAACTGAGAGATTAAACAAGGTATCCCATCATTGATTAACGTATTGTCGAACGATTTGTAACTGCTTCCCTATGGAATTGAGGTCTACTTCAGATATGATAATCAAATTGTAAATTGTCCCAAAAATCATTTTTTTTAAAACAGAAACCAACTATTTTATAATCTCATCATGTTAAGCAATAAGAATAAGAGTAGTTTTGTATACGTGTATCCACTTCACAAATTAGTAGTTAAGAAAATATTTGCAAATACTCCTTTTCTATCAGCCTATAGGGCTTTATTTTTTGTTAGTTCAGCATTGTTGACCATGGCGCAGTGAATGATCAGAAATGTTTTGTATGAGCATAAAAGGAGAAAAAAAACAACCAATTCGTGGTCTCTAACCTCGATTGTCCACGTAATATTCACTGCTACATCTTTTTTTATATACATGTTCTAGTTAAAATAAGTTATTTGGTACCTACTACCGGTACAACCGTAAGTGCTACCATTTTGAGATTATTCTAGTCAAATCAAGACTGCGTTCGTAAATTAGAGTAGTACAAAGTACACTCTGTAAAAATTTAAGCGTTCGCAATTGTTTGATGAACTTGTTACATGCGTTCGGAAATATAACAAAACAAAGCTCAGGAGCTCCAGGGAACGGTAAAAGTGCGCTTTTCCGTGTTCAAAACCTTACCATTTTCATAGTTCACTGTTTGTTTATTTTACTTGGTTATCAAAAACTGCCCAAAATTGGCAGAATATATATTTTTCACTATAAATGGGCTACCTCGTATCTATAGGGTCTTGCATAATAAATACAATGGTCCCAGAAACCGTAGTTAGAAATGAGTCAGCTGCCATCAAGTGTGATTACATGACTGTAATGATTTAGGCGTTCTAAAAATAAAGTTTTACAGTATTCCAGAGTAAAATTTCATATGCCAATCTACATTCCATTACCGTGTACGGTTTTACATTGCCAAGTGATTTATAGACGCACCCCTACTATACTATAATCCCAAGTTTTCATAATTGTCAAATGTCACCTTTTTAAGTAATCAATTGCTGCAGTTCTATGAAGGACACCATGTATATGTTAGGTTCAAACACCGATTTGGGCCAATGGTCGAAAAAAACGACCAGTACGCGTTCTGGCCACCAGCATATTGCCAATGTCCGAAAAATCGCTTTCTGGCCGTTTAGTATAGATCAAAATGTGTTCTGGCTATCGTCATATTGCCAGAACGCGTCGAGCATACAAACAAAACGTCCAAAACCCGATTTTCTACGAGTCTAAGCTTGTATCGAATCTAAACCACCCTACTGTCTACTACTCGCAGTAAATGATCATCGCGTAGTCGATGTACGTCGTGTCGGTTAACCCGTTCGATAAGCCGTGCAAGAATGTCTACTAGTGCCATGGATAGGTTCGTGTAAAAATAAGTAGATGTAGGTATGCCGATACCCCTAAAGCACAAGTTATTATGTAGTAAATGTTTTCTGTTTCTGCTAAAACTGAAGTTATTTGTTTATTTTTTATTTTGAAACTTGTTATATAAGCAATCAAATATATTTTTTTATATTAAATTGGCCTTTGGACGTTTTGTTTGTATGTTCGACGCGTTCTGGCAATATGACGATAGCCAGAACGCATTTTGATCTATACTAAACGGCCAGAAAGCGATTTTTCGGACATTGGCAATATGCTGGTGGCCAGAACGCGTTCTGGTCGTTTTTTTCGACCATTGGCCGATATCGGTGTTTAATCCCAACATATACATTTCTTTCAATGAAGATTTGGATCAGATTTTTGACCCATTTATTTTTTTTAAATAGATCGAAATATTTATAACCCATGATCATCACCTTTTAGTATATGAGGCGATTAGACGTTATTGATTTGAATCCGGTTGGATTTAAGTGCAGCTTTTGTCAGAATATTTTGGTTACCTCGATCTCGAGACACTGTGCGAGCCGTGGCATTGTAAATAATACAAACATGAAAACTGGATATTTTTAATAAATTTTAATCCCACCGAATACAAACAGAAGAAATGGCAAAATTAACCCATCAAAGTTGTGTTGTGAAGCTGTGACCTAATAATCTCTAGCATGATATAATAATAATGATCCACTTCTACCATAGGGGTTAGGCATCCGTCAGATACTTGGACTTATAAATAGATGGAAGGGACTATTTTGGTTTAGGGTGATTGATATACATTCATGGGCCATGCATCTTCGGAAGATATTTGACATATCGCGAGGCAACACTCTGCAAGTTATTAGCCTTCCATGCTTTCGGGAAATTTTGCTAGGGATGCCCCGTCCATCTATTTGTTAGGTCCAAGGTCATACGTGATGAAAGTAACCTTTATATGTTTTCGAAGTTTGACATGAATTGTACGGTAACGTTTTAACGACACCCAGTATAAAAATGAATACTCTTTCAATGTGTGAATTTCAAATTAGCTACACACGGGCGAAAAAACAAGGATAAGCCGTATTAGAGCTCGGCGTGTAAAGGTTTTCCGAATATCGACTTTCCACTCACATAAACGGTTTTTGAGTTAAACATCTTGAGGCCGTCTGTCACAATACTTAATTTTGTACATAATTTGGTACCAAATTTCGTGAAAAAATTCGTTACTGAATTTAGTTCTCAATCTGTTAACAAATTACAATCCTGTCTGACGTGTAAATAAATTTTTGTAATAAATTTCGTACGAAATCAATCGCAATTGGTAGAAAAAACTATATGTCAACATCTAACTGCCATTTATCAGGTCAAAGTCATTCTAACCACACTTTATTTGCGACTTGCTACTTTATTCCTTTATTACTTTAAACAAATAGACAATTAGAGCGTATTTCGCATATATTATATGCGACTATGGCAGCAGCGTTTTGCGTTGTAGCTGCCTACCTCATGAGAACACGAAGTAAACGAAACCGTAAAAGAATTTGGTGCCGAAAATGGATCAGAGAGAGGGACCTTGGCATGGGTGTGCTCCATATACTGAATAAAGAACTTCTAGTGGATGATCCTGGTTCTTAAGTCATTCTGATTTTATCCAACGCAACTTTTCTCTTTTTATAGGCCTTGCTGTTTACAGCATATAAACAATCATATTTCTCGTTTAGTAGTATGTCATACTGCTCTTTTGATCATGACATCTTTTAAGTTTTCAGTCATCTATAATCAGGGTAGTTTTAAGAAACTGATGAACTCAACTGATAACATCAACTAATGAAAGTGTTTGAGGTTATATCAGTCACTGTACTGCTCCAAAAGCGCAGGAATCGTCTGCACACTTTTAGTACTATATTATTTAGAACAGGTTCTATAAAATTTAGCACTAAATTTGTTAATACAAAATTATGTACTAATTGCTGTCTGATACTATCCTTAATTTTGTACGAAATTTAGCATTTATGTCGGAAATAGGATATCCTATACATACCCATTTACCGGAGTCATCGGAATATCGTGGCAGAACCGCATTTTTTCGCAAAATGTTTCAGATGAAAAGCTGATTATAGTACCTTGACTACAAAAAATGACATTGATTTTGAGTTTTAAGGATATTTGAAGGTACGACTTCAAAATAGTAAGCGGAATGCTATATTTTTGACACCGGACATGAAAAAAGCGTGAGATTTTACGGTCAGATATGATGTTGTCCGCAAGGTTAAGGTTAAGTTTCAAGGTCAAACGTAAATATCGGATTATTTTGAGAATGTTAAAAAACTGTGAAGGTCGATGTCAAAGATATTTCAAGGTCACAGTCAGATACCTCTTTTCCACCCCACTACCTTTGAAATACCTAATGAACAATACATTTTGATTTGACCTCAAGATGACCTTGAAACTTTGAGTTTGAGGTCATGATCATATCTGATCGTAAAATCTCCCGCTCTTTTCATGTCCGGCATCAAAAAAAGGGTATTCTGTTTACTATTTTGAAGTGGAGTTTTTTATTTGACCTTAAATGACTTTGAAATTTAACATTGAGATCAATATCATATCAGATCATAAAATCTCCTGCTCTTTTCATTTCTGGTATAAAAAATGGAGCATTCCATTTACAATTTTGAAGTTGACCTTCAAATGGGTTTAGTAAATATTTTTTTATGTACATAGCCACAAACATTTTTAGTGGTCACCTTGAGATTTTTTTTATTATATTATCCCACAATTACCTGTGCAACACGGGTACCAGTTCGTTGTCCAAGCTCTTCATATAAATTGGGGGCAACTTTGTGCCATTGCTCCCAGCAACGTAGGATACATTGTCCGGTTGAAGGGTGGCCCTCACTGCAATTTTTTGAAAGCTATTGGCCAGCAGGAGGTCCAGGTACTTGACCAACGCGTCACAGCATGCTTTGGCGATGGTCTCAGACAGTCTAGACACATCCACCGGATCCTGGTTCTTCGGGTTCTCCTGTCCGCTCTGGATCACGAACACCTCGGTCCATCGGATGATGCGGTTGCCATTCAACGACACATGGTTCTTACCGTTGTGTACTCTGGAAGGCAAGAAAAAACATATATTAGTTCAAGGATGTCTCGATAGATACTACGAAAATTTATTTTAAGACAGAGCCGAAATTTTTTGAAAAAAAGAGAAGCTTGTTTATATCATCAGAGTTCTTAAGTATGGGAGTTACGTTTTATAAATTCCCCAAATAACCATATCCGCCATTTCTAACCTGTTGGACTCAATTAAGTAATAATTTGAGAAATGATTTGATTCAGGCAATTAGTGCGTTTGTTTGAATAGGCTTTATCCTTGAGAAATCCTCAAAGTATGTCAAGTGGTGTTAAATTGCTAGTGGCTACAAGAAGTCACGCGGCCATCAGGAAACGTCTCTGTGAATATTCCAAAGTTTCCCGCGTCGTATGATACGTCACCCTATCTTGATGACAGCACATACATATTAATATTTTCGGCAATGTTTGCCGATGACATTCCACCATAGTCATTTTAATGAAAAAAGGTGAATTTACCTGGTTTAATCGGCGTCAAAACAAAAATGAGCACTCGATCACCGCTTTTATTCGCCTGTCGCTGCCTTCCCGAGGCATTCATGACCCACGATCCAATAGGAGAGCGCGAATTGGAACGTCGCGCACTAGTGTTTATTTTGACGGGGCGTAAATGAGATTTGAATGAACAATAGTACGTTTGCACAATTCTTGTGCGTTCCTCCGTCGTTGAACGTAATTAACTTGTGCTCATTTAAATCGCCACATATTTATAAGGACACTTTTTATATACATAGTTTGCCTCAAGCACTTAAATGAAGTGTTCATTTTTTAACGCATCAACTAGAGAACCAAAATGCTTACCTCATTGAAGGAATTCCACTCAGTGACAAGCCGTCGATAGAAGAAAGTATACCCAGATTGAAATTGACATCGTTTTCACCCCAGACGATATTGACTGTTTCATCTGAAGGAGAATTGACAGGACCACATGAAATCGTGTGATTCTTCATAGCTCTGAGGTGCTCTCTAATTTGCTGCATATGTTCTGGAAGAACCTATGAAACGACGTATAATTATAGAGAGGTGAATAATTGTCAAATATATTCAATTCAGTATACACAAATGTTAATAAAACAACGAGCACTCTAACCTTTTTAAGAATTCGTGAATGCTCTCATTTCATATGAAGGATAAGACATATGCAAACTGCCAAGAGTCAAATGCTGATTTATTTTTAAAATTATATGCTGTGGACGCGGAGGTATAAGCAAATCTAAGAATTTTCAGGATTAGCGTTCCCAGACTTCGTTTTTGTTTTTCAATTGCAGATAATTTTTTGAAGTGCTGAAAAAATGAAAATTTAACAAATCTCATACTTTTTGTTTCTAACCTTTCTGATCTTTTTGAGTGTAGTTGAAATACTTTTTAAGGTGTTAAAAATGATGACTCTTATATATCGTTGCAAGTGAAGAAGCTTCAATAGCTTGGTCTTTATTGATTTGTCAGTCCGCATATGTTGAATTTGGGCATTCACAGTTTCCATCGTCACAGTCGTGTTGCCAAGTAGGGCTGCAGAATTCCATTAGAAGTTATAAAACAGGACACAATTTTCTTTTAGAGATAATTATTTTTAAACATAACATCAAGCCTCAAGGGAAAGGTTATCCCTCACACGCTCCAAGCTCCCTCGTAATTATTCCTAAAGTTTCGTATTCTCAGAATTCTTCAATGACAGAAAATGAAACTATAACTCGCGGCAACAATCCGAGAGGAGTTTAGAAGAGGAATAGCTTACAGTAGTATAAAAACTATATCTGTCGAAAAAAAATTTAGTTATAAGGCTAATTATTGTAAATATAGGATGCAGATATGGATGTTTTCTTAGAAAAAATGAATCGAATATTATTTAATCTTCTAACAAAATTCAAAAAGTCGCAAATTTGCGTATGCGGAGATTTTAGTGTCAATTTCGTTTTGAAGCCAACAACTAGAAAATCTTTTGGGTCGTTTATCTTCCCAAAATATTGTACCGGTAATCAACTCTCCAACCAGAAGACATAACTGCATTAATAATATTTGTGTTAATTTTCCAAATGAACTCTACGAAGCTACGAAGATCCCAAATGGAGATCATGCTCTAGCTCAAATTATAGAAATAAAATTACAAAATATGAAATCCAGTCACAAAAATAAAATTATCACCCACAGGGACACAAAAAAAAGTTACTATCCCAGGAGAACTAGGAAGGGGTTTTTATTCCAGGAGATAATGTAAATAACAAATTTAATACTTTTTAACAAAAGGGCTTAAAAATTCTGGGCGGAGACTCAAGGAATTATATATAACACTACTAAATACAGTGCAAAAAAAAATCTATAGGAATCTCTTAAATAAAGCCAAAATGATGTACAATGGTAATTTAACATGAACATTTTTAATAATAAATCTAAAACCGCATGGAACTTGATTAATCCTAACAGAAAAACTAGGAACATAAACATTAGCATTGCGATAAATAATACTCAAGTAAATGACCCCAAAGAAATTGCAGAACAATCCATTAATTACTTTAATTCTATACTACATCAAATTTCTAGTACAGCTTCAACCATTGCAGAAAAGCATAATAGTAAAATGTCTAATTATCCTCCATCCCCAGGAGATACTTTTCCACCCAGCAAAGGAGCATGACATTTTTGATATTATCAAAGGTCTGAAAAACTCAAACGCAGTCGTAGAAGATAAGTACTGTGATAAAAAAATGTTCTCATTTAATGGCATACCCACTAGTACATATTAATTGTTTCTTGTAGAAGGTAGAGAGGTAGAGATTCAGGCTTCTCGAAGATTAAAATGTTCAGTAGGTGTCCCACGGGGGTCCATATCAGAGCCACTTCTGTATATAGTGCACGTGAACCAAAACTGTATCATGTTTGCTGATGACACCTCATTACTTATCCCTTTTACCATAGTTTCTTGTGATGTGGTGTTTTATGGAGTTCAATAATGCAAGTTCTCTATACATCCTTGAAGCAGGTACAGTCAACTAAATTTTTAGGAAATCATATACGAGCCCCTTCCCACTTCAGTTGGCCCACTTCAAGAATTGTACCAAAATATGCTAAACATGACGAAACTATTTACTTCTAAAACAATTTATTTTCGCAAAAACATTTTAGATACACTCTAGTCGTAAAAAATACATATTTGAAATCACTTAGACCTATAACTAATAGAACATCTGAACAAATAAACAATGTGCGAATAAATGCGCGAAGTTAACAAAGCAACAATTGAAAGATTACCATTGGGTAACATCACCTTTATTTTTTATTACGGCTGAAATTCTTTAAGGCAATAGTGTTAACCAAGTTTTGGCAAAAATTTGGTGTAAAACAATATTTCCCATATTTCTTGAAGCTTTTGTCTCAGTTCGGTGCTTCAATAGGTGACAGATCTGGACTGCTAGAAACCCATTTCAAAAGTGGTACATTATTTTCTTCCATCCATTTTATAGCCTTTTTTGAGGTATGGCACGCTGCACCACCTTGCTGAAACACAAAATCTTGGCCAGATGTCAAACATTATTCCATCACTGGTAAAAGCGATTCTTCTAAAATTGCTAAATATTTGTTTGTATCCACATTTCCATCAATAAAATGAAGTTTTCCTACTCCTTTTGATGACATATTGCCCCAGACCATAATGGATGCTTTTTTGCGAATAACTCTACTGCGACTGTCACCAACACAAACTTCGAATCGGGCCTCATCACTCCATTGTATTGCACACCATTGTTGAGGTGCCCATTGTCTATGTTCTTTAGCCCATCTAAGCCGATTTTTCTTTTGCAGTGGAGTTAATAGTGGCTTTTATTTGGCCTATAAACAAGTTGTGCAACTTTAGGGTTTTTACTTCACTTTTTTTATAAGAAAACTTACCTTGCAAGTGCTAAATCCCAGTTTGTGGGCCAATCTATGAGTTGTAGACCTCGAAATTCTCCTTCCAACAGCGTCACTCCACAGAGCACTTAATTGTAAATAATTGGCACGCCTGTTTTTCACGATTATTCTTCTTAATGCTCTTCGGCCGGCATTTGTGATATTACTTTTTTTTCACATATCGTGGCTTAATATTAACTGAATCAGTTACGTTATATCTTCTAACAATATTTCTCACACTGTACCGCGATAAGTCTAACAAAGTTGCAATTTCTGAGTTTGATTTCCCAGAATTAAAAAATTTAATTATCAGTAACCGAATTTTCTCACTAATAACCTTTCCTCTACCCATTTTGAAAATCTTAACTACCCAAAACTATTTTAAACGTATTCTGATAAAGTTGGTGTTTTCTACTATACTTTGAAGTTGAGTCATTAATTTTCAGATAATGATTGTAGAAGGAAGATAAAACAAAATATGTGTGTAAAAATAAAAAAATAAATAAAAAAAATGTTACCTTGTTTAATAAAGTATCGTCCCGACAAGTATTTCAGTGCGGACCTGTATTTGATCGTGCGGTCTTGGAGCAGCATGCCCTGACCTGTGAGGTCTTAAGTCACCTGATTCACGAGCCCTTTGTACTACATTAACAAAGGCACGAGGGGTTGGTTGCACTCGATTGGGAAACCTACTCGCATAAATCCGTGATGCATCCGGGAGCATTTTGTAAATACTGCCCCCCCGTAAATAAGAATCATGTCCACAAGTTCAGCATTTTCGTAAACATGTGCCATTTTTGATTTCGTTTGAGCCACGCAACAAACACTACTATTCACTAACGCGTTATCGACTGACGAAAAACATCGTGATAAACGTTTCAAATTCTTTCGCTTTTTTGTTTCCGATGCGATGAACCGGTCAGGCGGATTATATCCGTTGTCGCCAAACACGAACATATAATATTATTATTGAGACAGGGCGGTACTCAAACTTTCAAAGGGCTATAACTTTGTTACTTTAATTTTACCAGAAAACTGGTAAAGGAAAAAAACATTTCTTTTGATCAGATCTACTCACTGTTAAAATAAATGACTCAACTTCGAAGTCACCCTGTATATTATCAAAATATTAATTGTTAATGTTTTAAACCTATAACACCCTGCTACATTTTTATTATTTGTGTTTGATAAGAAAAAAACTAAGATTTCAATAGTTGGGCCAACTGAATTGGGAAGGGGCCGGTATCTGAAAACTGTAGCTGGAAGATACAAGTGGAAGAAGCATGCTGGAAAATAGTCCATATTTGTTACTCTCTACAGTATATTCAGAGAAGAGATAGACCGGACATAAACAAGACCACGTGATCATCGAACGCTGTAACATTCGGCAGGGACGTATTAAGAGTCACGCAGTACATATTTTAGATAGTAGATGCTGCTTTGCGTAACTTTGTAGTAAATTAGCACAATTCGATGTGTATACGATTGGTGATGGATATAGGATCATGTGGGGGTGGGGTAAGAAATATATAATGATGTAAATATACATACGGGTTTCAAAATTTTCGCTTCGATTTCCAGCTTCGGATGCCGCCTGATGTTTGGTGAAATACAGTCGAATATAATCTCAAAATGGCGTTTAACTTAGCCTAAATTAAAAATAATCGTATATCTCTTAAAATTGCTTTTAGAATATTGATTAGTATATTTTTTGATTTCTAGGTAAATATGTAACCAAATTAAAACGTTCAAAACGTAAAAAAATGTGCATGGTTGAACATTGCCAGAAAGTAGATTCTTGAATAGGTTTTGCCAAAATGGGTTCAAAAATGTCAATAATTAATTAAAAAATACAGTAGCTTTATAATTACTTATAACTTACCGAATTTGATGAACGACATCTTTTATTGGACAGATGAGCTTGATGAGCTTTCATCATCGCTACTGCCTGAAGCACCAACGTCAATAATGAATGGCTCGACTTGTTCCTCTAAAATATTGTCCAGTTCCCACATTCTCTTTTCAACTTTGCCTTTCACGTGCTTAATACAGTTTTCCCATTTTTGCGCTGTTATTAATTCTAGTGCTTCTTTGAAAAGTCCTTTGAGGTCACAAAATTTAAAAGCTGTATTGTGCTTAGCTATATAATTTTTAACCTCTGCCCATATGAGCTCAATGGGATTGAGCTCGCAATGGTATGGGGGTAAACGGAGCACAGTTTTATTTTGACTTGCTGCCATTTCGTCAATGGCGTATTTTTTATATTCCGCCTTGTGATCCTTGACAATTCTTAATAATTGTACTTTCAGCATTGCTTCTTCAAAGTTGATATTTTTCGAGCGGAGCCAATTTTGAACATCAACTTTCCTTGAAGCCGTTGTTGGGACCTTCTCCATTCTTCGAGAATGATAAGGCGCATTATCCAACACAATTACTGCGTTTTCCTCTAAGTTCGGTAAAATTTTTGAAAACCACTGTTCAAACGATTGGCCATTCATTTCCTCGTGGTAATCTAAAGTTTTCTTAGACTCAAAGCACCACAGACCGTCAACAACAAATCCATCCCCACTGCCAATATGGCAGATAATGAGCCTTTTCCCTTTACCTGGAAATAGAAGTACTAACTGGTGTAGATTTATTTCAATAAGCGAACCTTTTTCAAATGTTTTCATCACATTCAGCGAAAAAACATTAAGGCATGAGTATCAGATTGCTATAATTGGGATTATTTAGTCATATTGAAAGAAAGAATATTGAACGTCGTATGATTACTCAGCGCTTCACAATTTAATTTAAAGTTATAAACCTTTAAAAAATGAATGATCAGGAACCTGAAATACGCGCAAATATTAATATTAACAAATTATAACTTTATAAAGCTTAAAGTATGAATTAAAATGATTAGAAATATTAGGAACGGTACACAATATAAAACTTAGTAACTTTTTTTAAGTTTATAATATTCGACATATTTTAAGATTATATTAAAAAATTATTGAAATATCGAAAACACATAAAAACATGGCTTAAAAAAGTTCTAACAAATGAAAATGACAATAAAACATCCACGCATTTTATCGAAAGTTATAAAAGTTTTGTTACTTGTAATAAGTTTTATCTGCCCCCTGGAATTAATGTTTAGAACCTTGTTCCCAAGGTTTGAAAAACACCCGATTGTTGTCTATTACTCGTATTTACCTGCTGGATTTTTTAATCCGGTGGACAGTCCATCTAGAAAGGCCCTCCTGGATGAAGTTACAGAATCATCAACCCATACTTTACTTGTAGTGTGTCCTGCGTTTACCCACGTTTCATCAAGGTAATAAATCTTCCTGTTTTGATTTCTATATTTCCCAATTTTTGTTAAATAATTCCTCCTCCATAGCACAATTTCTTCTCTATCCAGTAGTAAACTATTACGACCCCGTTTTTTCCATTTGAAATTTAAATGCTTCAGTAACGCATGGAAAGTTGATCGTTTGAAATTTGGCAACGTTGTATCTCCATTTACCTCCTGCAGTACTTTATCTATAGTAGGTATTTCATTACTAAAGAAGAATTCATGCACTTTCCTCCTAATCGCATGCTTATCAGCTTCATCCAATGATTTAACAATACTTTTGCGATGTTTACTGGTCATTGGCTCAGAAAAGGTGTGATTTTTTTGTATTGTCTTAACACATTAAACACTGATGCGCGACACACCCCAACTTTGTGAGAAACCTTCACAACAATTTCTTTGATGGTTGATGCCTCGTTCTCCTCGCGCTCGATCTTATATATATTCAAAATGACCTCTTTCATTTCTGCACTCAGGTGTCTTTTTTTAGAGCGTTTCCTAGGTGGACTACAGGAGTTTACAACTTCATCGGCAGTATCTGTACTACTGGGCATTTTGCGCAAGCAGTTGATAACAATAACAATCAATAACAAGGTATAACAATAACAACGGCAAACTCAACAACTTAATAAGATAACAAACGAAAACGTCCAAAGAAATATCAAATTGCAATGATGCACACGACATACGTAACACGTCTGAACCTGAATGTGACTCTGCCTTGATACGACTGCTCTGCCGCTCGGCATAGGCATTTAATTGCGAATTGACCAATGAGGGCTCCTGTTTTACGTCGAGACGGCGGCGTTAGCGTGAAAATCACCCGAACCTTTTGTTTACATCCGGTCTATCTCTTATCTGAATATACTGTATACCAGTTACGCAGCACTGTACACTAAAACCAAGTCCAAGATAGAGTTGATGTAAACATAGTCATGCACTGCACACACGTATCTCGAAGGCTGACGGTTTGTACAGAGTCGTATTCAGCACCTTTTTGCAATGAATGATGCCAAACGATTTATCGATTGCGGAAGCTATATCTTAGAAAAAATTCTTCATGATTGCGACTGAAGTAAAATATGGCAGATCTATAACACTATGCGCACTATAAAAGACTTCCATTGGATTTTCCATAAATCATAAACGCGCCATTTGAAAAGGAATGTAATCATTTTAATTCTACGTACAACTATTAACATTGTTTATCCGAATGTTGAACTTGAGCTGTCATCCTCATCACTTGTATCATTCTGGCCAAATTCAATTATCAGTGGTTGGACTTATCTTTCTAAAATATTATCGAGCTCCCACATCTTTGTCTCGACTTTTGTTATCACATGCCGAACACACTTGTCCCATTTCTCGGCTCCGATTCTGCTTAGGGCTTCATCAAAAAGTACCTTGAGGTCGACAAATTTATACGTAGTGTTATGTTGTGCCACAAAGTTTATAACATCCGCCCATACGAGCTCGATGGGATTTAGCTCACAGTGATATGGGGGCAGACGAAGGAAGGACTGTTTTGTTATGGCTAGCTGCCATCTCATCGACTGCATATTTTTCGTATGCAGCCTTATGTTCTTTGACAATTTTCAATAGCTGGACTCTTAGCATTGAGTCCTCAAAGCTGATATTCTTTGCTCGAAAACAATTTTGTATTTCAACTTTTTTCGATGAGATACAAGGTTCTAAGAATCTGGTTCGTCAACAATACGATGTAATTCAGATACAAACATAGCACGCGTAGTTAAGTCCGGAAAGAGAAGACTGTTCAGCCAACAGATAGACAGACCGACGTAAACTAGTGTCATGAATGTTATTTTGAATTCGGAATTCCTGGTCTATGCGTGAGAAGTAAAATATTGTAGAAACAAAATGATTTCAATTAAATAAAGTATACAAGCTAAGAAAAGTTAACGTTTTCTTGATTATATCCTGAAATATCAAATTACTTTGAAAGACAAAATAATTTAAAGGATGTTCAAGTATCTTTTGTTAAGTTACGATTAAAAGTTTACCTGATGGATTTTTCAAACCGGTGGACAGTCCATCTAGAAATGTCCTCCTAGATGAGGTCACGGTTTCATCGACCCATACCTTAGGAGTAGTATGACCAGCATTAACCCAGGTTTCATCCAAATAATAAATTGTCCTTTTTTGCTTCCTATATTTTTTGATTTCGGTCAAATATCCTCTTCTCCAGATTATGAGTTCTTGACCGCTTGAAACTAGGCAACATAGCATCTTCATTTACTTGTGTGAGTACTTTTTCCACCGTGGGTATTTCATTAAAAAAAAAGTATTCATGCACTTCCCTCCTTATTGCATGTTTATTAGCCTCATCTATCGATTGTATAATGCTTGGGCGATTTTGATTTGTCTTAGGTTTGGAAAATGTATGATTAGCTTTATATTCCCTCAAAACATTAAAAATCGAAGCGCGACATACTCCAATTCTATCAGCAACTTTCGAAGCGACGTCTTCGACCGAGGATGTTCCATCTTCCTCTATCTCCTTTTTGAACACATTCAAAATAACCTCTTTCATCTCGATACTCAAATTCTTCTTTTGGATCGTTTTCTAACTGGACTCAAGCAACAACTCACAGTCTCGTCAGCAGTATCTGTACTGGACATCTTGGATTACAGATCACAGTAATATATAACAATAACAAATTATAATAACTATAAAAAATCCAGCAAATACAATAAAAACTTAACAAAAGCAAATGAAAACCGCGAAATGAAGAAATACTAAAAAACTAAAAAAGCAGGATGCACGCCAACACGCCACGCAAACGCCTGATTGCGACTCTGTATTACGGCTGCTCCCGTACTGACGTGGCAGAGGTATGGCGGCAATGAGCGCTGCCGTGTCCACCTGTTGCTGGCCGATCACGTGAATATCACGATTGGCGTTTGTTATGTTCAACTCTATGTTTTAGTATAGATAAATCTATTTTATTAATATACTTTGTCGATTCGTACGGTATATTAGCAAGGGCAATGCCAGATAATGTTTGTTCTACAAAAAAGCGACCAGAGGTATATCTGGTGCGCATAGAAGAACCAGCTGCAGACAATTATATAAAGTTCTTGATATTTTAACATTAGTATCAGTGTATATTTTCCAACTGTTTTCATATGTTAAGACCAACATAAATTCTTTTAAAAAATTAAATAAAAATAACTACTAAACTGGGAATCAGTTACTTGGAACACCCTCACACAGACTGTCCACCATGGAACATAGTTCAAATTTAATGGGCATCAAGGTATTTCATAAATTGCCTGATAATATTAAAAACCTTCCTCGCATAAGCTCTAAAAGAAATTTAAAAGAAATTTTGACAAAACATTAGTTTATACTATGGAGGAATATTTTTCGGAAGGTTTGAATCGACAGTTCCTGTGAGATTTGATGAGCAAAGTGCTCTAGTCCGATGTATCTCATGTGTATTTTGATGTTTTAACGTTGTTGTTTTGTTGTTTTCAATAACATAAGCTGTTTTTTAGAATCATATATGCATAATCTTTTTTCTTTGTTTTAAATTATAGGTTTACATAACAGGTACCATATCGTTCATTTGGAAGAAAAGGGTTACATCTCAAAAATTTAAATTTTCCGTTTTAATGCGTTAATAATTCAGAAAATGTGGTTATATTTATGTGGAAAATGGTTACAGCAGTAGTTGTAGCCGTTTGCCGAGAGATGGCAGATGAAACCATTTTCTACATAAATGTAACCACATTTTCTGAATTATTAACGCAATAAAACGGAAAATGATAATCTAAATAAATGAATATACGTACCTGAATCATCAGCCCATCCTCAACAATATTTGACTTTGCAGTCAGCCCGCTGGTAGACTTGAGCGCCCCATTGAACACGATGAAACTGGCTCCCGTTATCTTTCTAGGCTTGTTCTGTATGTTGATCGCATGGGTGGAGTAGCAGTCTTCGTTGCCCTGCGTGTCCTGGATGCACACCAGATGCGAGTCCGCTTGAGAACTAAAGTTGCCTGCAAACGCGAGGATGTGGTCGCTGGAGTTATTGAGGGATTTCACCACTTGGTCGTACCGGTTCACGGGGATGCTCACCGTGGTGTTCTTGTCCTCCATGTGGATTGTCAGACCGCGGATTTGGGGTAGAGAGTACGAGAAGTTCCTTGAACGAAACAAAATTATGAGTTCTTCGCAATCAGGTCAACCTTACTAATATTTGGGATTCAATCGAAAGGAACGAAAAAACTCCTCTAATAATATTTTTAGGCATTTACGAGACCTATAAAATGAGACCACACATAAAAAATCCGACTAATAGGAAAAAAGCTATTGCCAAAAACCTAGTCATTACTTGTTGGTAATGCGGCGATAGTATCATGCAGACACTTGAAAGTACTCAAGTCCGTATTGTTTATACTTATAAACAACCGCAACAAAATTCAAGTAGTTTTTGAGAATTTACATATAGATTATTTCAAAAAAAAACTGCAAGTAACAGTTTTTAAGTATAATCCATGCGGTTTTATGACGTTGATATCATTATTTTCACAAACTAATGAATGGGAAACACTGAGTTAATGGACTTGATGCAATTATTTTTTAAGATCAAAAAATCAGTTAAGCTGGTAATTCAAACATAAGCAGTGTCAATAAATATCAGATAGTGAACTTATCGTAGTCTCACCTAAAATCAGCTAACAAATTGATGATGGTATGCCCAATCTCTACGAATACGCTATCTCTATTTCTCGTAGATATTATAGGACTGGGATAGTACCGGTACTCTGCACCTAACCTCAAAACGAGCCTCAGAGGGAACAACTTCGCCCATGGAGTTTCCCATCTATGGATAAGAATGCCGATGACGTAAGGGTCCTTGGGCTTGATCACGTTCTCCATACATTGGAAAGTGGGGCGAATGTAGACGAAACCAGCGTGGTTCTTCGAGTCTAGAAAATTGGGCGAGTTGTGCAAGGATACGCCCAGTTCACTTACCGAGTTGCCTTTCACAGCATCACTGAAATGAATATTGTTCAACCAATTGTTACAGTTATAAGTTTGAATCAGACAAGCAAATGTCAAAATTTCAGCTAAACAGTTCAAACCATATTCTTGTTCATAAAAACAGTTACATAAGAATGAATAAACTGTTTTTCACTATGCTATTTGAGTTTCACCCAATTCATTACTCTCAAAAGTACATACTTTAATGCAAATATGTTACTTGCTGATAGGCTAATCACCTCAATAGTTGTCAGAATTCTGACGAAAAAGTATTTGTACCATTCTACATAAAAAAATCACATATTTTAGTCTGAATAGCAAAGTTACAAATCTGGCAAATATTTGACATTTGATATTGTGAATGTTGTACTGCGTTTTGAGATGTATATGCAATTTGACGAAATAAAGTATGTTATCGTAAAAATTCATTGGAACATATTTTGGAGGTTAATGGATCCTCCGGATGACTGACATTACTGTTTAGAAGCGTAAAGTGAATACTTTTTCAATACCAATATAGTCCACTGATGTGATGGAAGATATCCTTAGGCACTGTCACTTCTGCATTGATGTATTCGATCAAGTAGACAACCTCGTCTTGGCCTACGTTAATTAAGCCTTCGGTTGAGAAACACCATGCCCACTTATTGATACAACAGCTCATGTTAATTAGTTTGAGATGGACGTACAGGTTTATGTGGATGGCAAACGTCAATTGATCTTTCTTCAAGGTTTCTATAAGGGCTGGAGCATTAGAACACTCTGGAATCAGAATAAAAAGAATATCATGTCAGTTATAAAATTGGAGCAGCAATAATAAAATTATATAATAAAATAAATCGCTTCCGGTATAATAAAAATTTTTATAGTAGACTTTTTGTGTGCTTGAAATGCTATCGGGTGGGGCAGTGGATGGAAACAAAAAAATTTGCCCTTACAGCTTGCGAGCATTCTGAACTGTACACAATCGTTGCGGCATCCTGAACATTTTCTGCTATTTGGAACAACCTCAATCTGGCCATAATAATGCTCAAAATGTACTGCTTTCTCAAGTTTGCGAGTGTTTGTTCATGTTTTAAGGAATACCTCAGCACCAATAGAGCCACGTGGCGGTACAAGCCAGTCAATGGGCCACTTTAGTTCTACAGAGGTTAATAATGAAACATGATAAAGGAAAAGTATTTTGAATAACTATATTCTATAAACAAGGAGAGACATGGACCTCCCTTTTTTATGGTGGAAACTATTGTCACGGCATGTAAGCTAATATAAGTTATCATGCACACTTCTGCATCAAAATAAGATGGACCTATCGTTACATTATAGATAGTGAAATCATGTGCCGTGTCGATACGTTCCCACGTTTCTTCACATATTCACTTTCTCTAAATATCGCAGCATTTAATGATCGACTACTCTGCTTTAATGGACGATCTGGGGACACCTTCGCACCGACGAACCGTTGGTGGAGCTAGGTCTCGATGGTGCCGAGATCGTGTAAAAATCTACATTAGGAGCTTTTCCCAGTTCTACTAACTTCAGGCAGTTCAAAAATAGGAATAACAAAGTTTCTTTAAGCTCCTCAAAGCAGCCGCGGTGCCCTGGCATGTAGGCTTCACCTGCGCGAAGGCTTCGGTGTAAAAAAAAACTGAGCGATATACTAAGAAGATGAAGACCTTGAAGATCTACTGGAGGAGATAATGGAAACCCAAAAACTTGAATTTCGTGGAGGAAACAGTGCCACAATTCAACAGCATTAAGTTTCTGGAACATTTTCGGGTGAGCAAGTGGCAGAATGAAATTTCATTTTAAATTTAGTGTATAACACCGTTTGTCATTCAAAGACGTTATTAAGTCCTTGTAGTATTTTAGTATTTTTACTTCTTTCTTCTAGTGAGAGTCTGCATATGCAGGGCGATTCAAATTCGGCACTCACCATTGGGATCTTGGACACTGTAGGGGATACGAAGTTGCTTAAATGGGGTAATCAACGAAATGACACTTAGAAAGTTTCGAAATTCAAAGTACTTCCGGAGGGTGACGGAAAAAAGTAAATTTTCCCAAAATCGTTTAGATTTTTTCCTGACTTTATTTATATTTGGATTTTAAAATAAATTGCACATTAACATTGCCACGTGCCATCGTTACTTATTCTCGTCTACAAGATGGCGTAATCAAATTTTCAATTTGACATCTCTTCTTTCGACTTCCATCATCAACTTTATTTTTTTATACGAACGCTATATTAGAATTTTGTACATTCAAATGGACTTTTCAGCCCTAAATTCAGTGACGTATTTCGTTAGCTCACCATAAATTTGTTGGATGGAAATTATAAGGAAATAAAAAGATTATGGTGAATCCTGAACACGAAATGAAATTTTTATTGGTGGTAATAACAATAATAACCAGAGGTCTTCAGTTTTCCAAACTCTGTTGCTATGCAAACAAATGAAATCTGATAATTTCAAGGCCTACCTAGGAACTACTGGAATAAATAAGGTTTTGCAATGTCAATGTATGACATACACACTTTTGAAATCATAATAAAAATTCTATTCATGTGTGTAAAAATCCAATATGGCGTCTATAAGAAAAAATTAAGTTGATGCTGCAGGACAAGAGACGAAACGTCATATTGAAATTCTGATTGTGCTATCCTGTAGAGGAGAAAATGTGGCATAGTTGATGTGCAATTTATTTTGAAATCCCATCACAAATACAGTCAAGAGAACATTAAAATCATTTTGATTATCTGAATATGCAACTTTGTCACTATTTAACCGACCGTATCCCTTAAAAGTTCTCAATGGTGAGGGTCGAATTTAAAATATCCTGTATAGGGAAAATACCATTTTCACACCAGCAGAAACAGTCGGCCACTCCCTCTCCGAGGAAACCCGTAAAAAAAAAGCTGTATCACAAAATCTCCAGAATTCGTAATTTTTTTACCAGTTTTGGGTTGGACTTACACACCTAGAATATATAAATACTGTTTGTGCATACACTTCGAGGCTGGGCGACAAGGGAACAGGGAACAAAAACACTACTATCCGAGTTTTATTAAAAGCTATTCACAATACTTTGTACAGGGTGGCGCAGAGGAAACGCATGTTTTCTGACCGAATGGTATTTCGCACAGAATAGGGATATGACCTCGCCGCACCGCCAGCAGAGAACACATGCGATGCAGTTTCAGCCATGGCACCGTGGATGACGGAGCATCGTGTGTTTGCCGTCGAGCAATTTTTTCGAAACGATGATTCTGTAGTGATCGTGCAACGTTTATTCCGTCGACAGTTCAATGTTGAACGCCACGGGCCAATTCCAGATCGAAACACAATACTCCGATGGGTTGAAGCATTTCGAAGTACTGGATCCGTAATGAAGAGGAAGCCACCTGGCCTTCCCCGTACCGTGCGGACTCCAGGCAATATCGAAACAGTGAGAAGAGCGGTCCTTGATAGTCCCCAACGGTCCACTAGGCGCCAAGCTCCAACTCTGCGTATGTCCCGTCGGTCGTTACAACGCATTCTGCATGACGATTTACAATATCATCCGTACAAGATAATGATCGTGCAAGAGCTAACGGAAAGCGATTTTGCACAGCGTAGAGAATGTTGTGCGAGAATGCGGGCCATTTTTGCTGACGATCCTGACGTCGTCATAATGATGAGTGACGAAGCACACTTCCATTTAACAGGATATGTAAACAAGCAGAACTGTAGGTATTGGGCGGCCGAAAATCCACGAGAGCTACACCAACGACCCTTGCATAGTCAAAAATTAACTGTGTGGTGCGGAATCAGTAAATTAGGTATCGTTGGTCCTTACTTTGTTGAAGAGGAAGAAAGAGCAGTAACAGTTACTTCAGCACGTTATGTTCACATGTTACAAAATTTTCTGTTACCCGAACTTCAACGGCAACAAGTAAACATGGGAGAGCTGTGGTTCCAACAAGACGGTGCCACAGCTCACACAGCGAGAGCATCAATGGAATGGATTCGGCAGATGTTTCCTGAACATGTGATTTCCCGTTTCGGCGATGTCCCTTGGCCCCCACGCTCCCCAGATTTGTCCGCATGCGACTTCTTTTTGTGGGGTTACCTTAAGGATAAAGTGTACCCTCACAAGCCTCGTACGTTACAGGAACTGAAAATTGCTATTCGTCAAGAAATTGCAAGAATACCACAAGAAATGATTTTACGTGTAATGCACAACTTTCAAGAGCGGTTGGAGATGTGCGAGCGCGAAGCAGGGCGACACTTGAGTGACGTTATTTACCATCATTAGTTTAAAAGTGCACTATCATTACTTTATTTAGCTGTAACTGAAACAAAGTTAACTTGAAAATAAAAAATGTTATGCTTAGGTGAAAATCGTGCGTTTCCTCTGCGCCACCCTGTATATTTCTCATGCATAATCACTGCAGACGTTTATTCAGAATTCTTACTATTTACTTCTTCAACTTGTCATTCGATGTGTGGAATCACATTTCTTTGAATTTATGTTTATACTTTTTAAATGAGAATTGAATGGGAATTACTGAGTAAATCTACTTGACATTTTTGGGTGCTGTTATTTTTTCTAGAAAGTGTCCCATGTTTTCCTCTCTAGACGAAAATTCGGGCACATTAGGGCAGTTGGATGATAAATCCTAGATCATTCTGGTTTACAGCAAATGAACATCCCCCACTTTTCATTCTGAAAAATTTTAAATTCGAATGATTATTGTACTTAATTTTGAGCTCTGACAATGTACTGGCAAATTATCTGCTGACTAATTTGACAGTCATTAAACAGTCAGAAGGGTCTGTACGAACAGCGGATTAGTTGTCGGTAATCGGTCTTAGCTCCCTCAGCCAACTCGTAATGTTCTCATGTACGCAATCTATACAGTTAGCGACTTGTCAGTGACAGCTAACCGAGTAAACTAGGTCATGACTTGTCGCCGACTATCAGTTTGCTGATTGTCAGCAAACAGGCTATACGAACAAACCATATGTTAGCAATCTGATCACCATAATTCGCAACAGGTACGAGCTAGTCGGATAGACCATGCCACGTCTACTCGCGCGGAGCGCCCACCGATGCAGATGTCTAGCTATAGCAAGCGGTGGACAAAAACAGAACCATCATCGGATATATAGTGGAATATAGGCGTGTTCTCTATGGTCAAAACTGTGTGATGTGGGGTCAACTGGGACTTGACAAAGGTGCAAATAATTCATTGTCATCATTTGTCAGATCATAAGAGAATTGTCAGTTTGAAATTCAAATTGTTCCTAATCTCAAATTGACTAAATGTCTGTCACTTTCGTTAATATCGACAAGTACAAATATTTCTGATTGAAATCCGTTAAGTGGCGGTATTATTGCGCATCCAGAGAATACAACTTACAGATTAGGCTATACACGCTATGAATGGCCTCCCCTAGTGCCACCTTTGAAGCAGATGTTACATTAAGTCAAACACATCGCACCAATAGCACATACCTGACGATTAGGTAACACACACAGCTACTACAAGGCAATCGTAGCTAGTATGTATAGTCTAGGTAGTATCTTCGGATTTGCCGGAAAATTGTGTCAAACATTTTTTGAACAATTTTTTATGTAATAACGGTGCCGATTTATCGTTGATTAATGGTTAAACTGATTTCAATGCAGTCGGCGAGACCCGGCTTTAACAATAATAGATAAAAAAGCAATAAACAATACCTGTATAAGTGATTTCTGTCTTGCAAAATGTTACAGTAGGTGGAAGATTGTTCTCGTTGCTTGGAATAAACGAGTTGGTTTGCGAGTCGATGATGGGAAGATGCCTGTTGATTTTTCCGGCACACGCTGACGTAGAATTTTTCTCCAACTTCTTTGTTTTGGTGTTGTTATAGTTGAAATCGTTGTCCAGATTTGTAAGGTCGCTACCAGGCCGGATGCCGTCGCAAAACATCACGCTTTTATTCGACTTACCTAGGTAAAATAATACTCGTAAGTATTATAACTAGTCTCCTTTCTAGAATTTTCTAGAATGTCACAGTTGAGTTGACATCAAGGAATAATACGGATTTCTTAAATACTTATAGTTTTATTAGTAACTATACAGGCAGACAAGACAGCGTTAAAAAAAGATTCCCATCCGATACATTATACTCACATTCATGAGGTGCCTCAGAATGAGGACTAACCTATTTTCTACCAACAACTAAAATCTTCTCTCTCCGGTCATTTTATCGCATTCTGAATAAGAAGGACCTTGGTAAACATTATCTAATGTTGATCGTTTCTGAGATAAAATATATAATCCCAAAATAAGCAAAAGTTACTATTTTCAGGATAGTAAAACAACTCAGAATTATTATAAATCTCGAAACATTTACCTACAAAATTCCACGGGAAGAGTGACGATATACTATTTTCCAGTCGTTGATTTTATGTTTATAAGAAGTGACGTACGAGTATGTGTTGGTAAAAACATTCCAATTTCATTATTCATCACCTACCTTAGAGTTAAACATGTCGCATGTGTACGTTGGTGGGACTATTAAAAAATGTTAAAAAAAACAACCAACTGCAAGAATACTATAAAAGTTTTGCGATACAGCTTAGTTTATTGACTTCGTTCAAAGTAACTTCCACCATATACACTTCTCAATTAGCTAAAGCCAGTCAAACCAGCTCTGCCAAGCTTCACTCGTTGTCCCAAGCCCTCAGAAGGTCCTCATACAAAGTCGCACGGAGCAAGATCTGGACTGTAAGGAGGGTGCTAAATAAGTTTCAGTCCAGTAGTGGTCAAATACTCGGTGCAGGCTTTGGCGCGGTGAGCTGGAGCGTTCTCATTGTGGAGTACCAAGTGTTCATTCTTGACTTTGGCTGCAGTTTTTCATAGACTCTATGACTTTAGGCAGACACTGATCCGTGTACCACTTAGCTGTGACTGTCCTGTGTGTCCAAAACGACATGCTCCACAATCTCGCTCGATTTGAAAAATACAACTATCATTTTTTTCTTAACAGATCGGAAATTTTCTGACAGCTACGGGTGGGTCTTGATCATCAAAGACCGAAGACCCACACTTTGTTTTGAGCCTTGTAATAATAGAGCCAAGTCTCAATGCTGTTTACATACAGAGATTGCTCCTTATTAAACATTTTCAGCATCTTTCGGTACCAAGTCGTACGACGAGTCTTCTGCTCTTCCGTCAGACTATGCGTTAACCAGAGAGAACAAAGTTTCCTTACGTGTAAATGGTCATGCAAAATTGAATAAATTGCTGGTGCATGAAGGTGTAAAGTCTCCTCTATCTTTTGGTATGTCACTTTCCGGTCTTTGTCAAGCATTTTCCTCACAGCAGTAATGTTATCCTCTGTTACTGACGTTCGCGGCCTTCCTTCCCTTCCAGCGTCCTCCAGAGTGAAATTGCTCCTTTGGAATTCTCTGTACCACCTGAACATAGTCGTACGATGGGGACAATCATTCTAAGCACTGGTCTATGCTTACACCACGCATAAAGTTATACCGTTAAACTGCCCTTATCTCACTACGTGACCACGATGCCATAGTCCGCACTTTACACTGTAAATACGAATGAACAACTATATCAATAGACGTGCTGCTGGCGGCTGCTATACACTCATGGACATGTCTCAACATGCAGTAACATGAAGCCTCCTGCGTCCGTTTGTTAAGTCATATTACAAAACTTTTATAGCACCCTTTGTATTTAGTACGGGTAATTTTTTGCCTCTTCTGAGAAAATGTTCTTAATAGAGTTCTAAGTAGATCGTAAAGAGGCCGTTTTAGGACGCCAGGCTCCAAATACTTATTAAAGATTAGAACGTTTAATTTATTGACGGCCTTAACTTGCCTAATACGGACAGACAAATCTGTAAAGAAATGAATTTTACTGGATGAACTTTTTTTAAGTAGCTTAATCACTGTTCGTGTACGCGACCTGTTTGTCCTTATTTTCACGTTTTTGCAAACAAATGCTTGGGACCTAATTAATGAAAATCTACAAAAGCTTGTTAATGGGAAAACGATACCTTCCTATGGAAGTAGCACTCTCGGAGCATTTGGTGTTGGCGAATATAATAGGAAATGGAGTTGGAATATTTTCTTATGGGATGACATGTCAGATATGAAAACTTGCTGAATGATCACTTGTCAAGGCGACAACCGCAAATCAACACACTGTGGATCGCAACCTACTAGCAACGTCTCCCATGTAAATCTGTGGAATTGAAACTTCCCCCAATTAGAATAATAAGCACGTGAAACATGGACGTTACAGAATTATGAAAATTTGATAATGTCTCAGCTAGAACACTTTTAAAAAGACGGTTTCCATATGAAAAAACTGACTTTTTGGGTTCTTTGGATTCTACTATCATTCTCTATTTTGATCACCTTGTATTTGTTCTCCAAACCTGCAATAGAATCCACTGAAGTAGTTCCTCTACTATAAGAAGATTTACAAATCGTACAGCAAAGGCAAACAAACGAGAAACATTTTTTATAATTTATTGACCTACATTATTTGTCATATTTTTACTAAGTTTGAGATATCTCAAAGTTGTTTAGACTTAGGTGAAGGATGATATATGTGAAATGTATTGACAATCTCGCGTATAAACCAAATATTGAATAACAGGCACAACCATTCTTACAACTACAGGCCTATACCTCTGCTTTCTGTTATAAGTAAGGTGCTGGAGAGATGCATAAATCGGAAGCTTATGGAGTACCTGGAACGTCACGGCTTGATTACCGAGAGTCAGTATGGTTTCCGGCAACAGTGATCCACAGGAGACCTCCTAGTTTACGTCACGGAACTGTGGAGTAAGCTCATCCAATTCATCCAATCCTATAGTGAAGCTCAGGTCATTGCTCTTTATATCACGAAAGCATTCGGTCAGCTGTGGCATGCTGCCCTCTTATGCAAACTTCCATCCTATGGCCTCCCTGGAAAGCTTTGCAGATGGGTGGCTGACTTTCTCTCAGACTGCAAGATATCCGTCATAATATTGGGGGTTCTCCTCTTCACCCCACAACGTCAACGTGGGTGTTCCCCAAGGATAGGTCTTGGCTCCGACATTGTTCCTCTTACATATCAACGATCTTCTTTCCGGTACGGTCATTCCCAACCACAACTTTGCTGATATAAGCACTCTACATGCTGGAATTCTGAGTGATAAGCCAATATTTGCTGGTGAACTGAGGAAAATAAGACTAGCAGAGACTTCCTTTCTGACGAGAGAACTGGAGGATACTGCTTGGGGAAGCAACAATCTGGTACAGTTCAATGATTCCAAAACACAGCACTGTACCTGCACCGACGACTTGATCTGGTACGAATACATTTTGTCAATAGCGGCAGCTGCTGGGTAAAAGCCACGCTATTTATTTGGGGCGAAGACGCACTTTTCTTCGCATGACCTCCTCACTCTATACAAGGCCCAGATAAGACCTAGCCTCGAGTACTGCTCACATGTTTGGAGTGCTCCCCCCCACTACATTATCTATGCTTAATGCTGTTCATAGGAGGGCTGTCCGACTGATCGATGATTCTTCCCTAACAGAAAGTCTCGGGACCCTTTCGCACCGGCGGACCGTCGGCGATCTAGCTCTCTTCTACCGCTACGCCAATGAACTTTGTTCCTCAGAGCTTCCTCCATGATGGCGTCGCGCGATGAGCCTGCCAGTTAGACCCGCCTGACTTCAGCCTCCCATCCTAACCGTGTCGAACTCTGCACATTCAGAACTGGCCAATACGACCTCTCCTTTGTCCCTAGGGTATCGAGGTTGTGGAACAATATACATGAGGATGTTTTTCCCAGTTCTACTGACCTTAGGCATTTCAAAAATCGGATTAACAAAGTTTCTTTAAGCTCTTCATAGCAGCCGCGGTGTCCTGGCATTTAGGCTTTTGCCTGCGGAGCTGCTTCGGTGTAAGACAAGGTGTTCTATTTAAAACAAACAAGTTGGTATCCATTTCCGGTACGACCACTATTTTAAAAATATTTGCAGTTATATGTGGGGCACATAGTATTATTATTTTTTTCAACAATGCTGCCGTCTCCGCCTCATTAACATACCTTTGTTGCTGCCCTTCCTCTTGAGTACCCCAATAGGGACCATCACAGCTGGGGGCTGCGCTACTCCTGACCTCCCAGCGCCTCCAGCAGCAGCTTGCTGTAATGGGGACACTGTCGAGCAGTACTCCAAAGGGTTGTTTGGATTGGGTCTGCGCGAGTCCCCCGCTGAAGACTCTGGGGACCCTCCGCTGCTGGAGGAGTCTCCAGCTGGACTACCTGGAGTTATGGCGACTGCTGACCCCTCGCCGCCTCCGCTGGTCAGGTCGCGCATGTTTAGGATGTCGTGGCACTTGTTGCACACTCGACCCTCGCCGTCTAAGTACTCCAATCTGAAAGCATCAAAAGAATAGTTGCAGTTACTCTAAGATTATGAAGCCAGGTAGACTTACTATCAGTTCTTCCCAAAAAATGACAAGCCAAAATTGACTATGCCTTAATGTGACCAGAATGATTAACGCCGAAAAAGAATGTTTCAACTCTTTTTATAACTTTAGGTTCCCAAAAAATTGTTTTGACTACATCAAACAATTAGTAGAAACTCAAAGAAGGAAGTTTAGGTACATTCTGAGCTGCTCCACTTTCGCTCATAATTAGTTAGCCCGATTTTCAAAAGCCATATATGTTTTTCGTCCTTGGCATAATAGTGACCTTGTGACAAGATTCTATTATGATCCTTCATTTACTGGTTTCAAGGGCATTCACATACTTTTTTTATTTGATAATGGTAAATATGTTTTTATAAGTTCTTATATACAAAAATTGAGACATCACTTAGGAGATGAGATGAAACTGGACTTGTAAGACTGAATTTTGAAATCATCCTAAAGATTTCAAACAAGGCATACACCCTAGCATGACGTTTCCCATTTCATGGATATTTTTTTAGCTGTTGCTAATATCACGTGGGTGACAAGGCACAGATAAGCAACATCGATTTTTCTAGCTTTTTTGCGGGTAAAGTACAATTACTTTGAAACCATAAAATCTCCAGAATGTTTGATGTAGTCTCTTTTTGGAAAGCAATTCTTAAGGGTGGTTTAGATGTCATTTAAAAAGAAGACTATGAGAATACTTTTACTAGATTATGCGTGAATTATTTTTCAATATCTTTTTTTCAGCACAATGAAGCACCATTGTTTGCAAAGCATGACTTGTTTTAAATCTGATTGCTTAAATCTATAATCTTTACCGAAACCTCAAATGGCAGCATTTAGAGCACAATACCAATCCGCAAGCCCTGCAATGATGTCTTCTCTTTAGTACAGTGAATTTCATGTCACAATGGAGACATGCTAATGCATCAGAATCTGGTACCCAAAGAGGAGCTTCCTTGCCAAGCCAACATTTATCAGATGGAATCGCACTTGGGTTAGGTTTATCTGCAAGAAAAAATATCAAATATCACAGGTAACATGACTTTTTAATAGTACACTACTAATAGGTAAATCAAGTACAAATATATATATATATATATAAAATGACTAGGCAGTAAACACTATCAGCTATAGTTTTGAAAAAGAAAGATAATTGAAATTTAGTTACAATACTGTGTACATTCATTGACCCTAATGATTCGAATATAAATTTTCCCTACCTTCTTCTCTAGAAGATACACCTGATGCAATATCACCACTTGTTAAAGATGTAGATTGTGAAGTGACAGGATTGTCTGAATTTGTTACATTTTCTCTTTCGACAGATTCTGTGGGACAACTTTCCACCACACCTACAGATATTTCATTATGGTCTGGTTTAGATGGATTTTCAAATGGATTTCTATTAATTGGCAAATCATCATCTTGGATTTCTTCTGTAGATGCTGTTGAAACACTATTGGTATCTAAAAAGAACCAAGAGATATACAGGACATTTCAAAAGGTAAAATAATTAAGAGGTCAAGTCTTGAGTCCATTTAAAAAAACAACATACTACTTACAATAACATGTATCCTAAATATCTTAAATTTTGAGATAGATGGTAGTAAGAAATCTTTTATAATAAGTATGGCATCTCTCTGGAAATCGAGCACACAACTATATTACTTTTGATACATGTTATATAATAACTAAAATGTTTAATAACTCCTCACATACTAATGAAAAGTAACAATTTATGTTGAAAACTATATATTTCAAATAATAAATTACTTTTATCAATATGTAGGTATGTAAAAATGGTTATTACCTGAAAAGCTAGGTGAAGATGAAGTAGAACTGTCAGTATCACTGTCATGCATTGTTTGTTCAATCTCCTTATCAATATAAACATTATTGTAAGGAGTTGAACCAGGTCCACCAATCAAATCTATGTTCCTTTTTATATCTTCTGAGTCTTTGAGTGGAAGATTCTGGGGTCTCGTCAAAGAATCTTGGGAGTTATCTTTTTCTAAAGAACTAGATTCTTGATTAATAAGTTTCCTGTCATTGGACTGACTTATTTCATGATCATTGGTTTCTAGTTTTTCCTTTGTAGAATCTTCATCTTCAATTTTGATGACAGTCTGCATTTCCTCTGAAGCAACTAGAGTAAAGTCTTCATTAGGTTTAATTAGGACATCACCTACTGAAGCAGTAATTCTTTCATCATCTACTATTTCACTACCAACCACATTACTGTCAGCATCTTTAACAGCACTATTTTCATGGAGGCCTTCATTATTAATTGCTGGTTCAGCTGAATGTTGAATAGATCTTGTAGCATCTATATCAGATGTGGAGCTTTCCTTTTCTTCCACATTTTCAGTAGTTTCCATATGTTCTTGGCTGACAGGTATTTTGCTGTCATCTATAGCACATTCTCTAACAGAAACTATTTTGTTGCCACAATTTTCAGTGCAAATGGAATCTTCAATAGTAGTATTTTCTTTGAATCCACAAGCTATTGATTTTTCACATTCAGCATTTTCGGTGTTTTTTATAGTGACTTCTGTATTTCCTGAATTAGTATCTCTGTCTGTTTTACTGATGGTATGTGTGCCCTCATTTTTAGCTTCAGTATCAACTGTGGGTTCTAAGCTAGATGATTTTTCATCATAACTTAAGTTAATGTTTGCCTCTACTGAAGGAACAGTTTCATCCCTAGATTCACTGTCTTGTTCCTCAAATGGGTTGGTTTGTTCAACTTTTTGTTGGATAGCATCTTCCTTATGACACTCAGCCTGTATTGCCATGTTTTTTTGCAATCCAAATTCACTCAAATCCTCATCTTCTTCTAGTTCATCTAGCAATTTACTGATCTCCTTATCATCCAAGTCCAAATTTGTGTCAAACCCAATTTTTGATGTGACCTGTGGTACTTGACTCAATGTGTGACCTGGGATTTTATTTCCAATCTCTGCAATAAGTTCTGCTTCTATACTTTTTACTTTAGATTTTTCTTCTGCAATCTGAGCTTCAAGGTCTTCTTGAGAAATATTTGCCAATATTTCTTCTTTAATTGTTTGATTATCTATTGTATTAGGTTCATCTGGTTTCAAATTAGTTATACCAGTATCAGGATTTCCTGCACTGAGATTTTCATTTTCTAATTCTGCATTTTCATAGCATATCTCATTTCTCTCAGAATTACTTGTGTTCTGGTCTGTGGATAAATAAAAAGGATTAAGAATTCAAACATGTAAATCTGCTAAATGTTAAAATGTAAGATTGCATAACATACAGATAAAGCTGGTGTATTTTATGTCATTTATCAATAAATATTGAGCATGTAATTGATAAACATAAGTAATCGGAACAAAATTATGCCAGTTATGAATCTTTGCTCTTAGAGAAAATTACTCAAATAGCATAAACAAATCCAAGAATATCAATACAAATCAAGATCATATAAAGTTTAACAATTATAAGCACCAAGTAATTTTACTTACTATTTGGATAATGTGGTTCCCTTAGAACGACTTGTTTATCCTCTGTATTTAGGACAGTATATCCTGTTACTACATCACATAATTTAACATCTTTTACAACTATTTCATCCTCAGTCTTGGGTACCACAGCTTCAATTTCTACATTTTCAGATCCAACTAAAAAATCCTGTACATTTTCATTATCTAGATCACAGTTTTGGCCTTCATCGGAAACATCACTTATTAATTTTGTGTCCTCTTGTGTATGAGAATATCTTGGTCCAACACTACAACTGGGGCTGCAGGGGAGCTGAGAATCAATCTCATTTGTAAGATTATTGTCACTAGGTTCTAGTCTGGTTATTTTAACACTAGTATTCAAATATTCATTCAAACTGTGGAACACATTGTTTATAGTGTGTTTTTCTGTTTGGTTTGTGGTAGATGATGCTCGACTTTCTGGAACGTTTTTGCTGGTATACTGATCAGTCAGCTCCTTATATTCAAAATCATTCAAAACTTGATCTAGATCTATAGCAAATTTCTCCATTTCTTTTTCAATATTTACTCACCGCACGATATTTGATCTTTTATTGCAAGCATTCGAATGTATTCTTCAAACATTACACATAAAAATAACGTCAAAATTTACACAAAAAAACAAATGACAAATTGACAAACTCTGACATTAGAAAATGACATCACACATCACATGATGACAACATGTTCCAACTGTCAAAGGAAAAGGACAATTACGCATTACCTTGTAGGTTATAGATGTCACTAGCATCTGAAAATAGAAGTTCCTGTTGTTTCTGTTAGGTGGTATTTCGCTAATTTTAAAGTGTTGATGGCATCTATAGTAATTGTAATTAACTCTTCATTAATTTTTCATATATTACAGATATCTGCACTAAGATTTGTAACAGTTAATTATATCACTGACAGATGTCACATCCAGCAAAATTATATCGGGGTGGCAAATAATGGGTGGATAAAAAGATCAAACTATTTCAGGGTTGTTGAATAACGTGTTTGAATCATTTTTTTAAATACTTCACATTTGGTTTTAGAGCAAAAAATGCCGAAAGTTTGGCACAATGAAAGTTTCGAAGAAGTCTGTTGTCTGTAGTTAGTCACGCAAAACTTTGGGGAAATGTTGCGAATTATGTGTGTAACAGTTATAATGCAAATAGGAACAATTAAAACACTTATAAGGTGCAGAGGAGTGTTATCATACTACCCTAATGGCACAAATACGACTTAAAGACGTTCTCGGAACGACATCATGCGACCTCTGTGAGACGTTTCCGGTAGGTTTCCTAAAGTCGCAACACGTTTAAGGAACATCCCTGGAACCAAAAAACCGGTTACAGGGAGGTCGCCGCTAGACGTTCCAGGAACTAAGGGCTGTATGTCCTTGTGGGTAGGGAAGGGATAAGGATGTAAACATTTTGTGGCATGGAATCGTCTTCTCTTGGCCTGAATTTCCATTCCCGTATGCTGAAATAACAGCTCCAGCATATTTCGTACGGTCCTCCAATCCAGTCCACCTCGCTCACATTTCAACTTCCATCTCTCAGGACTTCCCGCATTGCTTGATAGGTCGGCGGCTGATGACCACTGCGTAGACGAATCGGCCACCATTCAGAACACACAGCACCTTCAAAACATACGGCTGTTGCTCGTCGAACCTCCGTCGCCAAAACCTTTTCTGGAACAGGGACGTTATACCCCAGAGTCAGCAAAAATATATAGGGGAGACTAGGGAGGGTTGATACGTTTTTTACAAAAATGTTAATAAACATTCTGTGATTAACATTTGCTAATCCATTTATGTCAGAGCTCAATTAAATGACTTCGCTTAGAAATTTGCCAACATTAGGTTACTGAAAATAAATAGTTTAACTTTGAATATACAATTTTGAAATTCTCAATGTAAAGTGTCTCAAACCTCCCTTCTGGGACTTCGGTTGGCCGCGTGGGTCAGAGTGTCGTGCTACTGATCAGCCGGCCGGCCGGGCCGCGAGTTCGAATCTCGCCTTCGCCATGGATGTTGTGTGTTTGTTTTAGGCAGCAGCGGTGGCCGCAGTAGTAGACTCTTCGGTCTCCTGATCAGTCGCCGTGCGCTGTGCGGGTTCGATTCCCGTCCCAGGAGAAATGTTTCTCTTGGCCATGGATGTTGTGATTGTCCGTAGGTGGTAGATGGTCTCTGACTGTCGAACGCGGAGGTACCACCCGGCGGTTCTCGTAGGCGGAGCCAGAATGTGTGCATGTTGCATGCACACGTGTTCCCTCGCCAGAGTCCGTGTGGCGTGCCCCCTTTCCCATGTATCCCCCATAGCCCCACGGTACCCAATGGGTGCTTAGGCCTTAGGCCTTCGTGGTAGTTGGAGTATAAAAAAAAAAAAAATAAAAGGGAGGCTTGATACACTGAGGGAGGTTTGATAAAATAAGAAATTAAATATAAAACACTAGAAGGACTGCAATCTTTTATTATTAGAACATTAACTAATCAATACATAATTCGCAAGAAAACATTTTTATATTAGGCTTGACATCTGCAGAGGCTGAATGGCACTATTTTAGACATTTCTGGCAACGAATCCACTGTTCGCGAGAACGAGACGCTGAAAATAGTGAATTGCGGTAGATGCAAGCGGCATCGTCATCAGCAAATGGATCCTTTTCGTTTTCGTTTTCAGAATCCGAGTAATCGAACACAGGTCTTTCCGTTTTTGCATTTCTAACCAAAACTTTTCTGTTGGGGTGGGTTTCACTACACATTGGCATCGGCATTGAGTTGTTCGAAGTGATTATTTTTTTCAGTTTCACTACCTATTTTTCGTTTAACCTGTTGAGTTTTCGTTTTCATCCGTTTCTTTTCTTCCCTCATATTATATTCGGCCTCAATTGCTTCTTTTTCCGGCGTGTCGGTTAAGATTCTGGTCCGGCCAGGCTTTCTGCGTCCTTTTTTCAATCGTGGCACTGCCTTGGGGTAAGGACGTACTTCCTCGGGACTTTTGAATAAAGCAGATGTGGTGCTTTGGATAGTAGTGCTACCCTTTAAAGAAGTGTTCTTTGTATTTGAAGTTGTCTTCTCTTCAAATAATGAAGATGTGCCAGGTTGTGGTGTTGACTCCTGCTGGGATATGGATGTGCCAGGTTGAGCTATTGGGTCATTTCTAACAAGTTCTTTTTCAGAATTTTGCTCTAATTCCTGATTTGGTCTATTTGTAACTTCTGCTCCTGCGAAATCGAGATCTTCAAATAAATGTGGGTTGAAAGGATGGATTAAAGTTGTTGAGAATCCTTTGGTTATATTTGAAGGTGTAAACGCCCTGACATAAGCTAATCCAACTAATTCCGGTACATTTTTCAATGAAATTGTTTGTCTTGGATGACTGACCATCCAGGAATCTGCCTGTTCATTATAATACCTCTTGAACGGACCAAATACCGATACGTCTAGTGGCTGTAGTCGGTGGCTTGTGTGAGGTGGTAAGGTTAATAAATGAATGCCATTTAACTTACATTTTTCTAAGGCTTTGGGTGAAATATTGCTCTCGTGATTGTCAAGGACCAATATGCATTTGTTTTCTTTCGAACATTTTGTTTGTTTTATGAAGTGATCTAGATCATTTACGAAATTATCAGCAGTCATCCAACCGCTTTCATGCGTCACAGCAATGGAGCCTGGAGGAGCACCTTGGATCATGTAATCCCGCATTCTTACACGAGGAAATATAAAAAATGGTGGCACAGAATTTCCCAATGCATTTATAGCACAACAGACTGTCACTAGTGTATCACGCTCTGCTGAGGTACTTTTTGATATTTGCTTTTGGCCTTTACGAGCAATGATCTTTTGACGTTTGTGCGCAGTAGTCACTCTTGTTTCGTCTAAGTTATAGACAGATTCTCGACCAAAAGGTTCCAGTTCCAATAAATTGCGCAATTTTTTGTAAAATTCTTGCACATTACGTCGATTGAACGCAGTCGCTCTGCCCAAGCAAGTGGCTTCAGGACTTCTCAGTGATAATTTTGGATGACGTGACATGAATCCTTTTAGCTAATCGTAGGAAGCACATTCGTTTTTCTTCTAGTTTTCTGGTAGTTTTTTATTAATTGCTCGGGCAAATTCATACGCAAACTTCCTTGTTTGCTTAGGCGTAAGGCCATAGTAAAGGTTTGCAGAAGTGAGCAAGTATTCCACTAAAAGCGATTCTTCATCAGATGAAAAAATTTGCGAAGTGACAAAACTTGGTGAAAAGGTGGTACTTTTATCCGTCTGGTATTTTAAGACATATCTTTTCAGTGTCATTTTATCAACATTGTACTTTCTGGCAGTGGTCCTAAGTGCTTTATTTTCATTCACTACTTCAAGCACTGCGCTTTTTAAATCGTCTGGAGAATACTTTGTTCGGCCTTTGGATTTCCATTTAAAAGGCATCTATAACAATATACTCAATTAGCCTATGTAATTGCCATGAAAACCACATAAATAGTGAAAAATTGCATGAAAAAATAAATACAGTTCACACAGGGAGGTTTGATACACGTATCAACCCTCCCGACACAAAAAGTATCAAACCTCCCGGGATGATAATTTTATGAAATATATAACGTAAAGGTATTACAACAGTTGATTAAAAGATCGATACTGGTGCCCTAATATTGCAAATCAAATGCGCCTGAGGCATAATACGTAAGATTTTTCTTAATTTTCCTATCAAACAGCTAAAGCCTTACGTTTGGTATGACACAACTTACATCGAATAGGTATAAAACACACTATAACCTCAAAAACTGCCAAACAACACGCGCTCGTTCCGAGATTCTATCAGCTACTGTTTCAACTCAACACTCACAGTCGGCCCTGCACGAGGCTAAGCATTCTTTACGAAACCGAGGCGGGAAATTTGAAGGTGTATCAAGTCTCCTCACGTATCAACCCTCCCTAGTTTCCCCTAAGTCCTCCTGTACTTCACTGGTCACGCCAAAACGAGCTTTGGCCGATTCCCACGTAAGCTCCATGGAACTCTTCTAACGAGGGCTCACTGTTTTCTGCTTCTAGGAAGTGGGTGCTTGCTTCCTCATTACTTCCGGCCAAAAGCGTCAGTCGGTTGTAGTGAACGACTCTCGGGTTCCCCTTAGCATCCTTCCGAATTAGGTAGATGGCGTCGTTGGTCCTCGTCAGAACCTCTCGTAAGGGCCTTCCCAGGACCGTTGCAGCTTTGGTGAAAGATCTTACTTTCGTTGCTGGTTATACAGCCACACCAGGTCGTCCTGTTGATGATCACCCTCGTAACTGTTCTTCATCCAGTCACTCGCAATTTTAATCTGACTGCGCACTTCATCATGGATCTCGATCTTGTGCCTCTCCAGGGTGGATGCGTGGTCATCACCTGCTCCGGGCAAACTCCAAACTGGAGGTCACAAGCTAGCCAGAGCTTACGCCAGAAAAATACTTTCACCGGAGTCTGGGCGGTGGACTTGTTAATTGCAGCCCGTTACGTCATCAGGAACAAGGGGAGATACGTGTACCAATCACGCTGGTGGTTCGATCTACCTTTGACAGGTATTTTCCCATGACCCTGTTCATCCTTTTCACCAGCCAGTCCGATTGGAGGTTCAGTGTCGTAGTTCTGGCCTTCCTGATGTCCAGCTTCTCGCAGACTACTTTGAATAGCTCGCTCTCGAAGTTCCTGCTCTGGTCGGAGTGTATCTCTAGCGGGACTCCAAATCGGCTGATGAGGTTGCCAATCAAAACTTTCGCAACTGCAGCTTCTTGGTTGGGGATAGCGTACGCCGGACCCACTTAGGTAGTCCATGGCAACGGGATGTAGTTGTTCGCATTCTCCGATTCTGGAAATGGTTCCGAGATATCGATGGCTATCCTCTCAAATGGGTTGCCCTCGTTGTACTGCTTCAATTTGGCCTTCGGCTACCGCAGCAGTCCATTGCTTGGGGAACACGTGCATTTCCGGCATCACTGCCTGACGTCTTCAATCCTGCTCGATGCTTGATCACGAAATCATACTCGGCGAGCCTCTTGATTCACCTTGCCACTTCACCTTCGGGATGTTTAAACTAGATGTGGGTGGAAACATGTGATTTAAATGCAAAAAAATTATAAAGGTAGAGTCACTGAAACATATTTGTTTTTCTAACAATGCTTTTAACCCATAAACAGGAGTTGAAAGATACTTAGCGACTTAAATCCACCAAACAACATCAGTGACCTCAATTCTGTATGCTTAAGGTAATTCTCAAATATTATGGCATGTGCGATGGATGAAAGATGATTAGCTCCATAACAGATTCTTTAAATAGATGTCAAAACGACGATTGACAATAACAACAATCCAAATTTTCTACTAAACTTTTTCATGACTAGAGCACAGGTTCTTGAAGCAATTTTATCAATGTCATTTTTAAAAAACTTATGTTTCGCTGGAAACATTCCTAAAATTATATAATTTTATTTTTGTTATCATTTGTCGTTGTCATACTAGATCTTTCGACTACACTGAAAAATATGCTCTGTTGATAATCGAACTGTACCGTCGTACACGAGTTCTCATGGCAACGTTCTTCCTTGATTAGTTTTTCAAAAGCTTTTTTCTGATATCAGGTTTGCAGGGGCTTATACTACTTGTTTTGGAGTTACTAAAAACACTGGGACACCTTTTTGACGTTTCGACTTTATTGCATAAGGTTGGGTAGATTTGATTTATATTGAAAATACACCAATTCTAACGATCTGCCATTACCAACTAAATACCATTTTCTATTTTGGACATTTTTACTTTTACATACTATAAAATCGAGAAAGAAAACTACAAGCTATCTGTTGGAAATTTGTCCCAGTTCGCATTGTCAGCCGGTTCATCAGTCTGGCTGCTAGATGCCGCCTATGGTGTTATAATCGATACGGTCTACTCGCCATTGAACAGACGAGTAATATAGTTTTTGTTCATCTGACCACAGATGCCTAACCATGGACAGCTGTTTCGTGCTATTTAGCAACTCCTCAGCATAGTCCAGGCTTGTTCTCGGTAAGACAACGAACGAAAGCTGGGCAACTATCCTCTGTTTAGAGTATAAGGTCTATCGAAGTATGTAGACCGTATTTTCAAAAACACCAGAATCGGCGGTATCTAGCGGCCACAGTGGTGACCCGCACGGGTATCACGTAACTTGAAAAGTGACATTTTGCTGTTTTTTTACATTATGTAGGTTTTTCTACAAGATATTCACTTAGCACTTAGTTGTACGTGTTGCCTAAACGTCATGAGAGGCTTGTTATCAATATTTGGCTCTGATGTGATGTAAAATCTGCTTCTGAGATGGCATTACTGGAGGTCTAAGCTGTAAGTTGTATGTGTTGATGATAATTATATTGGGTTCTTGTCTCAAATACACTTAATTGAGATTCAAAGATAGTGGCGCATCCACTTTTTCTTATCCATTCTAGAAATTACATATACAAACTTGCTGAATTTAAAAAATGAGAGAGATAAGAAATAATTATATTCACTGTACACTGTAGAATTACAAGCCATATACTCGTACATGCTAACAGTAATTTTTAAACACAACGCGGGCGCGGTGATGATTTCCCGCAATTCTCCTCAGTTTTTCGTAATTTATAACTTTGAACATAACCTCTCTTCAGAAAGAATAACATAAAAATAACCCGTCGGGCGCAGCCAATGGATATACTTCATTGGCAGCATATTCAGTAATTATTTTCTCATACAGCAAATATCACTGATTTTATACACATGCCGACCAATACACATAATCATCCAGATGCGATGTTGCTATTCAACCAACTTTCTTCTCAGAGATAAAAACGACAGACAAGAACCATTTGGTCTCACGAAACATATGCAACCAATAATACGTTTAGCTTAGTTGTGTGATTCCTCCTTAGATGGACGTTCACAACGATCCTAGTGAGCAAACGTGGAATGACTGTTTGCGCCCTAAAAACTACCTAGTTTGCAAGATGACATTTTACGTTTTATAGGTTTTTTACATGATACCCATGCCGGCTGACGATGCGAACTGATATACAACAGGTAGCTTGCTGTTTTCATCTCGCAGAGTGTCGATTCCGGTAGTAGATAGCACTTTTTGCTGACTTATTTTGGTAGACCTCATACTCTGAATATAGGATAGTTGCTTATCTTTCGTTCTGTCCTTCTGAGACCATGTCTAGATCATGCCTAGATCCTCCGGATCAGGATTTTCCGCCCGTAGAGGTATTTGTAGTACTGTCACAGCTTAGATAACAATCAGCTATGAAACTCTCCTGTCAGTGTCTTAAACGGTCGCCATTTCGGCGGAGACAGGCGAATGTAAATTCCTCCAGTACAACGATGAAAGAGGTTTTATTGCTCAGCAGCAGCCGGTGTTGCCTCGTGTCATGCCAGTGGCTGCAAACAGTCTTTGCAATCTTAAAATGATAATATTTCGATATGGTGCACCGGCTGTTGCTGAGCTCGAAAAACTCTTTTATATTTGTGCTGGGGGAATTTTCCGCCAAAATCGCAGCCGCTTTTGATACTGACACACAGTTCTCGTCTGGTGTTGCAGTAGTCTCGTTCGGGCTTCGGCAATGTCTTGATGAAATATCCGATGTTCCTGGCCTCCTCCGTCTTGTGATATTATTGCACCGATACCGACGTATCTAGGATGCACGGGTCACCTGTAGTACGTGCAAAGCACACCCCCTCAATTTGTCTGCAGGGAACGGCCATTCCGTGGACGCGCGCACTTTTTTCGGATCGGCTGCAACTCCACCCCGGCTGACTACGTGGCACAGGTAGTTCACCTTCTCCCGAAACAGCACTGTACTTCTTCGGAATAAATTTCAAGTTTGCACCTGAGAACGTCCTCTTCCAAATTCTTCAGGTGCTGGTCGATCGTCTTGCGTATGACGATATGATCGTCCAGGTAGACGAGGCATGTTTTCCAGGTTAGCCCCGACAGCACCAACTCTATCAACCTCTCGAACATACCAGGAGCGTTACACAAACCGAAAAGCATTACGATGAACTGTCAGAGTTCATCTCCGATTCTCTCGGTCAGCAGGGTCCATCTCCAGTATCCACTCTTCAAGTGCAGCGTCAAGAAGAAGACATATCCAGATATAGCATCCAATGTGTCATCGATGTGTGGCAGCGGATTAAAAATGCTTTTTTTTTAAATATCTCAATTATAATTTAATAATCGATTTTATGGAAGTTGACAGCGGTATTTTTCTCTTAGTAGTGGGCAAATCACCTATGACTATTTTAAAATTCTTAAGTTCAACAGCGACGTTCCAACAATTTTAATAGTCGAAATTATGTACTATATTTTTGTATCTTGAGTTATAATATAAAATCCCAAAATAGGTATGGCTAAATTAGCTCCACTAAAATCAACAAGTGGTATATTTTTCAAAACCTTTTTTTTGAAAGTTGGTCCAAGGGTCAAGTTGTGCCCATGGAAATTTTTCATCAATATATCCAAAATAGGATACCAAATTGTCTTAAAATTATTCCAATCTAGAACTCCCTTAAGAAATATATGTCGAGTCCTGTGCATTATAGAGCTGCATTTCAGTGACCCAGTTGAGCTACCCGGAGTAACTCAGCAGTGATAGGCACTAATAGTGCTTATCACTGCATTTTATATTTTCATATACAGGTTGTGTTGCGGAAGATACGCATTAGGCTAAAGAACGGCAATGCTGTCTCCTTTTCAGGTGAAGCGCCCACACTCGACCGCCGGAGCCGATCGAGCTGCAGCAGCGTGCTCGATATCGCGCGTTAACGCTTTTCTCGCTTTTTAGACTTCGTACTAACTAAACATTGAATACACATACTCTTTCTAGAACAGTTCGGGAGAATATTTCTCTCAAACAAAACCTCAGAAAGCAGCTTGTGTGTTTAATAATACTTCATAATTAGTAGGATTATTTTTTTCAAAGGAGTGGATTTGCAAGATGCAGAAGATGCTTAGAATGTTTTTTAATGATATTTTTCTAGCAAATTAAACCATTTATTATATCTAGAATGAATTTTCTTTATAAACCCAATTTTAGAAAAGCATTCATACAGATTTTGCTAAAATAACCAATGAAGAATTTGTGATTTTTTTTTTATACTCCAACTACCACGAAGGCCTAAGGCCTAAGCACCTATTGGGTACCGTGGGACTATAGGGGGATACATGGGAAAAGGGGGGACGCCACACGGACTCTGGCGAGGGAACACGTGTGCATGCAACATGCACACATTCTGGCTCCGCCTACGAGAACCGCCGGGTGGTACCTCCGCGTTCGACAGTCAGAGACCATCTACCACCTACGGACAATCACAACATCCATAGCCAAGAGAAAAATTTCTCCTGGGACGGGACTCGAACCCGCACAGCGCACGGCGGCTGATCAGGAGACCGAAGAGTCTACTACTGCGGCCACCGCTGCTGCCTAAAACAAACACACAACATCCATGGCGAAGGCGAGATTCGAACTCGCGGCCCGGCCGGCCGGCTGATCAGTAGCACGACACTCTGACCCACGCGGCCAACCGAGGTCCCGTCACACTTAAAAGATGTATCAGATTAATGCTTGAAAAGCTGTTGCTCTTCGTGGGTGACCTCACCCTCTACAATTTCGGCAGCGTACAGCTCGGGTCTTCTTCGTAAGCAGCCCCTTTATTTCGTTGACCAGCGCATCCACTCGCAGCTTCAAATTATAATGCGTCGGTCAAAGCATCCACCAACGTCTTTGGAGGGGCTAATCGAAGTGCTTGCTGAGCTTTACCGTCGCGAATGCAGTCCACAAACGTCTGTACTGCTGCAACAGGCTGTCAGATGGATCAGCGAAGTGCACCAACCGAGCAACATCTGCTTCGAACTTCTACAGGCTCTAGTTTGCTTTCTGATGAGGGTTTTTCATCTGCGACTGGTATACCTATGTTTAAGGTGAAACTAAAAAATCACTTTGTGAATAATCAAAATGCACAGTGATGTAATTTAATAGACAAGAATGTGGAATTACAGAAAATGGGTTGAAAAAAAATATGTAACCGAATCATTATACAAAATTGAGATTGTAGCATTAATGCTAAATAAATCTTCAACAACAACAACAAAAACAGATGGGCGTGTCCTAAGCGCCTGACTAGCTGCTCGTAGTCGCCCATATTCTCCCTGGCGTTGTCTGGAGAACATCCAGGGCATCTTCTATGAGAGTCACCGTCAATGCGATTGCCTTAACCTTGTTGGACCTACAATTTGCTTCAGCGACTGCCTCGAATTGCTTCAAGAAGATCGGCCAGGACATCTTTCCATCGAATGTTGAAAGTTTCAGCTTGGCTACAACAGATACAGGATCTGCCTGCTTCGTGGGACGCACCACATTGACTATCACGACGTCTTGACTGATGGCTCGTTGGATTTGCTCTTCGTTTCCTGTGTGGGCTTGTGTATCTACTTTTGTAGTTTCATATGTGCATTCATTTCGGGCTTGATGAAGCCAACCAGCCTAAATACGCATCGCTCGGGCTACCTATCATATTTTTTGTTCGAATCCACTTTCCTGCTTTTTGCGGATCCCGCCCATTATTTTTCTACTTATATATATATATATATATACAGGGTGCGGCAGAGAGGACGGACGTTTTTGGGACGGGTAGTACTCTCCGTCTCCGTCTACGAGAGAGGTGGGGAGGGTGCCGTTTGACTCGTGAGATCCTAGCATTATTTTACCAGTTGTCGTTATGGAGCCTTGGACAGTGGAGCACCGCGTTTTCGCCTCTGATTGTTACGTCCGAAATAATGAGTCAGTCATCGTCGTACAGCGTGAGTTTCGTCGCCACTTCAACATTCATCGGAATAGAGCTGTTCCCTCTCGAAACACCATCCTTCGTTCGGTTGAATCACTTCGCAGGCGAGGTGAACTGATCAACAGAAGACCAAGAGGAGCGCCGCGAACAGTTCGAACTCGTGAAAATGTTGAACGTCCGCAGTCCGACTCGATCTGCCCGGAAACATACTACTGCACTTCGCCTTAGTGATTGTTCGGTAAGGCGAATTTTGCATATGGATCTCCGCTTTCACCCCTACAAATTGGTCATTGTGCAACAGTTACAGCCCGGAGATTATGCAGAACGAATGAACTTCGCACGTGAGATGGAAGCATTGATCGATCAAAATGAGAACCTCAATTTGTTTATGAGTGACGAAGCCCACTTTCACCTAAACAGCATGGTTAACCAGCAGAATTGTCGTTATTGGGCTAATGAAAATCCCCAACAGTTACACGAAAGACCGCTGCACAGCCCAAAAGTAACAGGTTTGGTGCGCTGTATCGCAAACTTGGCCCTTACTTCTTCGAAGACGGTAATGGTCGTGATGTTACCGTGTACTCAGAGCGCTACGTCGCAACTTCTTTCTCCCCTGAATTGAGACGGCGACGTGTTCCAATCCGACGTGTGTGGTTCCAGCAGGATGGTGCGACCGCCCACACAGCCCGAGCATCCACGGAAGTTATTCGCCCTTTCTTCCCTGGTCGCCTTATTTCCAGGTTTGGCGATGTTCATTGGCCTCCTCGGTCCACAGATTTATCCATATGCGATTTTTTCTTATGGGGACACCTCAAGGCTAGAGTATACGCGAACAAGCCCCGAACTCTGGACGAATTGAAGGGCGAAATTCGCGTGATGTGATTTTCCACACCTGACTGTCTCAAATGCTATTTCCTTGTGAACCTGATTCCATCAATAAATTTGTTTTCGAGTAAAAATTAACTATATTATGATGTTTTTAAAATCGTCCATTCTCTCTGCCGCACCCTGTATTTATATGTGCTTTTGCTAGTACCTTTTTGGTAACACTGTTTTTGACAGATGACGCGTGAATCGTGTCTTGTGTCATTGTCAGACTTGTTCAGTTTGGTCTATAATTTAAACACGAATCGACGAACGAACAACGCTTGCAAATTATTGAATTTTACTATCAAAATTCATGCTCGGTTAAGAGAGTGCATCGAGCACTGCTTCCAATTTATGGGCAATTTGGTCGGCCTACTGAGGGAGCTATTCGGAAGCTTGTGATTAAATTTCGAACCCAGTTTATATTATTGGACATTAAACCACCAACACGCAGACGTAGAGTGAGGACTGAAGAAAATATTGCGGCTGTATCCGTCAGTGTTAGTGATGACCGTGAAATGTCGATTCGCCGCCGTCCGCAGCAATTTTGTCTCTGTTACTCCACTACGTGGAAAATTTTGCGACTGGATTTGGGTGTAAAACCTCATAAGATACAGCTGGTGCAAGAATTGAAGCCACACGACCTCCCACAACGTTTCCAATTTGATGAATGGGCGCTGGCAAAGTTGGAGGAAGATCCACATTTTTATCGAAAAATTGTGTTCAGCGACGAAGCTCATTTCTGGTTGAATGGGTACGTTAACAAGCAAAATTGCCGCATCTGGGGTGAAGACCAGCCAGAAGCATTGCAAGAGCTACCAATGTATCCCGAAAAAATCACTGTTTGGTGTGGATTATGGGCCGGTGGCATCATCGGGCCGTACTTCTTCAAAGACGACAATGGCCGGAACGTAACTGTGAATGGAGAGCGCTACCGTGCGATGATAACAAACTTTTTTTGCTCAAAATGGAAGAGCTGGACTTGGCTTACATGTGGTTTAAACAAGACGGTGCCACATGCCACACCGCACACGAAACAATGGCCCTATTGAGAGGCGAGTTCGGTGAACAGTTTATCTCACGTTTGGGGCCCGTCAATTGGCCGCCTAGATCGTGTGACTTAACGCCGTTGGACTATTTCTTGTGGGGCCATGTTAAGGCTAATGTTTACAGGGATAAACCAGCAACGATTGACGCACTGGAAGCCAATATTGAAGCATTTATTCGTGAGATACCGGCCGATATGTTGAAGAGAGTGTGCCAAAATTGGACCTTGCGCATGGGCCATCTAAAGCGGAGCCGCGGCCAACATTTGTATGAAATAATCTTTAAATATTAAATTATATCGACCGTTCTATCGACTTAAATAAAGATTTAATCGTCTGGAGTAAGTCGGCGAGATTGTTACTGAAATTGTTTTTAAAACAACAGTGAAGGGAACACATAGTCGACGAATAAAAAACTGGACTGATGAGGTTTGAATAGGACGGAATTATTTTATTATTAAATGGCAAATCGATTTTAAAACTATCGACTATTGAAAACTACCCCGAGATTTCAACTTTTTTTCCACTGATAACCTCCACATTATCCAACACGTGCCGGCCGGCAGTACTTTGCCTTCTACCCAAAGAAATTAAAGGATATCTTCTCCTAACAGTTAAGGCAATTAACTATGAATACTCTATATATACATATATATATATATATATATATGTATATATATGTGTGTGTGTGTGTGGGCATGTGTATCTACTTTTGTAGTTTCATATGTGCATTCATTTCGGGCCTGATGAAGCCAACCAGCAGAAATACGTATCGCTCGGGTTGCCTATCCTATTTTCTGCTCGAATCCACTTTCCTCCTTTTTGCGGATTTTGCCCATTATTTTCCTACTTGTTGTTATATACCTTTCTCCGCATGATCATATTCTCTTTATATATATATATATATAGATATATTGTCGAAAGTAACTAGATAAGTGGAAGACTTGTCTTTGGGGATATCGACAAATTATGCTAAGTGTACCTTTTCGACAGACTATGCTTCCATCATCAGGAGCTAAGAACAAATTGAGAATAGTAAATAGCTATGCTTAATTGATTAGAAATCTTTTTAATTACTCCGTCAATGAGATTGGTGCTAGTGTTTGATGTTGTAAAATGTAAACGAGAACAATGGCGCTTTGGACTTAAACGAACGCTTCTCTTAATGTATCTGCTTTAGGGTTACCCTTTTAGGTTGGTAACAGACTAAACAAAAAACCGGTTTCCCCCAACAGATAGTTGAATGTAAATAGTACCAATTTCACACATAAATCCTAACCTCTCGACCACGTTAACATATCTAGGTTAGTCCAGGTTGAGACTTTGAGAAGTTTTAAAAAATTCTTTTAATTAATAATGTTTGTCTCAATTCGTCTGTATTTTATCACTAAAACATAGCCATATTTTTTACCGTTTTCAAAAAAGGATCCGCGTAAATACAGTTTTTGATCACCTTGCCATGTGTCCTCGTTCACATTTTACAACATCAAACACTAGGTCCAATCTCATTGACGGAGTAAGTAAAAGGATTTCTAATCAATTGAGCGTGGCTGCTGTTTACTATTTTTAATTTGTTTTTTAGCCCCTGATGATGGCAGTATAGTCTGTCGAAAGCTTGAGCATTTGTAAGTCGAAATACTAAAATATACTCAGTGACATTAGAAGTGTTACACCCAGAAAAAATAATCTCTTAGTTTTTGTGACGAAAGCAGTTTCTGAGATCTGTGTAGTACAGATATTTTTAGATATTGAGCTTTCATTTACTAGAGTTAAGCATAGCAAAATGCCTCGAGTTCGAAGACGTCCAAATTATCACCATGTTATCGACTTTTGACAGTGGTAGAATTATTGCCTATCGAGATGTTGGTTCGTCCTATCGCGAAATTGGCCGCCGTGTTAATTGTGCTGCAATGACGGTAATGCGTGTGTTTCGTGTGTGGATGGAAGAAGGTAGAGGAACACGAAAAAGGCAAACTGGTCCACTGAGCGTTAAGATAGGTGTCAGACAACTAGCCATATGAGACCGCTTTGCTGTATCGGGTCAGATCGCTGACCAATGGTTCGGAGAAGAAGATAGACTATGCGTACACTCCATTTCCGCATTCGAGCTTTTGGACTTTTTTCATACCGTCCAGAATAAGTGTGTCCTCTGACTGCGGACCACTGTCGTCAACGTTTGAACTGGAGGCAGAATGGCATAATGTCATCTTAATCGACGAATCGCGATTCTGTCAAGGTACGAACGAGAGTCGTAGAAGGGTAAGACGCCGTCGTGGAGAACGACGTGATATTGGATTAGCTGTTGACAGACATGTACATGACTGTCGGAGTAATTGTTTGGGGGGCTATTGCCTATGATAGCCGATCTCTTTGTTCAAGGCTATATGACTGCTGTGCGTTATATTGATATACAAACCACTGTACCGCCGTATCTAGAGGGCCGTCCATACCTCTTTTCTCAGCCAGACAATGCATGTTCCCATATTCCTCGTCGTACTATAGACTTTCTACAAGAAGCAGGCGTTAATGTTTTGCCGTGGTCACCCTGTTTACCGGATTTAAGTCCCATCGAACATATGTGGAATATGACGGGGAGGAGACTATCAACTTTGCACCATCCTCCACAGACTCTGCCACGGCTATATATATTATTAGGATATATAACTTTCGATTCACTGTTTAAGCTGTAAATATTCAAAAAAGTAACATGTTATGTTGATTTAAATTATTCAAGCATGAAACCAATGGAAATTGTCGTGAGTTTTTCGTATAAACTACATAATACCAATATTAACAGAAAAGCTCTACAAATCACTCAATTTAACATAAAGTTACATTAGCCATGATTACGGTAGCAAGTGATCAATATTCTGTCTATCTCTGATCTCCATGGGTTAGCAGTGGAACGAAGTGCTCTTCATAGTGCTCCACATATTTGTCTGTTGAATACTATAAAGTAGAAATCCTCAATAGTCGTAATGTTCCAACAAATACATACTCCAATATATAATTTCTTTATCGCTAAACCTTTTTTTTCCAGGATACTCCTTTTGAAGATTACAATCACCTGGAAGAAAATGAGTTGTTCTCTTATAGAATTTGACCAAGATGGTTAGGTGTTAAACTCCAGATTCCAAAGTTCATCAACTAAAAAATGTAGTTTGAATAAGAACGACTTTAATAAAATTTGTAGTTACGAGAAACCTACCTTTGAGGCATCCAGCTATCCAGACACGCATAAAATAGAAGTTAACTAAAAATGATAGCAATAAACCGTCATACTTGTCACAGCCGCAATTTTTTCTGGATGCCACAGGGTTTTTAGGTTGTGGTCGGGCATTGCTTCCCACTCTCCCATATTAGTTGACTCCCCATGGTCTCTAGATTGCAGCATTATCAACTGGACGGGACTATGGACTAATTGTGAGGGCCTGTTTGGTTTACCTGCTCCACTTAATTAATTTTTTGTTATAAGTGTTCGTATATAACTTTTTTATTGTAATAATCCTTTATGTATTGATGATACCCGACCTGACGCCATTTTTTTAACGAAAAGTTTAATTGTTTCAAATGAACGTTTTCTCACAAATCTAGCCCAGTTCGCTATTATAAAATTACAAAACTTATTTTTTTTTAAAACGATTGGTTTTCGTGTAAACACTATTATATAGAGGGAAATTTGTTACATTTTAGGCGTCCCATTCATGTTCTGGAAGAAATAAAGTAATTTGGTTAAAAAATGGCTCAATACGCGATTTTAATTTTTCGTTAATATGAGTTCTAATAACACCAGAAAACACAACACATTTTTGAGTTGCTGTCAACTTGGTTTTTGTCCCACTACTGTGCCACGTTCACCTTTAGAACAAATCATACGTAGGGGAGAGCGGGGCTGAAAGTGCCGGGGGTAAGTAGTGCCGACGCGAATATCTCATAAACATACAGAGATAGGTTATGTATCAGTGCCGGATGCTCCGATTTTGGTCCGCCGGCGCGCATGACGTCACGCGGAGAGTGATTATTATTTGGGTTGATATGGAAAACGTGCATATTTTCAAGTACAGGCCAAACGGCTGGACGGATTTTCACATATGAAGTGTCGTTGGATTCGTCTTAGCGGTGCGAGTGACACTAGATATATTAAAATTTCATAAAAACAAAATGGCGGATTAAAATAAAAGATTTCAACCTTGTAATTCCTATCTCAGAGGCTATAGCTTAAACGGCTTTCTAGCTCCACAATAGCGCGTGTATCGTCACTTTACTGTAAAAACAAGATTTTTCTACATAACCTTTATTTTAGTATGTTCTGTGGAGGAGGATTAACATGCTCATGACGTTAATACTGCACTACATTTATTCATCCTTATTTCACAGAACATCCTAAGTACTAACTACATGCAAGTGTGAAAATGTACGCAACTCGAAAAGTAGAAAAATGAAGTTATCATCTTTTTGCAGTAAGCTGGCAGTATAACAATAAATAGCAATGACTTAGTCTAAGCCAAAATTTTTCTCCATTTCCTTTCACTATTTTTCTGGTCTTTCAAACTTTTACTCAGTTCTTTAATCCGGAAGAACATCCTTGACCTGAAAAATAGTTTCTTAGCTTTTTCAAGATAGTCAATGTTGCTGCTCTTCAACAGAAGTTCACCTATAAAATTTTGCTTGTCTGTCACTATTCCGTTCCCATTGAAGGTAGTAAACACCTTATTAAGCTTCTCAATTTGATTAATGAAAGCTGTGGAAGGTTTTGATAATCCACTCTCACTAATATGGTCTATCCAGGAGTAAGTTTCATTTGGGGAACTTTTCAACCTCTCATCCTGCAATTTATGGCAAACAAAGCCGGTCAAATTTTTCTGCCCATCATACTCGAGCTTATCCATTTCTTCCACTAAAACTTCCTCGTTATAGTCAGGTGATACTTCAGGTGCATTCAGTTTATTAGTTAATGATGCGGTTAGTGGAATGTATCTTCTTCCTCTACGCTGCAATACTCTGAGTATGCGCCTTCGTTTCGTCCCAAAACATATGACCTTATTCTATACTTAAACTCTAGGTGATAAGTTGAGCCCTTTGCCTTTCTTCGTAAGCACGTTTCCGCTTTTCCCCATCAACAGATGTAGATGGTCCAGGTGATGATAGAGACTTGGGTAAATTTTCCATAGGAATGGCATCATCTTTTAGAGCACGATATCTTTTAGGGGTGCAACCCAAAAGGGTATATTTCAAATTGACCTTATAGGCACTTTCACAACAATGCTTTGAGCCATTTTTTGATAAGGTTTGGGTCTTGGGGAAGTCTGTAGAACTTCATGTCTTTGCAAGAATTCCGTTTAGACTGGTTGTCGGAATTACATCCCACAACAGCACACCGCATTTTTAACAATTTATCAACCACACAGGTTATATAAAGTTTGTATAACTAATAGAAAAGGTTACAAAACCACCAAAAAACACCAACAAATCGCACTATATAGTATTAACCAAGACACATGTGAACTGCAGTAACGTTACGACAATCCTGCGGTTGATAACCATGAGCCGACAACTCTCCGGGTGACGTCACGAAGCTCCGCCCACATGAGCAATATCCCCTATCTTTAGTGTATGTGTATCGTGGGTTCACATTACGCCGCAAAATGCGTAACCGTCCGGCTCATGTGGCAGCCAATTCAGTTGTTCTCGAGACGCGGGCCAGAGGTGGCTATGTGTATAAGTGCGCTTAAACGGCATGTAAGTAAATATTTTGACGTTTATACTTTTTGGCCTCAAGCTAATATTATTGGTTCTTTCTATACGTAAATTTCACAGAAATGTTTGTTATTCATCTATAAATGTTAAACAATGCAATTTGAATGCTTTGTACAGAGTATTTTTTCGATATGTAACAAAAGGTCATAACCTTACAAACGGGGTAAATTGTACTTCTCATTTGGGGCTAGTTGTGCCGCAGCACAACTAACCCCACGTGACTTTCAAAATTCCAATCTTGTCTTCTGTTTACTTGTGAATACTAAATACTTCATCACTTATTGGGCAGGATGAAGCCTACAAGTGACAAACACAAAGAGGAACTACATGTCAAGATATCATGCAGAGGGCTGCTGAAGCGGTCATTGTGGAAGGGCACAAACTAAAAACTGTTGCGCGTCACCAATCAATCCCTTCAAGAAAAAGACAATTTGCCAGGCCTACCATCTGCTGATCTGGAAGTAGTTAATGCAAGCTGTCAAAAGGATGAGTCACGCCAGAACAGTCCAGAGCTTAGGAGGAGGAGAGGAGATAAAGACGCTGGGTATTTCTCACCGGAATCAATAAGACCATTACCCAAAACACCTCCTCGATTAGTTGGAGCTAATGAACGACGTGAAAGAATGTCAGCTGTTCTTACGGATACTCCTGAGAAAAATGATTTGGCAGAAGAACATGCTAACACGAAAAGGAAGAAAGAAGGTAAGACAACGAAGAATATTAAACAAAAGGGGATGGCGAAATGGGAAACGATGCAAAACAAATGAAAAAGAGGACCAAGTGATTTAAGTTCAAATGAAGAGAATAATGGACTAGAATGGTACTGTATCATATGTTGTGATGCCTACCCTAACTCTGCTCCTGATGAAAATTGGATTGAATGCAGAGATTGTAAGAGTTGGGCCCATTCGCAATATCCTGAAGATGAAGATAGCTTATCATTTGTGTATCCTAATTGCTACTCTGACCAGTCATCTGTAGAATAAGTTTATTTTTAATATGTTATAAAGTTTCATTAGTATCACACAAAAAAGAGTACTATTGATTTAAGAGCATGATTTTCTATGAAATTATGATATTAATTCGAGATCACAGATACTTTAAATGAGGTAATTTCGTTGTTTCAAAGAAACGTAGCACTAGACATAGATACAAGGAACATATCAAAGTCACGGTCCTCAATTGAATATAGTTGATCTTGAACCAAGATTTTTTGTATGAAACCAACTAGAGAGACGGATTAATTGGTTAATAATTACGAAAATTGATCTCAGCACCTTAGAATCCAGGAGAAAGTTTGAATAAATGCTAACTATTAATAGAGAAGATAGCATAAATTTGGAATATCCAGAATAATACATGTTGTTTGATCTTTGTTCAATTCTATTTATTATTATACAGCATCAAAGTTTAATAACTACTGTTGATTTGTATAAAATACCTATGAATGCATATAAAGTTATAGAATGTTTGTCTTTGTATTTCTAACTTATTTATATATTTATATAAATTACCAAACATTATGAATGGCACAATCGACCTCAGCTACGGTACAACTTGCCTCAGAGCGGGGTTGGAAGAGCCTCCCGACATCTAAAAAAAATCAGTTTCTATCAAAAACTATTAGAGGTGTACAAAAACTGCATGTACATTTATAAAATAAATTAAATATTACCTAAGATAAACCACAATTGCTAGTCATATTATGTGTTTGATCCGATTTATAGGAGGATTCGCCAAAATCGGCACCCCGCTCTCCCCTACTTATTTTTACATCAGAGCCATCATCTGAAAGTGTCCTTGTGACTAGTGTTTTTCCAGTGAATCTATTTCATTCATTTAATAAATATTACACATCAAGATGAACACTGAAGTGGAGCTGTAATTTGGCAATTAACTTGGTCCTGAAAATAATTGTTTTTTAACAGCGGCAATTATGAACCTACTTATAATGATATACCGGTAGAGCGAGCAACGACATTAAAAAATGAACAAACTGAGGCGGACGAGTTTTTAGACATCGTTAGAATTGGGTCACCGACAGCGAATTGAAACAAGTACTGATTAATTTTGTGGGAAAGTAATTTTTTTGTTGGTATCGTTACATTATTTGCTAATGATAAATAAGTTCAAATTGGCGTCATGATAGGGCTGGAACATTTCCCTCAATTTTGATAATTGCATTTGAACGAAAATCTTGAAAACCATCGATTCTATGTAAAAAAGTTGTAGAAATAATTTTGTAGGCAATTAAACTCTTTATCATTTTGCTTTTCTAAAAAATTACGACAAATTAAGGGGTAAAGGTACACGTACTGGTATTTCCGCTTATAATGGCTGAAGAATCTACTTGTATCAAAAGAGTAGCGCTACATACTCCACACGCTACGTAAGTTGTCCACGTTATCTGCATATAACAATATTTCACGTGAAGATAAATTCATAATAATTATTTATATATGATCAAGAATACCATTTTAAGGTGAATACATTTTTTACTGCCACGCGGAAGTATAGAAAATTTTTCGATAATCTGTGATATTTTCGTGATTAAGTCACTCACTTCCATAAGTCTATCTATTAACGATTTTGTCACTAAATAATTTCAGTAACCATTGCGATGACTTTAATGGACGAGAACATGTAGCAGATGATTCTGGTTTATGGCATCAATCCCATTCCATCAACATCGTTGCAACGGTTGCTGAGGCTACACACTGAGAGAATGGCCAACAGACAGACTACTGGAAGTGAGTTTTTTCATGATGAAGACTTCATAAATTATCCGAAAATATTACATTTTCCATATTTTCGGGTGGCAGGAAAACAAATATTCACTTTTAAATGGTATTCTTGTATTCTTGATCATAGATAATGAATAATGACTAATGGAGTTATCCTTATACCTGAAAACATGCTGACACGTGGATAATGTACGAAGAGTACGGAGTACGCCGCGCGGCTGTTGTCATAAGAATTTTTAACTTTAGCTTATTGTACTTGAAGAACTAAACTTAAAGTGCATTTTTTGTAGAAAGTTCTTTTTCTACAAAAGAGCATAGTAGTCTTTATACGTCTTTATACATGCACCTTTATCCTCAAATTTATCATAACCTTTTCACTATATGATGACAATTTTATGGAAAGAAAATAATAAAGAATCTAGTTCTCTACAAAACTGTTCTTATTGATTTTTTTCATAGGGTACGATGGTTTCCGAGACGTTAGATCAAACGCGTTTATCAAAATAACAGCAAATGCTCCAGCCCTATCACTACGCCAATTTGAATTGATCATTAGGAAGCAATAATATAACGATACTACAAAAAAATTACTTGTGCTAGTTGTAGGAAAAGAATTACGTCACTGGCCTATTAACAGGTTTAATCAGTTCAATACGATCAGGAAATGGACCGTCATAAAAATATAGTGTGGCGATTGAACAGTACTAGATGTCCACCATGAACTACCAAATAACATGTCTGACCTTGCGTTGGGTCATCCTACATTTGTTGAATTTCTTAAAAGTCCAAAATATAGAAAATGGAATGAATCACCCCCCAATTAGGTTCAGATAAAAGAAGGGTGATGACATGAGTACAAAATCCACTATATACGGAGCAGTGTCTGGGATTCATATGCAACACAAATTCTCTGAGACTCTGTGCCACTTAAGTATTGTTACTCTATGACCATTGAAGAATAAAATAAAAATGGACATATATTTGTGTTAGCGCCCCTTACTATTTAAGCGCCTCTCATCTGCAAGCAAGATTACAAAACTAGAAGGAAATCATTGCGACGTTAGACTGGCGAATATTTTCTAATACGGTATTCTCTACATGTGTACCTAGTTAAAGTGGCATTTTCAATAGCATAAGTCACTCGGTTGGCCTTGTTATTTGGTGCGTACTACAAGTCGTGTAAGTTCGGTTAAACGCCTCAATATAGCACGCACCAAGACTAAATCATTCGTTAAAAGTCACCAGAAGTCAGTTTAGCTGTGTAAACTCATCTGACTGTTTTGACATGCCGTCTCTAGCACATTTTCAGATTCGTGCGATTTTTTTTAAAGTTTCGGTGTGGTTTATCCCGCTAGTAATGATACGACGAGATTGACTATTTATTGAAGTAGAATGCAAATGTCTCAGGACTGTCGAGCAATGGTTTAAAGTTTGAATAGTTCGAAAGAGCTGATGAAACAGTGGTTGCCACCGCAATATTAGTTAAAGTAATGCCTCTAATCGCTTATAAGCAAATAAAAGAGTTCTCTAAAGATATCTACAGGCTCGTAAATGAAATTTTGCATAAAGATTTAAAACTAGATAAGGTATGTACACTTTTTTCCCCTCAAGATGACTGATGGACAAAGAGAGAATCGTGTCGAATAGTGCAAAATTATTTCATAGTTAAAATCAGGACAGTTCTATGGAGTTTTTTCATAGTAACGGGTGATGCAATTTTGAAAAATAATCACATTTGGATAGTGTTTTCAACGAAGATGCGGTCTGTGCTCAGTTTTCATAAATATAATAATAATAACATGCCTTTATTCGATTATTTTGCAAATACATATATATGTATATATATATATAAGGGTTCATCTCACTCATTATTCCATGACCACCATTTTGTGCAATCATCAAGTGGCTTCACGATGTAATGCTTTAATGTTTTAAATAATTTTTAATCTGTTTTTAACGTGTTCTTGTCATATTTTATATAATTTTGACCATTGTACCATCTATCCAGCTCTCACCATGTTACTGGACGTTTCCCTCATCCTATACGTAAACAACAATTAGCAACATCCTCACATACTACTCTCCTGATGATGATGGCAAAGTCCATTGAAAGCTAGAGAGAATTAAAAAAAGTATAAAGAGTCCTCTTTGCTTAAATTTTGTCGAAGTACCCAACAAAAGGCGGAAGCTTTAATTTTTCACCTATATGTATATATATACATATTTATTTATTCCGGGTATGAGGTGGCATCCGACCATGCTAAAATCCAGGTTCAAGTGGCATCCGAGGTCAAGTGGCATTCGTGTATCGGATGCCATTTTATTAAAGCATGTTCAGTGGCATATTATGATTATGTAAGTTCGATAAGCAAAAAATTAGGAGGAGGTCAATTTTCACCGAAATTAGATTTTCAATGTGTATTAGAGTACTAGAGTGTACAGGTGGCGGTGGGCTATGACGGAGTATATTCATGACTATACTTCCCGCGGCTAAGGTGGCTTCCACAAACACTGGCAACTACGTAGTTCTCTGTAGTTTCATTCATAGGTCAATATGGTATCTATATACTCTTTGCGTGTACGGTTCAGCTGAATTATTCCTAAGCAATATGATAGATATCGGATTAAAAAGGCGTCGCAGTCTGAGTTTCTCTCACTCCAACGAGATGGAATCGGGTCTCTGACTGTACCTCTGGGGTACCGCCCGGCGGATCTCGAAGGCGGGGCCAGAATGTGTGCATGCTTCATGCACACGTGTTCCCTCGCTAGAGTCCGTGTAGCAACCCCCCCTTTTCGCCTGTATCCCCGTATGTCCCCATGGTATCCCATGGGTGTTTAGGTCTTAGGCCTTCGTGGTAGGTGGAGTATATATAAAAAACAAAACGTTGTGTGTTGGGATTACTCTGTATACCTATCTAAATGTCTATATATGTTAATGAGGGTGTATATTCTAATTGATTCAATTTAATGCACACATTTCAATTTGTATATAATAACTGAGCGAGATCTGGTATCGAAAAATACAACCCTCGGAGTTTCCAAGACTTTTTATTTTCTTTCATCATTGCGTTATACTGGGGAGATTTTTGAGTAAATACCTTAAATTTTGGTGAATGCATAAGTTTGGCATTGAGATTGTCATGTGGAGTGATTACTCGTGTGAGTATAGCGTGACATCTATAATTTAGTGTAACATAATTTTTTTAATCTACACAGCCGCCATCTTGAAAATTTTGAATGTTATTTTTATGTTAAAATATAGTAACCATGCGTCATTTACATCATCCCGAATTTCAGGTCCCTAACTTGACCCGTTCAAAAAATAAGTAGGGGGAACCTTTCTGAAAAGCACTGTATGAAATTAATAACTGATTTTTCAGATTAATTTCTAAAAAAAGAAGGATCAGACAGATAACCACAGGATATCCCTGCATTTAAAAACACACGAAAACAGACGCAATGCGTAAGTTTTGTGAAATGATACTATGATAACTGTGACTAATTGTCTCAGAGTAAAGCCTACTTGCTATGGTAAGATGACAGCTGTCGCTTGGAGCGGGAAATTTGCATCTTCGTTTCATTCTCAGGTCTAAATGGCACCAAACACATAATATACTCTGCCCATACGATGACCGTTTTCTCATTTATGCAGTATTTAAGTACTAAGTGGAGAAGTTTTTATTTCGATAAAAAATTGATAGTATTTTCGCGATGTCTAGAGGAAGCAAGGGGTCATTGCTAAGTATCTACACTATAAATACATAAGTTGTTCAAATACGTTAGGCGGATTATAAGATTGTTTTCCAGTTTTTGAGATGTCGATTCTAGAGATTGATCATTAGCTACGGGGCGGCGGCAGCGAGATCTCGTTATGCTGGAAGCTTCCTTCCCTCTTGTAGCGCGGCGTTGACGAACACGTGGTAGCTTCAGCCGGTGAACTTCAAATTCTAATTCTGTAATAGTTCAGATATCACCTGTACTGATAAGACATGTGCTACGAGTCGGAGTACCAATTTATGATTGAATATCTTCGAAAAGTTGCTATACTAAGTGACATATAAATCCGAACACCCAGTTTAAATGGTTTTATTTTAATAAACGTTGGTGAATGTATTTATATTACTGTAAATAACAAGTGAAAAAATGTTCAGCCTTATCAGTTGGACATTCCGGTTTTTATACTGCTTTTATTTAATTCACTAATGCTCTAAAAATGAATATTTCAGCCGCAGTAAAGAATCAACGTTGGCGGATTTTGGTTCTTGACATCATTTACGATCGGTACGATGCCTAGAGTACGGAGACCTGTACGATTTCGTCAACTTAGTGAGTTTGATAGGGGCCGTATAGTGGGACTTCGGGAAGCTGGACTTTCTTTTCGGGCAATCGCAGTTAGAGTGCAAAGAAGTGTAGACACTGTGGTTAGGTGTTGTCAGGCATGGCTTCGAGAAGACCGTACGCAAAGAGCAAGGGGCACTGGACGCCGCTGTAGAACAACAGACCGTCAAGATCGCCGCCTAAGATTATTGGCCTTAAGGGACCGTTTCTCTACTACCAGGTCCATTGCAAATGAATGGTTTGCAGAACACGGAAGACCTATTGGCATGCGAAGTGTTTACCGACGAATGAGAAGTTTTGGCTTGTTTTCATACCGGCCACAGTGGGTCCTCCCTTTAACTCGAGAACACCGATGTAATCGCCTTGAGTGGTGCAGACAACGGTCACTCTGGGATCAGGAATGGAACAGTATTGTCTTTAGTGATGAGTCTAGATTTTGTTTAGGCATGCACGATGGTCGTGCCAGGGTTAGAAGGCGACGTGGTGAAAGGAGGAATCCAAAGTTTTTTGTTGAAAGACATGTGCATCACACTGTTTGAGTTATGGTTTGGGGTGCTATAGCTTATGGTTCCAGGTCACCTTTAATCTTCATCAGAGGTAACATGAACGCGCAGCGTTATATCCACGAAGTTCTAGAACCCCATCTTTTACCCTATCTTGACACCCTGGCAGATCCAACTTTCCAACAAGATAATGCCCGACCACATGTTGCAAGAGTCAGAATAGACTTCTTTCAACATAATGATGTCACATTGTTACCATGGCCACCAAGATCTCCCGACTTATCCCCAATTGAGCACGTGTGGGACATGATGGGTAGGAGATTGCTCAATTTGCAACGTCCTCCTCAGACTCTAGAAGCACTTCGAGAGGAGTTGGTGGTTGCCTGGAATGAGATACCACAGGAGGACATTGACCACCTGATTAGAAGCATGCCTAGGCGCGTTGGAGAATGCGTAGCACATCAGGGTACATCCACACATTACTAAAGGTCAAAGGGCTTTAAAGCAGTGCAATCATTTTGAAATTTTTATCATTTACTTATTATGCTTCATTAAGTACTTATACAAAATTTTATTAAAATAAAACCATCTAAACTGGGTGTTCGGATTTATATGTCACTTAGTATAGGAATGAGAATATCAATTCGCTTCGGTTAAACACTGAACTAGTCTAAAAATATGTTGAAAATCCCCTTTTTGCGCTTCAATCTACTTATTTCGGACAATATCATACTAAAAAAATCAGGAGGTATATTATTCCTAAAAAGATAAAACCACTTTATGCTTTACAAGTATGCTAGTATTTCGCTTCTCAAGAATGAGAAATATCTGAAATGATAAAAATATTACTTTTTTGGTTGTTCTATCATACCTATACATCACAAAAAATCATAACTTATTTTCAGTAGGTCAATATGAGTATTCTTGTGCTTGTAACCGCGTCATGATAATGAATAGTTACACCCATTTTCATGAAATTTCAGGAGCACTATGTTAGGGTAGGTTTGACTATTATATAGTTGAAAATCCACTGATATGCCGTGGAATAATTAGCAAATGCTATCAAAACGTTCCCCAGCTTTGTTATACTATGTTTGTCAAGTTGGCCATCAATTTTTTGAAGAGTTATGTTGTTTTTCAAATCTCGTGTATGTATATTTTTTATTTATGATCATTTAAGGCAAAGAGGACTCAACTCTTGAAATGAGGAAAATAATAACAGAGAAAGTGGGTGTGGTTCTCTTACATCACTTACAAATTAAAAACAACCTTCAGTACAATTTAAATAAAAAAAAAGCTTCAAAAATACATGAGCTTGTATGCTCTTGCTACCCTGAATAACCAAGATTGCAACAGAAATCTGAGCAAAGATACTAGCATCAGATCTAGAACCAGTAAGTAACGGTATATGAATTGTGAAAATTCTGTATACTTTCGTAAAGGGTAAATGTCTGGATCTTGTCGTCACAAATCTTAAATTACGTGTCTGCATAAACAAATCTAAAATTCATAACAATAGTACAGAAGCATACTAAAAACACTCAGAAGTATAAATATAGAGTACATGAAATATGAATATCTGAAATATGATAATAGAGGGATATTTCGAGTAAGGTCAAACTATGTTGTTTAAACAATAAAAATTTTGCGTAAAGGTTAAGCAGAAAAACAAGAGTACTACAATTTACTACAAAAGAATTTACTACAAAATAATAGACACCTAAGCTATAAGCTTGTGTGTGTCATACAATATACAAATTCAATGCATGTCTAATGGTCATAAGGTATATTATGAGCAAATGTATATAAAAAAACAAATAAAAAAAACATTAGATAGAAACGAAATTACTGAGTTGAGTCAAGCTACCGTCGATGCAAGCATGCCAAAGTTATTTAAGATGAACTTCTTAATTCTTTTTTTGAAACTATACTTCGAGAGGATTTTATATTGTAGGGGTAATTTAGTATACAACCTAATACCATCAAACTTTATGCATTTTTGGCAAACAGATTTATTCACTCTGGTATAGGTGTAACTTATATTTATTTTAGTTCTTGCACTGCGGATGGGCAAACCACCACTTCAATGGTTGATCCAAAAGGACACTTCGCTGCAACATTGTACCACTACCAAGTACGATTGTGGGAGCACACACAAGGATAGGTTTATGTGTCGATTCGGGGAAATTTCATTTCTCGACCATGTGTCTAAGAGACGTATGCTTCGACGTATGACTATCAACGAAACTGTGTCCTCAAGCCAAAATTTCTGATCCATGGTTGAGTATAGCCTTCCTCAATGTTTCGAATTTTATGTGAAAAATTGCAAACGTAAATATTAGATGATTATTCATTTTTCCTGAGGTGGAGTCTTTGCCATTTTATTTCGTGAGGTTTCCTTAAGACGCGTCTGGGGTTTCTCCTTTAATATACTTTGTTGTAAGTACACTTAGATCATGATTAGTATAGGGTAGTCTGAAAATAACGGGGAGTGAACTGTAAAAAACTGCAACTGCCCGCCTTTTTCATGCCACTTATCATAGTTTTATCCCCTTCAGGACCATAAATAAGATGAACTTCAACGTAAAGCCTAGAACAACTTAACCTGTGAGTATCTCTCCCGTACATCTTCCTTATACAGGTAAATGAAAGAAACATCGCCCAATAGGATTTCTGAACTCCTACGTAGACGTTCATGCAGTATTTTCCAAAGTACAGATCAAATAACAGCATCTGCGGGTGCACTTATTGTCTTCAAAGTTTCTTTAATCTGGAATATGTCCTACTCTTTTGTTGGTGAAGCATGCCTATGAAGCCTTTTCTAATATTTGTGTGAATCAGCCGCTTAACAGTAACAGTATTTTTTAAATAAGGTATATTTGCATCCATAATGGTAACTAACGGCGGGTAACCTATGAAAATGTTGTAGTGTCAAACGATAAAACTTCATATATTCTCCAACTGTACTGCGAATTAATCAAAATAAGCCAGTATCAGTATCATGAAGGCAGCTGCAGAGCTTATGAAGTTAGCCAGCTGCCACTGGAACTAATCTCAGCAGTGTGTGCTGAAGAAAAGTGACACACGGAGTCCAATGTACCAAAAATAGTATCATAATACATATTTGGATACCAATTTTGACCTCGATGTGAGACAGTCTATACACCAAATATACTCTAGGAGTCCATTTAACAAAAACTCTTTAGGGATGCCACCGTGGACGCCAAATATATGTATATACATATATATATATATATATATATATATATATATATATATATATATATATATGTAGATTCTGATGGATCGGTCCTCCACTCATGGGCTTTTTAGAGTCGATAGGTCCTCCGCTCTGATAGGTCCTCCGTATAAGGAGGACCTATCGCAAATTCCACCTATCGGCCCCTCAGGCCCCCCTCTGTCACCTGGCAAAATTTCAGAGGGATGACCTAGATCATGTTTTTCGCCGAATTTGGGTACCGTAGTTCAGGGTTTTGCCGCGCCGATTTGGTGGACTCACGATCGCTTGGGTATTCAGCCCGTATATTATCAAATATTACCAGTCAGGTCTACAGTGGATCGGTCATCTGCCGGGTATTCAGTATCCAGATTATCGCTTTTAGATCCTCCTTAATATTGGCATCGCTGTATTAGGTATTTTATTATATTTGCTGTGTTAGAGGATCGGCTTTTCACCTTTCTATGTCTGGTGCGGCCCAGTTCGCCGTCAGGCATTATAATAGGGGCGTCCGTGACCGAGAGTACCGTAATGCAGCAATAATATATTTGTTCGATTACTATCATTATTAATATAATTATGATTACGATTATGGTTGTGATTATGATTATGATTACGATTATTATTACTAGTTTTCGGAAAAAAATGTTTTTCCAATCAGGTTTTAGACTCATAACAAGTCGATTTGACATAAGTCACCTCTATGCAAAAGTGCTTCGTTTATTTGCCAACTAGATTTTTACGCTTGATGTGTTAAAACATTTTTTTAGAAACCAGCCCCAAAAAAGGTTTTTTTTTCTCGAAAACTATGAAAGATATCTCGTTTTAATGAGAGACAAAGGATGGAATAAATAAAAAAATCGGTCATGAGGAAAGTTGGGAAAAATTCTGCTACAATTTATGTAGGTGTGGGGGTAGTTTTCACCCTTCCAAAAAGCTCTGGAGTTTTTCGTAAAAGGCAAATATTAGAACGCTGAGCAGAGCATATGTGTTCCAAATTTCATTAAAATCGACCTACCGGCTTTTGAAATATCTTGGAAAACGTGTTTTTAAAAGAAAACTTTGATGCCCCCTAACGAAGCACCTTCGAATACAGATAACTTATGTGCAATCGACTTGTTCTCAGTCTGAAAATAACTAGTAATCTCACGTCCATGGAATATTGGGTCACGATGTGTACAATACATGATTATATGAACAAAGAGCAAAGTTTAGCGTAAAGCTACTCAAGCTAAATTAAAAAGGGTAATATAGATAGACCATTATGCAAATACAACCACATGAATAGAAAATCAAGGATGGTGTAGTATTAAGGAAAAATGTTCACAAAAAAACACTCTCAAATATGATAAAGGTGATGCTCAAATCCAATTTCCTATAGAATAAAATAAAAACAAATATGCTAATCCTAGTTTTACAATTTAAAAAATATGCTTTTACTTACCGCGCCTATTGGCAGGGAATTAATGTAATCACAAAAAATTCGCTTTAGCTGCAGTGGTTGCAGAGTGGTCAACAAACGAAGAGAAAATTGCATAAACTTCGCTTTCGGACAATGACCTACATTTTTCAACATTTTGTGCTTTGACAACCACGCGGTTATAGGAGCGAAGGATAAACGCAAATAATATCGGTATGAATTTTATTTACGAAAATACATAAGAAGAAAACTGAATTTATACATTGACAAAATGAAACTACTAAAAAATGCTTATACTTAGTTTGTGATACATATGTTCATACTTAATTTCTACTTTATTAAAAAAACGGGTTCGCTCATAAATTGAGATGGTATTCATTTTTTCTTTCGGTACTGGTTCTGGATGAAAACTTTGATTTTTAGCCAGTCCTTATTATGTAATAATTCAGTATGACTTGCGATGAGGTTATCGCATTCAGCCTTTTTTGGGGCCCTCTTAGATTTAATGTGATTTCCAAAGTGAACCAAGACTAAATTTTTCTGATCTTCAGTCCAAGGAACTAGAACCCTGGACTTTTTCTTTGGTAACGTTATATCCACTTGCTGAGATTCCGGATCTGGATGCGGTTCTTGGATATCTTCATATTGGCATAGAGGCTCTGGGTGGTTATCATCCTGCTGCGCTTCTGATATCAAATTCTCGTCTAGATTCAAATTAATTTCGTCCAGGGATTTTCCTTTGAAATGACCTGCCTCGCCCTTCTCCATCAACGTCAAAATCTTGGAGAGTCTAGCCGTTTGGTAGACGTCATCTGGTAATCGGTATGATGCACGGTGGATACCTAGTGTATGTCCCATAAAAGATGCGAGTTGTTCCATGTCATTTTCTGACATGTTGAACAATTGAGTCAAGGTTGCCAAGTGCTTTCTCAGACGGGTGCTAGTCAGAGCATGCGGATTTTTCGCTTGACATAACGACGCATACTTTTTGATTACCTTGTAACCAATAATGGGTTCTTGGGAGTTAGGTTTACCGAAAAGATATATGTTCGACACCGTCTGAATATTATCTCTACACTCTAGTATTAGATTCAAGTGATCCTGTACATCCTTGCTTATAAGAACTGGAACACCTCTGCCTCTTTTTCCACGGATTACTATTCGTTTGAAAGATCTCATTAGAATTCTCTCGGTTTCTGTTATTGCTTCTGAAAACTCCTCATAGGCTTGATTGTGTTCCTCAGATATAGCGGATTTGTAAACATGTATGGGAAGTCGTTGTAGTTCTCCAGGCCGCCTCCTATTTAATAAAAGCAACCTACAATAAACTGTCTCGAGTAAAGACGTGTATGCTTTTTCATTGCTTGGATTTTTTTGTAGCATTGATACCTGATTTGCAGCTACTTTCATGAGGTAATCCTTCAATAGTTTGAGATCAGTAGCTAACGGTACCAAAGTGACCTTATTCCATTTTTTTAGGTTGAGGTCATTAGCAGCATTGGTTGAAATATCGAATCGCCAATTTGCCTCTATGAGTTGGATGCATGTTTTTATATCTGCCTCAACGTTTGCATTATCTACTGTTGGCAGTGACTTAGATTTTTTTAGAACGTGTAAAAGAGCCACATCGCAACATTGTTTTAAGGTTGTACCCATGTTCATAGCATATGTGGGGGATTTATAAGTTTGGCTTTCGTCATCATATCCTGATGTTAATTTAGTTGCTTTCACAAGTATGTCATATTTGTGTGGTTTTAGAGCATCAAATAGGGTAACCACAGACAAATCTAATTTTTTTATCTCCATTAGAAGTCGAGCCAATTCTCTCATTTTCCTAGAAACGACTTGGACAAAATGTAGCTCCCTATGGAGTTTCAGATATCGGGAAGCAAACGCACATATTAATTTATCATTTTTCGCAACCAATGAAACTTTGTCAGGTCTCATGCGAGGAAATACTTTTACTTTGAGCTCAATATCTACCTTTATATTACCCAATAACAGAGTTTGTCCTAAAGCCTGTGATCGTTTGCCCGACGATCCCTTCTCCGGGTTTGCATCACATTGTTTGCGATGACGCCATAAGTTCTTTGCAGAATAGTAACCCATACAGTGGATGCATGGAAGATATTCCGTTTTTTCCGCACCTTTTCTAACAGGTTTTATCCCCTCTCCCCTCAAAGGCGTAGAGTTGATAAATTTACCCTTTTTCCTTAGAGCAAAAAGCAGTTGTTGCCTTTTACGGCTTAAAACAGGTAAAGCTAGAAATTCTTGTACCTCAATTTCATTCGTATGGTTTCTTTTCAAATGACGTGGAAAATGAAAAACCTCACATTCACAAAAACAACAGAAAACTGTAACTTTTTTCTTCTTTCCTGACAGTCCAGTATTCACTGATGAAGAACCAGACTGACTGGGTGCAGACTGATCACATTCTGCGGTGGGAATTGATTCAGCTTTTGCATGTATAGTAACATTCTTCTTGACACTTGCCGAATGTAAGTTGTCTCTGGCCTCATCGCTCCTGTCCAGTTCCTCGTCCTTTCAAAAGAAAAATAAATATAAATACAATAAATGCATAAGCATCGCGACAGGTGGACAGTACTTATACTTATCATTGGAGGCGTATCAAATGAAATGTTCAGTGAATAGTGTTAGTATTGACGTTCAATTTTGTATGTTGTTTCATTGATCAATTCATAAAATATCATGCCGTCTATGCTAAGGAATGACCATTGTTTTTCAACCACATTTCCCTCTTTCGTCTCTGGCCTTCTCTCACTTGCCAAGCAATAAGCGGAGAACCTTATCCTGAGCAAAGTTGTTCCAGTAAAAATAGATTTTATTATACCTATTTGGAAAAATGGCATCAAGCAGGCTGACTCTATACTTCCTACGCCTTCAAGATGGCTCTTAGTGCAATTTCCAATATAGTGCAATTGAATCTATTAATCTGCTGTCAAAAATAGTGGTTACAATTTGAATTCAAAGTTTTTACTTATAGATGATATCTAAGGTTTAGGTGATATTTAAGGGCATCAAAATCACTCCTTTATACTGAACTTCAAATTCAGATTGTAACCGTCATTTTTGAAAGCAAATTTATAGACTCGATTGCACTATATTGAAAATTGCACTAAAAGCTGTCTCTAAGGGGTAGGACGTATAGAGTCAACCTACTTGACACCATTTTTTCAAATAGGTATAATAAAATCTATTTTTACAGTAAAAACTTCGCTCAGAGATAAGCTTTGTCGCTTGTTGTTTGGCAAGTGAGAGAAGGCCAGAGACGAAAGAGTTTTTAATCCCTCCAAAAATGTTTTTGAAAATGATCGGGATTCTCTGAAACGTCAAATACGAAGTTTTTTGAACGTTTTTTTGAATATCTACATTTACCTGTTTTGATCCGTAAAAGGCAACAACTGCTTTTTGCTCTAAGGAAAAATCATAATTTTATCGCCTTCGGAGGTCGAGGGGGTAAAACCTGTTAGAAAAGGTGTGGAAAAACGGAATCATGCATCCACTATATGGGTTACTATTTTGCCAAGAACTTATGGCGTCATCGCAAACAATGTGATGCAAACCCGGAGAAGGGATCGTCGGGCAAACGATCACAGACTTTAGGACAAACTTTGTTATTGAATAATATAAAGGTAGATAATGAGCTCAAAGCAAAAGCATTTCATCGCATGAGACCTGACAAAGTTTCAAGTTGCAAAAGATGATAATATGTGCGCATGCTTGCTGATATCTGAAACTTCACAGGGAACTACAATTTGTCCAAGTCGTTTCTAGGAAAATGGGAGAAGTGGCTTGACTTCTAATGGAATTAGATTTGTCTGTGATTACCCTATTGATTGCTATAAAAACACATAGATATGACATACTTGTGAAAGCAACTAAGTTAACATCAGGATATGATGATGAAAGCCAAGCTTATAGATCCCCGACATATGCTATGAACATGGGTACAACCTTGAAAAAATGTTGCGGTGTGGCTCTTTTACACGTTTTGAAAAAAATCTGAGTCACTGCCAACAGTAGATAATGCAAACATTGGTTCCATTAGCTAGTGATCTTAAACTATTGAAGGATTATCTTATGAAAGTAGCTGCAAATCAGGTGTCAGTGCTACAAAAAGTTCAGGTAATGAAAAAGCATGCACGTCTTGACTGGAGACAGTTTAATGTAGGATGCTTTCATTAAAGAGGAGGCGGCCTGGAAAACTACAACGACTTCCCATAAATGTTTACAAATCCGCTATATCTGACGAACACAATCAAGCCTATAAGGAGTTTTCGGAAGCAATAACGGAAACCGAGAGAATTCTAATGAGATCTAACAAACGAATGGAAATTCGTGGAAAAAGAGGCAGAGGTGTTCCAGTTCTTATAAGCAAGGATGTACATGAGCACTTGAATCTAAAACTAGAGTGTAAAGATAATATTCAGACGGTGTCGAACATAAATCTTTTCGGTAAACCCAATTCATAAGAACCTATCATCGGTTACAAATCCGCATGCCCTGACTAGCACCCGTCTGAGAAAGGTCATAGCAACTTTGACCCAATTGTTAAACATGTCAGAAAATGACGTGGAACAACTCGCATCTTTTATGGGACATACACTAGGTATCCACCGTGCATGATACCGATTACCAGATGATGTCTACCAAACGGCTAGACTCTCCAAGATTTTGACGTTGATAGACAAGGGCGAGGCAGGTCATTTCAAAGAAAAATCCCTAGAAAAAATTGAATTGAATCTGGACGAGAATTTGATATCAGAAGCGCAGCAGGATAATGACCACCCAGAGCCTCTATATCAATATGAAGAAATCCAAGAACCGCATCCAGATTCGGAATCTCAACAAGTGGATGAAACGTTACCGAAGAAAAAGACCGGTTCTTGTTCCTTGGACTGAAGATCAGAAAACTGACAAGGAAGTATTCTAAAGTATTTTCATGTTATATGACATGTAGATCACTCATTTCCGTCAGTCTGTCCGCCGCTCTGCTGCTGTGTCGAGTCCTTGATTACTTGAGGGGGAAGGTTACCACTAGACCAGGGACAGAAAAGCTACCTATATAGTTTTTAAGAGCGTTCCAGTGCCGGCGGAGAAAAAGTTAAAAACAAAAAAAGAAATCTCATAAACTTCGTTTTTTATTGTTTCAGATACTGATCATTTTTGAGAAAAAAATTTGTGGTGGAAAATTAGCGAGTTGGAGGTTGTAGAGGGTGGGACGGGTATATCTCTTTTTTATTTAGTTTAATGATACACTTCCATCCCTAGTAATTCTTCGCAATCTATTTGACACATTCTAAACATCATAGATTCCCCTCACATAGCAACGTTTTGATGGAAAAGATGTTATAGTTATTAATTGGAAAGTCGAAAAATCAAAAAATTTGAAAGTTGAAAAATATTAAAATTGTAAAATTACAAAATTAAAATATCGGATTGGCTACACAACTCCACCCAATCCAAATTTTTCAATGGGTACTTGAGTAGAATAATAGTAATATATTTACCTCAGCCTCTTCACTAGTGTGGGGACTATAATCTTCATCTTCTGCATCAGAAATTACAGAAGATGATGGTGGTGTGCAGCATATATTAGGCGAAGTAAGAGATATGAACTGAAATGAATGACATATATCAGACATGTTTCATAAAGAATACATAATATTGCTTTACCGAGCTAGATTCACTTTGGTGGTCTGGATCTTCCACTATGCTCTCGTTATTCGAGGTAACGTTGTACTGAAAAAGGTTCAATAGAATAAAAAAGTTCACAGACTAGGCAGTGAATGATTATTACCTCAGAGTCCTTGCACAAGTTACTGCAATGAACATTTTCTGATAAACCGGATATTGATGATGATGGGGGTGTACAGCATATCTTGGGGGATGTAGAAGATATTACCTAGAATAAATCATAAATATGGGAACTCTACCAAAAAAAACATACTTATGTTTTACCGAGTTGCAGTCACTGTGGTCGCTGTTTTGTTTAACCACAGATGACACCTTACGTGAATCAGTAATCACTGTTTCAGAAGTCTTATCTTTTTCTTCATCTCTTGGATGCTGTGTGATAGGTGATAGACCTCTGTTACAAAACCAATTTTTGCTCATATTGAAAGGCTTTCCCTGGAAAAGTTCAAATATATTGTTTTGTAATTATTCCGTTTCAACTTAGAGAAATAATACCATTCCAAAAAATAATAGATATACAATATCGACTATCTTCAGGAAGAATACAACATGCTTGTTTTTAGTGAAAAGATATTTGATAAGAGTGCTCTCAAAAATGTCAAAAAGCCAATTATATTAGAGTAATTTTTGTCATTAGCTTTTTTCCCAATGAACTGACATCCACAAGCCATTTTTTTCCGTGCAGCAATAGTATATGTTGATTGTCAAAGTAAAATACTTTATTTTTAATTGATTCTAGTAGCAATACCAGTGAATGATGTTCGAAATTTTACCAAACTCAATAATACGTAATGTGTTATCATTAAACACTATATCCATGCATTAACACTAGAAATTTTTGAGTGTACAGATACAGGAAATAGGTATGATTTCCTGTTTTCTACGCAAATGTTTGATAAAGTCAGATATGTCAAATAGATCCGATAGAAAACCTTAGGAAATTACGATTCACTCCCTCATCAACTCCTAACCCTCAAAATTTATTTGGATAATGATCAAGAGCCCCTGAATCGTCAAAAAACAAAGTTTGAGCGATTTCTATTTTTTCGTTTGTGGCCCTTTTCTCTGACGCCACTGGACCTATTTTTAAAAGCTAAAGCTTTCTTGTCCATAGCCTCGTAGCAACCTTGTGTCTAAATTTCATCAAAGTCCCAATGGTACTTTCCACGTTATAGCAGAAATGAGTATCATGGTTTTCCGTGATCTACATGTCATATAGCATCCAACAAAACATAATACCTCACTTTCAAAATATCTTGCGATTACAATACTTCCTCGACCGTTGACGTGGGAAGTAAAACATGATATCTCTGATTTGCAATTTTAGATTTAGAATTTTATCACCCCGCTACTGTACCATATAGGAAATAATCAACACAATCTCCCGTTTAAAATTATCATTGTCTACATATAAAGTCGAGCTACTTGACACCGTGAGTCAAAAGCACAGTCTGTAGTGATTTTGTATTATAATGCAAAAAACGGAATCAGTACATATACAGGTATGTACCCTAAAAAAGATGTAAAGCAGCAGCTAGAAAAAAGCCAAAATGAGCTTTGATTGAAGTATTCTATTTTTAAATTTTCAGTGATGTATGGTCACACTCAATCTACTTGACCCTGTTCTTTAACTTGAAAAAAAAAACATTGTAGCTTTACATTCAAGAATCACCTATACAAAACTAAACCAACAAGATTAGATAAAGTTTGGCGTAAAATTTATGGGGGTTGACCTTTTGAACAGCATTGTTTTATCCTTCACGCTACTCAATATTCATTGCTTTTCCATTAAATGTAAGTAATACAGTCATATTACCATCATATCCTATTAACGATTGCATAAGAGTTCAAAAAGTCATACTTACCTCAACAGTCCTTTCAGACACACTCTTGAATACACAACAGATTTGAACGTCCTTCCAGCACGATTGGTGCCAATAAAATGAATTCTCAGATCTTAGACAAACCGACAAACCCTATCCCCGGGCGCACGCGCTTTATTGACTGGAATTAAAATGATCGGGAGACCGATCTGACGTCAGACGTACGCCATTCAGCTAGTTCGGGTATTGTGGAGGACTCAGCACTGGTTTGCGTATTGAAGAGTATTCTTCATGGGAGATTGATCCACCAGTGTTTAGTTAATTCGAGTATTTTGGGAGACTCAGTGCTGGTTTCTTGTGAATCGTATGGTAGAAGAGTATTCTGCATGGAAGACCGATCTAGCAGTGTTTAGTAAATTCAAGTATTTTGGGAGACTCAGTGCTGGTTTCTTGTGAATCGTAGGGTAGAAGTGTATTTATTCTGCACGGAAGACCGATCTAGCAGGGTTTAGTAAATTCAAGTATTTTGGGAGACTCAGTGCTGTTTTTTTGTGAATCCGAAGGTATTTTGATGGACGATTGTATCATATGGCTTTTGGTTGGCGTGACTATATGGTTAAGTCTGAGCTATTAGAGAAAATCGTTGATATACGATTTTATTTCAAGATTAGGAATATTCTCATAGATAGATGGTACCAAACATGAATGGTGATTTCCTTATCCAAAGATAACGTCACATGATTGTAAGGCTCAGTATAGTGATTAGGTAATTCAAGTATTTTAGGATACTCAATGCTGTTTTTTGCGAACCGGAGGGCAGGGAAGTATTTCAACTGCTAATATCACAGATTTGGAAATTACGCGTCTAAAGCTTATCATCATTAGGATGTCGTCGATACGACATAGGCTATTGGAAAAGCAAAGTGCTCGATCTGAAAGTTCATACAACCTCCTGGACATGTAATAGAAAAAAGTATTCTTGATTGTGTGGGCTGCTCGATGATCTGATAATTTTTGCATAGGTAAGTTATAATTTACGAAACGTTGGGCATCCTTCTGTCGTATGCTAGCAACGTTTTGTATAGTCTTAATCGAGCAAATAGTGTACTCAAAGTTGCTGGAAAGAATTTTGGTTATATCCATTGGAGATCCTTGAAAAATAATATAATAATACAAGTCCAAGTTAGGAGACTTCAGTAGTATTATGTAAAGAGAAATAAATGAAACTTGGCACCACTGCACGGATGACTTATCTACTGGTGTTTAGTTAATTTGAGTATTCTGGGGGACCGAATGCCGTTTTGTGATCTGAAGGGTATTCCGGTAGAGGACACATCTTACGGTTTTTAAAAGGTAGACCTATATAGCGGACTTTATATGAAAATCCGAAATGTTAATGTACAGTTTTTTGAGCTGATCCTGGATCAGTTTGCCTTTTTGTTGGATATACACGAATCAAATTTGATATATATTCGATATTTCTGGTAGGTGACTTATTGCTGGGAATTGAAAGGATTACCGATCCACATGGAGATGTAAATATATATATATATATATATACAGGGTGACTTTGAAGTTGAGTCATTAATTTTCAGATAATGATTGTAGAAGGAAGATAAACCAAAATATGTGTGTAAAAATAAAAAAAAATAAAAAAAAACTTTTACCTTGTTTTATAAAGTATCCTCCCGACAAGCATTTCAGTGCGGACCTGTATTTGATCGTGAGGTCCCCTGTGAGGTCTTAAGTCACCTGATTCACGAGCCCGTTGTACTACATTAACAAAGGCACGAGGGGTTGGTTGCACTCGATTGGGAAACCGATCCGCATAAACATGTGCCATTTTTTATTTCGTTTGAGCCACGCAACAGACACCACTATTCACACGCGTACCGACTGACACTGACTGTATGTATACAAGTGAATAAAATAATTGTAAAAACATCGTTCCACATTCTTTCGCTTTTTTGTTTCCGATGCGATGAACCGATAAGGCGGATTATATCCGTTGTCGCCAAATACGAGCACATAATATTATTATTGAGACAGGGCGGTACTCAAACTTCCAAAGGGCTATAACTTTGTTACTTTAATTTTACCAGAAAAATGGTAAAGGAAAAAAACATTTCTTTTGATCAGATCTAATCACTGTTAAAATAAATGACTCAACTTCGAAGTCACCCTGTATATATATCAACAAAATAGGAAAATAATGGGCAAAATCCGAAAAAACAAGGAAAGTGTATTCGAGCAGAAAATAGCTTAGGTAACCCGAGCGATATGTGTTTCTGCTGTTGGCTTCATCGGGCTCGAAATGAATCCACATATGCAACTAAAAAAGTAGATACACATGCCCGTACATCCGGATACGGGTGTAACCTGAGGAAACGAAGATGGAGAGGGAAAAAATGACACACGAAGTCCACAACAAGAGCCAACCTACACATTGTAGTATAAAATGGCTAGAAGGCCTCGAATTTTCAAAGCGACATCTAACCACAACCACGCGGCCGGCTATAGCCACCTGCTGTGGTACTTCAAGTCCAAAGGATCTACAAACAAAATTATTATGCGGAGAAAGGTATATAACAAGAAATAAGAAAATAATGGGCAAAATCCGCAAAAAGAAGGAAAGTGGATTCGAGCAGAAAATAGGATAGGTAACCCGAGCGATACGTATTCCTGCTGGTTGGCTTCATCAGGCCCGAAATGGATGCACATATGCCCATACATCCGGATACGGGTGTAACCTGAGGAAACGAAGATGGAAAGAGGGACTCAAAATATCGATGCTTTGTTGGAACAAACTAGTTAAAAAAGTGTATAGAAACAACACACCGAGCCTTTAATACTTCATGAACCGTGGCTGTGACTTATTAACAATTCTCGTCCCCTAAAGCTATTTTTATGAATAGTGTATTGCAGACCGAAAAATACGTGAATAATTTAAGTTATCGGAGACACCAATAATAAATATACGCGGACTTGATCTACAACGTATCCTCGTTAGAGCACTGCACAGTATGTCTTGCATACTTAGGCCAGGACCTTCCCCTTCTATATTTCTAGCTACTTGACGTAATATAAGCAATGCAAATGCCTTCGATAATGCATCAAAAGTAAACATGATCATTATCATTAATATTTATTACCATTATCATTGGCCAATATGTGTATATGTGCTACAGTGGCAAACCCATGAAGCTTGTGCGTTTCCTTTTAGAATAGCCATATTGCTTCTGAATGATTTAGCATGTATTTATGTTAGAGAGCAAATCAATTTAACATTTAATATGCAAATGATCGACATTTCCTCCCCATTTGTTTTCTGTGTAAACATCCTACAGGATGGTATCATTCACTTCCTCGTCTTTTGTGTTGCTTATAACCGAGATTCTTGAATGAACTAATTCAAACACCTTACCTTCGGAATTATGTTTAATTATTGTTAGCATTCGCATTGTGTATCCAATTTGCCATGTATTCGATAGCGGTTGAGTCATTGGCGGAATAAAATTTTATCGTATGCAGCATTGTTGTAATCTCTAGTAGTATATATTTAACGTCAGTAATTGAGTGATTAATAAAAGTATTAATGCGTGACAAATTTGAAAATTTCGATCAAAATCTATGAGTGCAGTGCCATACAAACATGAAACGGCTAAATAAGTAATACCTAATGATTTCAAAAATTAAATATAATATATATATATAGGGTGACTTCGAAGTTGAGTCATTTATTTTAACAGTGAGTAGATCTGATCAAAAGAAATGTTTTTTCCTTTACCATTTTTCTGGTAAAATTAAAGTAACAAAGTTATAGCCCTTTGGAAGTTTGAGTATCGCCCTGTCTCAATAATAATATGTGCTCGTGCTGGCGACAACGGATATAATCCGCCGTATCGGTTCATCGCATCGAAAACAAAAAAGCGAAAGAATTTGGAACGATGTTTTTACAATTATTTTATTCATTTGTATACAATCAGTGTCGGTGAATAGTAGTGTCTGTTGCGTGGCTCAACCGAAATAAAAAATGGCACATGTTTATGCGGATCGGTTTCCCAATCGAGTGCAACCAACCCCTCGTGCCTTTGTTAATGTAGTACAACGGGCTCGTGAATCAGGTGACTTAAGACCACACAGGGGGCTGCATGCCGGTGCTCCAAGACTTCACGATCAAATACAGGTCCGCACTGAAATACTTGTCGGGAGGATACTTTATAAAACAAGGTAAAAATTTTTTTTAATTTTTTTTTATTTTTACACACATATTTTGGTTTATCTTCCTTCTACAATCATTATCTGAAAATTAATGACTCAACTTCAAAGTCACCCTGTATATATATATATATAATAGTTTATAGGAATTCTGCTCTTACCTTAGCTATACACTTTTATTTTAAGGTTACAAAAATCTATGAACATCAGAGGCAAATTGGCCTTGTTCTCCAGATCTTTTGTCTATGATGCTACCAGAGCATACAATTTACTGCCAGAAGAGTTTAGATTATTAAGTATCGATAAATTCAAATATAAATTAATGAAGAAGTTACTCGATGGTCAGTGAAAATTATGATACGGCTTCACCGCTAATTTTCCACTTATTATATTCTACTTTTTTTATATATTTATGCTTGCTTACTTTTTGTGTAACATTTATCTACTGTATCAATTCAGCTTACTAATCGTTTCTCTTATATGTACATATACATATATGTACCAGCTCCCAGAGAAGAAATATTATTAATTTTTTTTTAGTTTTTCGAGTGTGAATTCGCTGGTGGTTAAGTCGAGTAGCCTGCCGCTAGACTTCACCATCAGTCTATTTGATTTTTCTATATATAGTTGTTATTTTACTATAATAATAGTTATTTATTCTACAAGGGAAAAAAGTACTACTAAAATCTAGCATTTTTCCCGTGTATAATACAGAATTTTTATCTGTGACGGGAAAAATGACGATTTAATATGGAAAAATTATACCATTACAATATTTAAGTGAGAAAACTATCGATGTGAAATTTGAAATTAGTAGCCTATGCTGTACTTATAGCGACAATTAGACTTGCGTTGCTAAGGAAACTTTTAAAGTGATCAAATATCTGTCAGTTTAATTTTGTGATTTTATTTAAGAATTGTGAACTTAGTGGTTGTTTAGAAGTTATTTTTAATACTATAAAGTAAACAATGTCTGATTCCGAGTTTTCTTTGAATCCACGGGAATTAGTAGAAGTAGCCAAAGTAGCGTCACAAAAATTATTGTCAGCTAAATATGTGTTTTTATACAATATCCGGGAAAAAAGTAATTTTATAAAAAATTACATTTTGTTACCTGTCAACAGAGATAAAATGTCAAAATTTGTTCCTGTCACAGAAAAGATATTATTATTATTAAATCGCGGCCTCAAGAATGTAAAATTTATAGTGATTTTCTAAAAGAGTGTACTGAATCTTTTGAGTCGTTTCCTAGTTGTGGAGCCCATTTCATTTTGTTTACCGTCTGGTAAAATTACTTTTTACAAACCAAAAATGAAATCTAAGTAACTTCAGATTCGCACTGCTTATAATCTGGCATCGAAAAGGAAAAGAGTAGTAAACAACATGGCAAACTACTGCTGGCGCGGCGTGCCTTTGCATTGACAAAGTCGATGTGCACGTATCCCGCCCTATTCAAAGAGATGCCGCGCTTGCGGTGGCCTACAATGTGTTCTGCTGCTCTCTTACTTTTCGATACCCGAGTATAGAATTTACGGTGCATAGTGTAGAGTAATCTGAAGGACTGGAAGTGTTTATAGAAATGTCTACACTCATATGATTTTCCTCCCATTTCCATTTTTAACATGGCGGTAGAGTGAACGTAGATACATATCTTCTTCAACTGTAAAATTGACAGTCAGGTAAGACAACCGAAAGATACATATATTTCTTTTCAAAAAGGCTCCCACTACGTATTTTTAGCAAGCCGAAGTTTAGGGAAATGAAACTGATGCATACTGAATTCTAGCTTAAAAGGGACCATTCAAGTATTACGTAAGTACTAAAAGAGCAAGGGTCGTCACTTTGCTTATTTTTGGTGACTTGACAGATGGGAGGTTCTAGATGGTGATTACGTCAACAATATTTATTTTTTTATTTTTTCGGATTTTCTAAAAAATGTAGTCGATTTTGATTCGAACACATTATGGTAAATTTGCTTGTGAATGCTCGTCAACGAAACGCATCTTCAGGAATTCATCAAATATGGATATGCTTACTCTCTTAGAACCTTAACCATAAATGCTCCTGGTAGAAATGCTTATAACCAAGGACTGTGCAAAATGGCTCATCTTAGTTAGAAATTGGATGGTTTTATACTACCTCATGATCACTTTGGGTCTCATTTAGATGACCGTGCCGTTACAATTAATGAACATTTAGAAAGATCCAACTTCGAGTTTGGTGGAAATGTATTAGAAGAGGTATGTATTTCAATCGAAATTAATGATTATCATAAAGTATGTTGGGTCGAGTGAGCCAGATAGTCCTGATTTTGCAGTAATTGTATTCAGAACATATGCGTGTGAGCCGATACTTGCTTCAAATCGTAAAATGTACCAAAATGTTTACGTAAGCATTGGAGAGGATAGGGTAAGAGGGTTTCTTACTTTTGCTGACAAAGGGGAGGGAGGGGGTTAATAAATGTAAAAAAATCTGCTTACAGAATAATTGAACGGTCCCAAAGTGGATACCTCATTTTGAACCTCCTCATAAGTACTCTATAACCCCATAATATTCAATCACTATGTATGGAAACCCCGAACTGACAGGCTATCAAATTTGAGGTAGCTTATAACTCAACAACCAATCACCAAAAAGTTTGTTATATCAATATTTTTCTCTTGTAAGGGTCAGTTTCAATATATAATAAAACATGTAACATTATATTTGAAAACGTCAAAATATCTAAATTTTTAAACTGAATGTCTCATAATTTGTGTCACATTCAGTCAAACCCTTCCAAAATAAGAGTATTTGTATGACATACGTTTCGATGACTAGTTGTTGAGTTTTGGGCGATTCAATATACAAAAATGCTCAACTTTGACAGCTCCCCACTCCGCCATTTGAAAGATAGTGAATTATTTTCTAGGATCATGGAACACTCACGAGGATCTTCAAAATATGCCAGCTACCATCTGCAAACTTTCAACTGTTATTTTCACTTTAATCCCGAATTTCAGCTTATAACTTAAACTGTTCAAAAAATAAACATATTAACAAATTGATGCACTAAAGGTGGAATTTCCTAGCTGCTCAATACCGCTTTACTGGCGGATTCCTTATATTCTAAGTATTTTTTAAGCATGCGTCTCATTGAATACCAAATCTAGAGTTTCAACGGCCGCGGATGGAAATGACGACCAAACTCGTCACATGACACGATAGCACCGACAGCAAAACCATCATTCGGCAGTAGTCACGTTAAACGACACAAATTTGTACAAAACCCTAAGAAGTATCTTCTCAGTCGCTCGAAAAGTATTCTGATTCGTTTTTTCGAATAATCTTATTCAAAGATGACCTCTTTTATTGAATCTGCTTGTTGATAGGCTCATAATTGCATCAAAAATTGGTTAACAACTTTTTTTAAACATATTCCAAAAAATGTTTCTTTTTTCGTTCTGGACAGACTTTATAACATTATTCTGAATAAAACAGGTTCCCCTAAACTTTTTTTAAGGGTAGCCGCCATCTGCATCTTTCACATACTCACGCAGAATCATAGTGGACGTGCTTGATTAATAATTAAAAAACAAATGTTTACAATAACAATACCACCTAAGATGGTTTGAGATTTTGTCATTAGATGTCTGAGAACTCCGGCAAAAATGATATTTTTTTTTCATATTTTTTTGGAGTTGAACATCGCATATTTTGTAATTTCACAAATACTAAATCGCTTATATCTCGTTAACTAACAATTTTAGAGTGTCCATAAGGTCCTTGTTTAACCAGAAATACGTAAATAAAACTTGATCCGGCAGGGGCATTACGTACCTTGAAACGTGACATTATGTTGTTTTTTTGTCATTATGAAGGTTTTCTTTGACATTACGTAGGTTTTCCTATAAGATGACAACTTGGAACCAGCTGTTGCCTACTTGATGGGCACTCGTTGTGCAGCTGTACGTGTTGCCTAAAAGTCATGACGCTTGAGCTTTCAAACTAGTATTCGTCACAGTTCGTCAAAGAGGCCTGGTGGACCTTTGCTCGTAGTTAAAAGTCTCTTAGTTCTGATAGTCTGTCAGGTCTGGCTACACAGATACCAAATATGTCCAAGGGCAAAATGGGAACAACAAAAGAAAGGAAGATGAAGAAATAGAGCAAATAAAAGAAGGAAATCAATTGAATTAGAACACACTTAAGCATTATCGGTTTGACTACTCGAATAATTTTGTAACTCTAAAAATAATTTTGATCGATTTTGTACGCTGAAATAATTCTGGTTGGCCTGAAATTCACAATTTAATTTTGATCACAGTGCAAGGCGCGACCTGGAGTATTTGTGACCTTGCTCGACTGCGTAGACTACTGTATATCACGCAACAGAGGGTTGCTGTGCGATTGAGCTTCCATGGTTTGGCTCTGATGTGATATAACATCTGCTTTAGAGATTGTATTACTGGAGGCCTAAGATGTAAGTTTGTTATCCCGCCAGTATGGTAGGTAATGAGACCTCAGAGTGTGATTCTTTGTACTTTGGTCTTTGATAAAAATAATTGAGGTTTGGGCACCACCAAGATTCAAGAACTGGGAAAAAGAAATAACAAATAGCGCCTTTCGGCCTATCAAAACTTAAACTGACTACCAAATGTTGGATCTGTGGGGCTAAAAGAAACACAAATTCACAAGGTACACAAACATTTATTGAAAGAAAAAAAAAGAAGCCCTAGGAGACAAGCAAAAGGTAATTAGTAGGTACTAGCCCCTCAGCTAAATAGTTTGCAGCAAAAACTAAGAGTAAAAGAAATCACCTTGGTAGGTGCTTGACTATTATAGAATGGTGGGATTGATTTCCACACAAGAGAAGGGATAGCTGCTATTGAGCCTCTCTGAGGAAAGGCTACCCAAATGGAAGCTCCGAAGCAAATTTAAGCAAGGGTAGGAAGTCCCAGATGTAAATAAGTACCCGAAGGTAGAACCCTCGAAAAATGAGGGTTCACATAAATGGGGCACTGTTCGTCACAGACGCGAGTCCTACTTAAAGATCGTCCCGGAGAATCAATGCAGACAGTTCCCCTCAGCTCGATGGTTTAATGTAGCTATGACAACGGCTATATCCACAAGAGGGTGAGAAAAGGGCTCCGGCAACAAAATTCACTAATGGAGGCCGATTTCTATCAAAATCTCCACAACCCGACAAATCTCTAGCACTGGGTGTGACATTGTTTCAGTACGCAGCTGTGCCGCACCGGAAATTATAAAAAATGACCTTTAACGAGATTTAGAGTAGAGTACGATTTTCTACCATAGAATTATTAGACCAAGAGTAGTTTCTTGTTATGAAAATAAAATTCGATATTTTTAAGAACAGTTATGAAATTATTATTCTAAATAAGAAAAACGTTGTGATAATTTACTTTATCAAGATATAGTTAATTTTTAGTAGACCATAAAAAAAACTGTTGTATACTATAACTGAAAGAAAACGGGCTAAATGCCAGTACATAGGTGCTTAGTGAGGATTTGTGTGCTAATAATCTGTCTTGATGATAATTGCCTTTTTCTCTTGTCTCATATACACTGAGATGGACGCTTCATCTTGGAAATACCATAGGCAAATTTGCCGAATTTCTAAACTGAGACAGATAAAATAAGAAAATCCCTGGTTGTGAAGCATATAACAACTAACGGGCAAGAAAATTGGCTGCATGAATTTTACATTATTTTTTATTTCCAGTTTATTAAATTTTATGGAAATTTATTTTACGTCAAGTAGAAAATAAAAATCAGCTCCTAGATGTGAGGCACTATGAAAATGTTTTGGGTGTAATGGGTCATTCCTAACTTTTCTGTGAGGTGGCCTAATTACACACAATACGGGCGATGTGGTGAGTTCCCGTAATGCTTCTCAAAGTTTTTGAAAACGCAAAAAACCGTGGAAAATCGTAATTTATAGCTTTAAACACAACCTCTCTTCAGAAAGGACAACACAAATAACCCCTCTGGTTTAATTAACATGTAGATATATGTACTTGATGGGCAGCATATTCAGTAATAATTTTCCCACATAGCAAATATCACTTTAAAATGGTTTAAATATTTCTGAACGCTATTTTGTACTTAGCAACATGAATATTCATTAATAGGAGTGCTTATTTAAAAACATTATGCAGAATAAGCCGAATCAGGATATTTTTCCGAGTGGATCCGAGGATACTTTCTGAACTACAACAAAGCATGTTGCTAGATCACCGCCTAAAACAAATGAGTTTCTAAGGCGATATTTCGTAAGACACTGTATAATCCACAATTTACGGTAAGCGGTTTCGTTTGATAGTCACGCCTGATAGAATTATCTATTACACGCCAACTGTCGTGGCGTCTGGGCTTGGAAGCTTGACATTCCTGCCGCCTCCGCCTTTCTCTGTAGCTTGATTCAAGCCGTCGTGTCGCCGTATGTTCTTCCGCGCGAGACCATAGTGTGAGACCGCAGAAATTTTCGCGAGACGCAGACCGCGCGTGGTCGTCGTCGGTGGTAGGTGCAGAACCATCGACAATCGAGTACCCACTACATTCAGGGTACCTGCTACTTCTTGGATGAGAGCCACCGTCGGCTGGTTTGGACCTTTCTTCGTTAAAGATGGTGGTTAGGAGGATTTTGTTTGGGGCAGCGGTTCTTCTGTCTGTTAACTTCGTACCAGGTTAGTAGCACTTAGAAATTAGCTCCATTATTAGTTAATGAACTGCTGAAGCTAAGGGTAATACAACTGGCATATATTTTATATGTTGCCTGAAATGTAGATGTTTCAAATGGCATTGCCTGGACCGCTATTGTCCAACTAACAGATCCTGAATCATGAAATTTCGGTTAACATGAGATTTTTTACTTTAACCTACACATATTAGATAAGATGAAGAAATGTGAAGTTGAATAATGTCTGGGAAACTTGGTTACGTGTGGCATCGAAGCGGAAGTATAGCATATTTGTAGTAATTATTCTAAATTAATGAACACTCTTAAATCAATTTGTCTCTAACCTCTCAGAGCAATCATGTTTTGTAAAATATTATCTTTTACATGTCTGGACATCTGAGACAAAAATGAAAATCAATTCCCAATGTCTCCTTCCGTTACATCTAGAAGGACACTTTTTTATAACAATATGTACCTACAGAAAAAATAATAGTGTGTTGCCAAAGCTATATTGATTGAATTGCACACTTTTAGCAATATAAACGTGAACATTATTTTAAAAATGAAGTCATAATAATAACGGGATGGGTAGCTAGATGTGTTAATGGGCTGAGCTGATCGCACATCCACTCGAAGGCTCACGGGTTCGAATCCTAGCCTCGCAAGTTACATTTCGAGCCATGGATGTTCACAAGATCAGTGCAAGGTCAAATAGGTACATCGCATCGATGGAGCTGAGTTGCTCTATTCTTGTATTTGTTTGCATTATAAAAGAAAAATACTATTTAAGCATTTTAGACATTTGTCGATGTCATTAAAATTGGTAGTTCGGTAGATTAAGACTAAAATCGGTAGATCTACCGAAACATTGGTAGACCTGCTAACACTACTAGTACTTATTCAAATAATATACCTAATTTTGTTCCATTACCATGAAAGCACACTGCCTGCTTAATAGAATGTTGTATTCCTTCGCCAGAGTCCGTGTGGCGTCCTCCCTTTCCCCTGTTTCCATCTATTGCCCCACGGTACCCCATGGGTATTTAGTCCTTAGGCCTTCGTGGTGGTTGGAGGATAAAGAAAAAAAATAAGCACTACCTGACTCTCCGACCATCCTGAGCTGTAGGATAGATTTCAAGAAAGAACCTTATTTATCAAAAAAAATCTAGATATTTCCATTTGTTATTATGATTTTTTAACGTGTCCAACTAATGTTACATATATGTATATATTTTTCATGAGAGTAGAAGTCAGTGTCGTGGCAATGAAAATCAGAAAAAAATATTAATTTGCTTCTTCTGTCGATTTATTTATGATTGCTTGAAGATTTACTAGCATCTTAGGGTTGAAAAAAGGAGCCAAGTTACATTCCGTTAGCAATGGAATATCTATATGAAAAAAAATTCCAATAGATTGTATGCCTACTTTTCACGAACAAAAACTAGATGCACGGCTTTATACCCCTACTGGAAAATTTTTGAAAATGAATGTTGTGTTTTTTTGATGTTATATATGACATGTACATCTCGAAAAACCATGTCATTTATTTCCGTCTATCTGCCTGGCGGTTTGTCTGAATCTCTGTCGGTCTGTGCGCTAATCGTATAGCCGCCTATAAGGACGAAAAATCTTTGTAGTTTTTGAAAATCCTTCCAGTGGCTGCAATAGAAACAGGCCTAAAAGGAAGGAATAAAAATCGCCCAAACTTTGTTTTTTACGTTTCATCCTGATCATTTTGGAAAAACAATTAGTGGTAAAAAAAACTTGAGGGTGAGATTGTAAGAGGAAGGAATGGTTTATCTCAATTTTTTGATGCTGGTACATTTATACGTTCCCAACATTGATAAATTCTACGCACCTATTAGGCATATTTTACACATCATGGATTTCTCTGTGCAAAATCCTCGGAAGACGGATCGCGTACCGTGATGTCTGTTTCCAGATGCATTACCAGTAGGGCAATGAAAAATGTCTATGGACTAGGGCGTTGAGAGGGACGTGCAGAGTCAACCTACTTTACGCCATTTTTAACTTTCAGAGTTTCACTAAATGTTCTATCTTCATACAATTTTTCACATAATATTATTCATAACTTTTATTACATTGCCCGTTTAATTCTACCTATCCTGAATTCGTTCATCTGATGCCACTCTTATTGTCTGGCTTGTAATTGAAGTATTAGTCCGGGATCTCAATTACCATCGATGATATGTTAACAGAAGCAAATTCGGCATAATCTAGACGTCCATCCAATACTGATCTATGGTACATTTTAAATTTTTCGTTAAAAAGTAAATAGCAATTTTGGTTAGTATTAGGTACTCAGCTACGAAAAAAAAATAAAAAAATTCCATCACGTATATTTCTTGAGAAAATCGTTTTTTGTTATTTTCCCTAGTAAATGCAGGTTATAATATAGATCCAATCCTAATTGCAGCAGCGAAAAAATCGGAGCTGCCAAAAACAAATGCGAATTCCTATATACTAAATATATGGAGTGTCCAACCAAAATCAGCAATCTCAAACATCCGAAGATAACCTGGTCAAATCTGGTACATTTTGTATGTTACTTGTATACGAATGAGTATCGAACTATACTTCCTATCCCTAAGGAGAAGGCTAAAACGTCCAAAGACCGTGACTGGTCTCTTAATAAGAAGTTATTGTGGTGTTTTGTTAAGGAAATATAAGATTGGAAGTGATAAATATTGTTAAGAACAAGAAATAGCATGTTTGGGGTTGAGGAGACAGACCAGGGGGTTGGAATTGGTCTGTCACATCAAACCAAAATAGTCTCTCCAAAGTCTCTTTCTAAAAATTTTAGTATTACTAGATATATTTACATTAATAGGCAGATGTTTGTATATTTCTAAGCCTTCAACAAACATTGACTTTTCTAAGCCTTTAGATTTAGTTAGTCTCGATAGCATTATTTTTTTACTACTGCTATCTTTTAGAATAAAAATTTATTATGAATTCAACAATTTTTGTTTACTCAAAAATAGATCTCGACATGCTGGAAACAATTTTATTTTAGTTTCACATACATATTTGAAAAAATAAAATAACCATTAGGAGGGCAAAACAAAAGTTTCATTTCGCATATTATTGTTTAAAATCATGAAAGCAAACTATCGGATTTGTGCATTTCATAGCATAATATACGGATACTGGAGACTAAATGTACAAAATTCTGTTCAGCGACATATTCTTAAATATCACTCCTAGAAAGTAGTATCTTTCTGTATTTGCACTGCAAGTATGCTGCGTGGATGCAAATTGTAGCTATCGATTTTTTTTAAGAACTCAAGCGTTCCATCTATGCTCATCCAGTTTTTACATTAGTAAATTTTGGACCAATGTCTAAACCTTATTTGAATGTTCAAAGTTGTGTGTATATATATGATGGACATATACATGATATATGATGGACATATACATGGCATCCCGAATTATATTTATGGTGCGTAATTTAAAAATGCTTCTGCGCAGTCTGACTTCTGAAATTCGTTCACTGGAAGTAATATTAGTTTAGTAATTAGCAAAATAAGTATCTGCTCCTAGTTGAGCTTTCAAGCGCTTAGTATCTTGTGTTTATTTTCTCTTGGTATTCAGTAAAATATATGTATATGTATAAGCAAACTTTACACATCTAATCTAAGCGGAAGAAAATAGATCCAGATCGAAGATACAAAAATATCCGTGCGAACTGTCGATCTGCTTAACGAAGTAGAAATAAAACAAACGTTGATGTTTTTGTTGAAAGCTATCGGTACGCCTGTAGCATATCTAATTGCATCGATTTTGATCCGCGATGGGTTTTTTCCATGTACTTCTATTCGTTATTTACTTCTATAATGGGTATTATTGATACCGCAGTTGACTTCATCTTATCTTAAACTATGCAATTGTTTATCCGTTTTTCACGTGAACGCTGGATTCTGAATAACGGAGAAAATATCCGTAACCTAAGCAAGATGTTTTTGTCATTTAGTCGACACCATAAACAACATTTGGTACTGTAATAATTATCATTCAGTAATTATTGTTTAATCTAAATTGAAGCTCTTGTTAGAAAAAAGTCTGGAGTCACATATACCATGAAATGTCCAGCATGTTTTAACGAGTGGAAATTCGGAAGTTTGGTCTCAAGCTCTTCTGTGATACATCATCAACCATATTAATCCATAATCTTTGCAACAACCGATTGAAATGGATGCAAATTTCGTAACTGACGAACAAGTATTCAAAAGTAGATATCCAGAATGGTGTCCGGTTATTCCCAGGCACCACTGTTGGATATAGTGTTCGGTTTAAAAAAAATACAACCCAATTCGATAGGACTTTCCCAAGACATCCTGTTTACAAAAAAATCTAGAATGGGAAACCTTATATTGGACCCTATGAATTTTATATGGATCTAAGCCATCATACAACCAAGTTTGGGAGTCCTACACGGGTATTTTCGAGAAACAGGCTGCAAAGGTCGCCTTTCGAGCTCTTCGTAGCGTTGTGGTCGATGATTTGTATAGTTTCTCAGTGTTTATTTACCTGTATACTACCATCTTTAAAAGCATCACGAATCTAGAAATGTTGAAATGTTTTTTTTTTCACTATTTCACATTGCTCACAAAAATCACAAACTAGACAGTATAAGCTGAATCTTAGGATACAAAATTTAACTTTTCATTTACATTTATGGCTGCCCACTCACATACGGATCTTGATGGGATTGGGAACTGACGAGCCATTGTATGAACGCCGAAATCACTTCTCACGGGGTAGGGATTTAGATATTCATGTAGTGGCTAGTTAGTCCTCGATATCTGTGAGTGGGTAGCACCTTGGCTGCCAAACTTATCAGCAAAATAGTATTCTCATAAGTACAAGGCTCGAGTACTGCTCACTGTTTGGGATGCTGCCTAACGGACAGTATCAGGACCGTTTCGCACCGACAATCCATTGGCGATCTAGCTCTCTCTACCACTATGTCAACAGTATCGGACTTCGTACATCCAGAACTGGTCGATACGATCGCTCCTTTGTCTCTCAGGCATAGAGATTTTGAAGCAACCTATCTGAGGATGCTTTTAGCGGTTCTACTTACCTTAAGTAGTTCAAAAATCGCATTAACAAAGTTTCCTCAAGCTCGTCATAGCAGCCACGGTGATGATGATGATGATTCATTCCAATATGTGTCTGACATTTTTGTCAAGAGTTTATTCTTCTAAAGCTTTTTTTTACGAATCCGCTGATCCATTTAATCCAAAATAAAATTAAGTTTGCCAACAGTAGCTAATCTTGATAAGGTTATAGCATTGCATTTTAAAGCGCCCAATAAAAAATATTCTAGAACAAAAACTTGTTATTGAACGATCGTAAATTGGTTGACTCTGTCACATTTTATATCCTATAAAGATTACGATGAATGTTTACATCACGTTTGTCACGGAATCTAGCCAATTAATGCTAAAAATTCAATGGGAAAATATAACCGATATTAAAATGGTTGTTTCTAAAACGTCGAGCAAAAGTTGAAGGGTCCATTGTTTGCACTAAGACGACTTTGTAGCTATGACTTTTGAAGTTCACTTCATTTCCGAAATACTGGACCAACAGAATTTCGATAATAACCACTTTTACTAAAAAAAATATCTAAAGCACAATAATCTCTAGAGGTAAAATGCAGCAATTTACGTCTTCTCAAATTCGTCGAACTTTTACAAACACATTCTGGACCGTTTCCAATTTTTGTGTTTTGTCAACTAATAAATCTGGATAGCCTAGAGGCTTTACGTCCAGAGATTCAGCAGCCCATAAGTTCGGTTTTCTTCTAGCAACTGTACAGTACAGTACAGTGCTTCTTCCATTATATATAGTTGGACCTACCTAGTTACTTTTGAACATCAAAGTGCCCCAAATGTAATTTTATCTTATAAATAATTTAATTATGTGATCATTGTGTTCACCCAGTAGGTATATCTGAATTAAAGCAGTTTTAAATTTTTTTTGTCTAAGAATAGCCAAAGAAAACACTCCTTTGTAGAGAGATAATTCTTATTTACTGGGGATGATAAATATTTATTGCAGATATACATCCACGTCTCCGTTAATATTTGTTTGTCGTAAACATTGAATTTTCAAAGTTGAATGAACAAGCAACAAAATAGGTTATCAGGTGACAGCTAAATTTATGGATAAGGCAGAGTAATAACGAGAATATATCGTAGCATTTAAAAGTATCATCAAAAAAAAAAAATTCATAAGTATAATGGAGTGACTCCCAGTAAATGAAAACCTCTAATAAATGGACGAATCGAAGTTACTACAACTTTGAAATCCGTATATTACAATAAGGAAAACATACTTGTGATGCTAGTAAATATGTATACGATTCATTTTATTAAAGCTGTGCGTCGCTCTTCCAACCGATCTAATATCTATCCACATGTCCTGATAGTGAGCGACTATTCTCTCTATCTTTGAATTTTCTAAGTCGTCTGCTCTAGGATCTTGAAACATTTTAAGCTTATAATAGTGACAAGTTCTGCCCTTCAGATGTTATTGTATGCATCAGTATTGTATGTCAAGCGTACGATATTCCACAACAAAGCCATGTGTATAGTTAGTAGAAGTATCTTCGCATCGGCTCGGAAAAATATTGTGAAACGGTTAATTGCGCACAACCAAAAATTGTCGGTATGTTACCAGGCTCAAAAATACGTAACATAATTTTTCTAGGCAAATTCCGACATTTGTTTTTTTCGAACCGGATTAAGTTTTTTTTTGTTTCATCATTCAGTTGTTTTCAATTCTGGCAGATATGCAGATACATGACGCCACACATGTTACCGCTCCTTTTTGTAGTGGAAATTCATTCTTCGGATGTATCAGTAAAATCCATCTATACCTTTAGTAGTCAAAAGGAATAATTGTTAAGCTTAACAGCCTTATAATGACCGCGTTATTTAGTAAATTATTAGAATTTACTAAAATTTAGATTTCGCCTTGCTGGTTTATTTTGAATATTTTTGGAAATCTCAAGATATTTTAACACTTTTATTTTGAATAATTTTGATATTAATCTCAATAAAAACTGTTAAGTCTGTGCAATTTCGGCCGCAGCTAACCAGAAGTAAACCTTCAAACGGACGCTGAGTGGTTACGAAACCATATTGGTTCAGAATTTCTCAACTCATGTTACGAGACCATGGTATTATAACAATTTGATGCGAATTTTTTATTTATACGAATGTTCCCATATAATGAGGGTCACGCTTTGGTGTCGCCTCGAAATATGGCTTTTTTATTTTCCTGTAAAAAGATTCGCATTAGCATATGTGTCCACATTGCGAGGTGAATAACAGGTATACATATTAATAAGTTCAATATTGCGAGAGCTTTTCTATTCGGTTAAGTTCAATACTACAGCAAGGTACGGAATTATAAAATACACACAGTGATTTTCAAAAATGCCCCCTTACTTATTCTTTAAACGGGTAAAGTTGGCAGGTTGAAATTTAGGATGATGAAATTAATACATAGATACTATATTTTAACGAAAAAGTGACAATTGAACATTTCAAGTAGGCGGCTGGTCGCATCATCCTGGGATATTCTTTTAATAAAATTGGAGGTCATGTAATAACTCATTTTGAAGCTCCTTATCAGTACTTCAAAACACTACAGCAAAAATGGCGGAATGGGGTGCTGTTGAGAGCTTTTGTACATTGAATCCCCGTGGTGCATACAGGGTGATTCACAAGTCGTTACCAAAGCTGATCAAAGATGATACATCATACACAAGACCGCATTGTAAGGCGGGTCTTCTGTGTAACATTTTTCCTCGAGGGCTTCATTAAAAAGATACGGGGTGTTGAAAAATAACTAGTTTTTTTTAATATATTCAAAACCATCACTGGAATGAACTAAAATTTGGTATGTGGATTTACCTAAGTATTGTCCACATTCAAAGTCTTTTCTTAAAATTAACGTGCACCAGTGGCTGAGATACGGTGGATTAGTGGCATTATTTTTCCAAATAAAAATAGTATGCCACTGTTTTTTTCCGAAACGTGCAATTTTTCGAATTTAACCTTCAATTTGCTACAAATTATTACTATTGTGTTTTTTCCTAGAGTGCACTGGTTTTGTAAAAATAAAAATAAAACAAATTAGATCATTCATGAAAAGTCGAGATTACAATTAGTTTCAAAACAAAATAGGAGGCCTAAATACCAATTTTACGATTCTTGGGAGTTTGTCAAAGTTATGTGTTATATGGTTGTTATCGTTACTAATACCTTTTTTTTGTAAAAGTCAAGTCAAAAGTTTCTCTTTTCCATTTTTGAGCGTTGTGCAATGGAATTTAGCAATGATGAGTAGGACGCCGATATTATTTTTGTGTACGGGTTCTGTAATGGAAATGCTTTAGCGGCTTCTCGAGAGTATCAACCTAGATTTCCTAACAGACGCCAACCTACCAAAAAGGTTTTTACGCGTTCAATTCTAAGACTTCGGCGATATGGAATTGCCAAACTTCCCGGAGTTAGGCCATGGTGTCCGGCATACTGTTCAAGAGCTACTGGATGTGATTAATTTGGCATTGGATGATCCTAGTACAAGTACTAAGCGGACTGCAGCCCAGTTACCATGTTCCCAAAATCTTGCGTGGAGAATTTCATATCGGGAAGCTTCATATCCTTACCATCGGCAAATTGTGCAATATCTGCAACCCGGCGACGAAGTGCAACGGCGAAATTTTTGTGAGTGGTTAGTGCAAATGCATAATCAAAATGCAGAGTTTATTGATTTGGCTTTGTGGACAGATGAATCGCTTTTCACGAGAAGTGGAGCCTTTATTAATAATAATTCTCATAATGAACATATTTGGTCGTTAGAAAATCCCCATTCTGTAAGAATCTTCTCGTTTCAACACAGATTTTCTAGAAATGTCTGGTGCGGCATTTTCAATGGTAAATTATTTATGAACGTATTGCCGCAAGTGTTAAATAATCATTTTAGACAACGATGGATTGGCGGAAACGGACCCGTACATTGCCCTTACAGGTTCCTGATTTGAACACCCTGGATTTTTTTATGTAAACAACTAGTATATGCTGAACAAATTAATACTGTTGATCAGTTACAGAAAAACAGATGTTATATTTATTACATTTATTGAAATAAAGCTTTGATTATCTAATTTGTTTTTTTTTATTTTTACGAAAAGCATGCAATCTAGGAAAAACAAAGAGTAATTATTTGAAACAAATTGAAGGTAAAATTCGAAAAACTGCGCGTTTAAAAAAACAGTACTAAATAATGCCACTAGTCTCCTGTATCTCCGCCTTTGGTGCACGTTAATTTTAAGTAAAGACTGTTGAATCTACATAGCAAATTTTAGTCATTCAAGTTGACGATTTTGAAGATATAAAAAAAATGTTTTTTATTTTTAAACTTTTAAACTATCTTTTCAATGAAGCTCTCGAGAAAAAAATACATAGAAAACCACCCTTAAGCGGTCCGGTGTATGATGTTTCATTTTTGGTCACCCTGTATATAATTTGAGTTCAGCACGGGTATTACCCATCTTGAAAAGTGACCTTATGTCGATTCTTTTTTGACATTATATTGTTTTTTTGTGACATTATGGAGATTTTTCTACAAGATGTTAAATTAGCACTAGCTGATGGACACGTTATGAACTCATTTTGTAGTTGTACGTGTTGCCTAAACGTCATGAGGCTTCAGTTATCAATATTTGGCTGTCATGTGATGTAAAATCTGCTTCAGAGATGGCATTACTTGAGGTAACGGCAATGCATAGGTGCATATAGTGAGGTTTTGCGTGCTAATAATATGTGTTGATGATAATTCCATTGGATTTTTGTCTCAAATACACTTACTTGAGATTTAAAGCTAGATTTTAGTTGCGCATCCACTTTTTCTTATCCATTTTGGAAATTACATAATACAAATTTGGTGAATTTTAAAAGTGAGCAATTCTCGTAATTTATAACTTTGAACATAACCCGTCTTCAGAAATAACCCGTCGGGCACAGCTAATAGATATACTTCATTGGCAGCATATTAAGTAATGATTTTCTCACACAGCAAATATCACTGATTTTATACACATGCAGACCAATATGCACAATCAACCAGATGCGATCTTGCTATTCAACCAACTTTCTTCTCAGAGATGAAAACTATAGGACTACTCGACTTCACAAAACATATACAGCCACCAATGCGTGTAGTGGTGTAGTTGAGCCATTCCTTCATGGATGGACGCTCACAACGATCCTAGTGAGCAAACGTGGAATGACTGTTTGCACCCTACCTAGTCTGCAAGATGATATTTTATAGTTTTTTGACGTTTTATAGGTTTTTTATATAATACTCGTGTCGAGGAGGGCATAGAATGCAAAACAAAATGGAAATATCTAAAAACCAACATTCAAAATAGAGTGATGGAAGAAATTTTCGAAGCAACCGGTAAATTATGGGGGCGAAACTAAAATTCAGATTGGGTTCATTTTTTCCTGGAGAATAACTTAGGAAGGCATGAGATTTGGTGAACTTTTCGATTTTCTGGCTACTTCTATCGTTGGAATGCAATTCTCTCCATAATATATGACTGTCCAGAAGTCAAATTGTCCAAAAATGGTATCCATATTGTGATATGATAATTCGTTCGGCAGATATTTGAGTCAAAAGTTATTTTTTCAAAAATTTCCACTGGTTTGTTGGGCTGACAATTCGAATATCTTCCGAAATGAAAAATGCACGAAATAATTTTTTTTTTCGTAAAGTTGAAGCAGCCTATTCCCTCATATAAATGAAATTACTATGAGGAGCTTGAAGAAACTTTGTCATTCCGATTTTTGAACTGCCTAAGGTTAGTAGAATGGGGAAAAGCCTCATGTAGATGGTTCCATAATCTCGATAACCTAGAAACAAAGGAGCAGCCGTATCGGCTAGTTCTGGGTGTACGAAGTTAGACACGTTTAGATGTGGAGGCAGGCGGGTCTGTCTAAAGGCACATAGCGTTAGAAAGAGATAGAGGCTAGGTCTTTTCTGAGCATTGTACAGAATGAGGCGGTCATGTAGAGAAAACTGTTTATTGGCCCTAAATAAATAGCCTAGCTTTTTCGTGTCAGATCAAGTCCTCAGTGACCTGGACGCCGACCAGCCGAAATGAACGTCTCTTTGATAAAACTCGGCCATAAAACGAAACTGGATGAGCACTAGCACGCTTCTTGTTTATTAAGGTACATTACTGTGCTTTTCAAGCATAAAACTGTACAAGATTGTTGCGTCCCCAAGCAGTGATAACCTCCAGAGTCTCTCGTTAGACAGAAAGTCGCTGCTATAGTCTTATTTTCTCCATCTCACCGGCACTCTGAATTCCTGCTTGGAGAGTGCTGTCATCAGCAAATGTGCGGATTGGATTGATCGTACAGGGAAGGAGATTGTTGATGCAACAGAACTGTCGGAGCCAAGTCCGATTCCTGGGTAACACCCGTGTTAACGTTGTGGGATGAAGAGAACCTGTCAATTACGACGGATATCTTGCGGCCGAAGAGTCAGACACCCATCTGCAAAGCTTCTCTGGGAGGCCATTGGCTGGAAGTTTGCATAGGAGGGCAGCATGACACAGCTGGTCGAACGTTTTCGTGATATCAAAAGCAACGACATGAGCCTCACCAAAGACTGGTTCAGTCTACTCAACAGTTGCGTGACGAAAGCTATGGAGCCTCTGTGGATCGTTGCTGCTAAATAATAATGCTGTGACGTTCGGAGTACTCATTTTACGGTCTTATGGCTGGATGTTACTTTGAATCGACGGCGCTAGGGCGTTTGGGGGGGGGGGGGGGATGTCCATGCTGGAGTTGGCAGCAAAGACCTTAGCGAGGATCTGCGTCAGCGAAGCAAATATCTCTCCGAGAAAAGGTAGAGAAAAAGTCTTTAAGCCCCTCCCAGTCGGCATGTCTGTGAGGTAAAATTTTAAGGCCTAGGCGGGTTTCTGCTGCAATCCAGGGGAGACAGGACAGCAGTGCTGTAAGGGGCAGAATGCGTGGTCGGAAAGGGATCCAGCAGGCTACTGGCGTGTGACGAATCGCGGGGAAAAAGTAGGGCTCGTCACCAGCTGGGTCAGTACTTGGGTAATAGCGAATACTGCAACAGAACGACCTGTTTTTTTTGAGCCCAACCAGAGCTCATTATGGGATTTAAATCACCGAGCAAAACTATCTCAACTAACCCTCATATCAATTTTGTTTTCTGAAGAGAACCTATGGAGGCATGACCCTTTGTAAAATCTTGAACAGTTCGCTCTGGAGACGCGTTCAAAGTTTCAGGGTTCGGAATTTTTGCATTTTGGCATCATTTCCATTTTTTAGCAACTCCTGTCATTAGAAAGCATTAGGTCCCACAATATGTGACTAGTCCGAAGTTAAGATTGTTCGAGGAATTCAAAAATGCGATCTAATAATTCGTTCGGCAGATATTTTAGTTAAAAGACATTTTCTTTGAATTTATCATTAATATCTTGGGCTGACAATTCCAATGCCTTCCGAAACAAAAAAATCCACAAAATTGACTCTTTTTGGAGAGGAACGTTCTATATGAGTTGAATTACGTTCTTTGGCCTTTAAATCGGTCGAGTACGCCTTTAGAACCAATTTTCGACGTTTTGGCCCGAAATTTACCATTTTCATCATGGTAGAAGACGTACATGGATGTTATTGGATATTGATCTAATAATAGAGGATAGGCTTCTGATAGATACGTCAACGTCCATTGGGTAATTAGTATTTTAAGAAATATGAGCATTCCGATCTCAAAATTGGTTAGAGCCACAATGTTCATTGAATTAAGAAAAGCTTAATATGTGCCACGCACAGTTTACAATTAGCTGCGTTTTCTGGTTTTGAGTTGACTGGAAAGGAATTCGATTACGAATACTCAAAATTATATTTTCTTTTAAATAACGCAAAATCGAAAAGGGCAGATAAATTCTGTAAAGTGCATGTGCAAGATACTTATATTATGTAACTTTTTCGTCACTTGGGTACACTGCATACAGTACCTATATACCAATATCATCCATATACCTCCTCCAGCATGATGAAAATGATGAATTTTAGGCAAAATATTGGAAATTGGTACTACCTATGACAAAATTTAGTTCATATAGAGCGACTGGTTGAGTTCTTTGAGAGTAGCTTCAAAATGAGATATCACAGGGCCCCATTGCATTTATGAAAAATCTTCCATTAAAGCGCCTACCCCTATACCATACTGATATCTTAAATTTCAGCTTTGGCAGATTTGATGTGATCGTCTAAACTCTAATACAATGCACACTAGATTCTTGATGATATTAGAATAACAAAATAAATAACAAAATAAATAACTACTATTCTAATAATCATCTGTATCCATTCAAGAGGATATAAGAAAGCCCCATAAAAATGCAAATCAAAGCTGTGAAACATTATTTCCATTCCGTGGTTGTCTAGTGTCTTCATAATCAAGATAATCACCTCAACTTTTGTATGAGCGTATTACACTAATCGTATCTGTAAAATATGGCAGTATGTTGATAAACGACGTATACGAATACGACCATGCATCTAACAAGCTTGTATAGAAGTAAGCAGCTATAAATAATAACAATAATCATATGATCATAAACGGATGTATCGTTAATACCCATACTATACCTGACTATAAATGCACTCTATGCAATCATGGTTTAAATCTGTTCTACGAAGCGTGTAATTTTTTCAAAGGCGATCTCAGGAAATGTGGCTCAATTTATACCTCGTCAATCCGCCTTGCAATAAAATACTTTAATAGAGTACTAGTTATGAATATGATGTTCTTTATCTTTACTTAGTTCAGAGGTGTAATTTTGATCACAGTTATAAGTATCAATCTTATTCGTATACTTAGCTATATTACTAGTTTCTTCAACGACGAGTAGACCGTATCTTCTATAGTACTAAAAGAGGTAGCATCTAGCGGCTACAGTGGTGATCCGGCTGACAATGCGAACAGGGACACAGTTCTAACAAACAGCTTGCTGTTTTTCTTTCGCAGTGGTCGATTATGATGACAGATGATAGTTTATGTTGACCGATTTCGATAGACTTGATACTGTGAATAGAGGTCAGCTTTCGCCTGTTGTTCTACCTGACACCAATCCTACACTATGCTGAGGAGTTGCCAAATAGCATGAAACAGCTGACCATTGTTGAGCGTCTGTGGTTGGATGATCGGAAGTTATATTACATAGTGACAAAATTATTACACTTATAGATCTTCATATTTTAGCTTTGCCCCACGCGGAAAAATATAGAAATTACGACATAACTCATACCCATCAATTTCCTCCAGTCTCTCTGCCTATCTCTCATATGTATGGTTTAGCATTCCTCCTTCTTCATAAACATCCGGGTACCATTGAAATCCTGATACACGGTTATTACCGTGAAAAGCTCCAAGCAGTATTCTAGTTTTTGAAAGTCGGTCAGTGGTGGCGCAACTATAGCCATAAAACAAAAAAATATTGAACACTTCTCATACATTTTAATTTCTGGAGAGGAAAAATGAGCGATCCAAGTTACACATACCTCTTTCATTTAATGGCCTCCTAAAATACCGAATTGCAGCGTCGAATTGGCGCCTAAGGTGATTCAAAAAGCATTTAGGTAGTGGCGAAATGATATGGACTATAGAAGAGTAGCGTCACTCCGACGTAACATGGGTCGACAAACGTCCCCTAACGGCGCTACGGTCTTTTACAGGGGCTCCCCTGAAGATGGTTTTTGCTTAATATTTCCGAAACATGTTGAGATAAAAACATAACATTTGGTATTCTACCCTAGATTTTCATGATGGATTTAAAAATATTAACAATTTTAGATAGATTTGGTTGGAAGCGTATGTAACAGGGACGGACTCAGGTTATTTTAGCCCCAAAATTTTTGTGTGACTCTATTTTTGAAATTCAATTTTAGAATTTGAAAATTTAGGGTTTTCTACATAAAATATCGATAAATTGTGCCATTTTTGAATAAAATCAAACTGAAAAATTTGCCACATGATAGGAAATGTACTGCGAATTTGAATGAATTGTTGATTATACATAGTTAGCCATCACTGCAAACAAAAGTTGTCTTGATTTGTTATGACTTATTTTAACGTTAAACTGATATTCTTAGCAGTGTAAAATTACTAGATTAAAATCAAAATTTTTATCAAATCGATTTAAAATGCCAAGATTTACAGACAGAGAACTGACTGACATGCATTTTGTGTACGGGTTTTGCAATGGCAGTTCATTGGCAGCCGTAAGAGAATATCAAAGAAGATTTCCCAATCGCATAGTACCTGGATGTCGAATGTTTACTGATATTCAGCGGAATTTGTCAAACCATGGAAGTTTTCAGCGCATACAGGGCTCAGGAAGGCCACTGGGAAATCATCGTATGGATATTGCTTTAAATATGTTTGAAAATAATCCGCAAATAAGCATACAAAATGTTTCAGAAATTATGGATATACCTCGATCAATAGTAAGAAAAATTTATGAATACCTATTTGATAGTTATCCTAAAAATAATAATTTTATATAGGAAGAATGACAAGAATGCAAGGATTACATCCTTATCATTTTAAACGGGTGCAGCATTTAACGGAGGCAGATTTTTTACCACGAATCAAGTTTTGCCAGTGGATATTATCAACGAAAACACTATTCCTAGAATATTATGGTCGGATGAGTCAATATTTACTAGGAATGGTGCTTTTAATTTCCATAACATGCATCACTGGTCAGATGAAAATCCAAAAGTTGTTCGCCGTACAAATTTCCAACAGATTTTCATTGAACTTATGGGCAGGAGTAATTGGGGATCAAGAAATTGGGTCTATTGTACTTCCCAATCGTCTTAATTCAGAGGTGTATTTGAACTTTCTTTAGAATGAGCTCATGGATATAATACCATTGGATGTGCGCCAGCAGTTTCAAGAAAATATTTTTTTTCAACATTATGGCGCCCCTGCACATTTTGGACGCAATGTTCGAAATTGGTTGAATGTCAATTTTTCAGACAGGTCGTCGTCCATACCGCAGACAGGCGTATCTGAAAAAAAATCAAATTCGAGTTAACGGATTTAAATCAACAAGGTATAGCATATCTTCAATACCGCAAAGTGCCGTAACTCTAAGTAGTAGTTCGCTCATAGAGATATCAGCATAAAACTAAACGTCGTATCTCTCAGAAATGAAATACAATACACCGCAAATAGGCGTAAATGAAGATACGCCTACATGCGGTGTCCATTACAGAACACATATGATGTTTTGTTCTAATTGAGTCACACCTCATCTGAAAGCGATCCCTTTGCTGCAGTCGAGATTTATAATCATCAAACTTGTGAAGTTAAAAGCTGTAAAGGAGATGTGTTCAGTTCCTGCTTTCAATGCTCAATTTTTCTATGTTAGAAGCATTTTGAAGATGATACCCTATCCTGCCAGGACGGACACAGGACAGTACAGAGCAGTGTACTTAGCAAAGAGAAACAGGAAGAGAGGCGCCCTGAAGATTTTTTTGTAGGAGGTTCCCAGGAAGAAGGTGATAGGAAAAAAAAGTCAGAGAAGATAAAAGAAGAATTGCAAAAACGTTGAGGAATCAAGGCGAAACATATATTTCGCCTGTAACTAAGAAAATTGTGACGGAGAAAGCACTTAAGGGAATCTACAATATAGAAATGTGTAAGAAAAGAAAAAAGATGTGTTATTTGTTCAGCAGTCCTTTAAGAACAATGTTATTCTCACAGTTTTATAGTCTTGGTGACCTCCAACAACAAAGAGAGTATATAGCACGTTTTGTATTATCTGAAAACCCAAAACATAGAACTACAAATAGCAATGATACACGCCGTAAGCAAACACATTATTTTTTCTTACCTCTAGAAGGTATCCGACAATTAGTTTGTAAAAAAATGTTCCTTGGGACCCTTGAGATAAGTGAGAAAGTTTGCAGGACCGCAATAAAGAAATTGAATAGAACAACGAGTGTGCTAGAAAAAGAAAATCGTGGAGGTCGACGGGAGTTACAATCATCAAGAGACAGTCATTAGAAAAAGTATTGAGCACATAAATAGGTTCCCCAGAGTAGAGTCACATTACTGCCGGAAGTCCTTAACTAAACAATACCTACATGAAGATTTATCTCTGATTACATTGTATCACATGTACAAACTGGAAGACCAACAAACAAAGGGAAGTTTTTCTTTATATAGAAAAAATTTTCAGATCCATGAACCTTTCATTTCACAAACCAAAAAAAGATCAATGTGGTCTTTGCAAGTGTTACAGAGAAGGATCGGAAGAAGTAAAGGCTAATTTGGAAAAGGAGTACTTGGCCCACATTTTAGAAAAGGAAACGGTAAGAGAAATAAAGAATAGCTGCAAAGAAAAAGCTAAAAATGATACAAAGGTGCTACATTTGATCTCCAACAAGTTATATACTTACCAATTTCTAATAATTGTTCCGTATTTTATAAAACACGGCTTGCTGTCTACAATCTAACTATGTATGAAGTAGCATCTCGAGAATGTTTTTGTTATACATGGAGTGAGACTGAAAGTAAACGTGGTAGCTCGGAAATATCGACTGCTGTTTATTTATTTATTTCCAAAAAAGAAAAACAAGGCTACAATACTGTTGACTTATTTGCCGATGGTTGTAGTGGCCAAAATAAGAATTCGGTAATGGCTACCACTCTTTTATATCTCGTCAGTAATTGCTCAAACGTTAAAGAGATATCGTTAAACATTTTTGCCTCCTGTCATGGACAAAATGAAGGCGATTCAGCACATAGTGCAATAGTTACGCTTTGAAAAATGCATGTGAAATTATTGTGCCGAGCCAGTTATTGCCAGTCTATGCATTAGCAAGGAAGAAACAACCATATAAGGTTCGTCCCTTAGACTATCGTAATTTTTTTGACCTCAAAAAACTCGCATCAGACTTAAGAGTATTATCTATTCGAAAAGATGATAAAGACATGGATGTGAATTGGAAAAATATGATGGAATTCAAAGTGACAAGTGATAATTGCAACAAAATCTATTTCAAGACTAGCCATAAGCAAGACTACAGGTCCATAACCTTGAAAAGTAATGTTTCCGATATTTTAAAAAAAGAGCTGTCTCCTCTGAGTAGCGACCTATGAAAAATCACAAATAAAAAATATAATGATTTGACCTCACTTTGCCAAGGCGATAGGCCTGCCATCACTCTACCAGAACATCCAGAACGATTCACTACCTCATGAGGACCAGCCATAGATGTTTTTGTTTGAAATCATCTTCTTATTTCTGTTCTGTATTATCCTTGAGTTGCTTGAGTATTATTTACATCTGAGAATAAAGTGTTTTTTTATTTAATCTAATTTTATTCCATATGGAGTGAAAGGCGTATCTTCAAACCGCTAGACTATTGTAATTGTCAAGGTTACCGCAAAGAGGCGTATCTGGAAAAAAAATAAAAAACATGTTTAGCTGATGAACACACTTTTTAGGTATGTTATTGGAAGAAATTATGCTCATATTGTCTAAAGTAGTAAAGATATATGAAATCAAATAACTGTCGATATTCATTTTGTTTCTACTGAAAATTTATATAAAATCAGTTACGCCTGTTTGCGGTACGGACGACGAGGTGGTTAGGCCGAGGAGGTCCTATAGCGTGGCCGCCACGTTCACATGACCTAAATCCATTGGATTTCTATTTTTGGGGGTCATTAAAAGGCCTAGTTTACTCGACTGAAGTAAATACTCAAGAAGATGTACTTCAAAGTATCCATCAGGCTGCAAATGAAATAAGAAGAAAAAGGTTTTCCACCTTTCGGGCTACGCAATTATTAGTTCGTCGACCGAGACTCTGTATCCAACAAAATGGGAAGTTATTTGAACAGTTATTGTAAAGCTAGTTTTAAGTATATCCAACTGTATGTCTTCTTTTTTAAACAAATTTCAATTTCGTTTGTAGAAAAAATGTATTTCTTTTGTTTTTGCCTAAATGTTAGCTATATTGCAATAGAAATATGTATTCATGTAATATTAACCAATTATTAAATTAGTTTTTTCGTTGCCATGGCTAATTATTCAACAATTCATTTAAATTCGCAGTAAATTTCCTATCATGTGACAAATTTTTTAGTTTGATTTTATTCAAAAATGGCACAATTTATCGATATTCAATAAGAGTACCTTTTTATGTAGAAAACCCTAAATTTTCAAATTCTAAAATTGAATTTCAAAAATAGAATCACACAAAAATTTTGGGGCTCAAATAACCTGAGTCCGTCCCTGTTACATACACTTCCAAACAAAACTGTCTAAAATTGTTAATATTTTTAAATGCAGCATAAAAAACTAGGCTAGAATACCAAATTTTATGTCTTTATTTCAACACGTTTCGGAAATATTAAGGAAAAACCATCTTCAAGGGAGCCCCTTTAAAAGACCGTAGCGCCCTTAGGGGACGTTTGTCAACCTATGTTTATATAAACTTTTCTTCCTATTTTAAGCTCTAGAAACCGCTGGTAGAATATTGCACACTTTTTTCGGGACACCCTGTATATACAGGGTGACCTCGAAGTTGAGTCATTTATTTTAACAGTGAGTAGATCTGATCAAAAGAAATGTTTTTTCCTTTAACATTTTTGTGGTAAAATTCAAGTAACAAAGTTATAGTCCTTTAGAAGTTTGAGTACCGCGCTGTCTCAATAATAATATTGCTCGTGTTTGGCAACAACGGATATAATCCGCCTTATCGGTTCATCGCATCGGAAACAAAAAAGCGAAAGAACTTGAAACGCTTATCACGATGTTTTTACTACAATTTTATTTAGTTGTATTCAGTCAATGTGTCAGTCGGTAACGCGTGAGTGAATAGTGGTGTTTGTTGCGTGGCTCAAACGAAATAAAAAATGGCATATGTTTACGAAAATGCTGAACTTGTGGATACGATTCTTATTTACAAAATGCTGCCGCGGCATCACGGATTTATGCGGATCGGTTTCCCAATCGAGTGCAACCAACCCCTCGAACCTTTGTTAATGTAGTACAAAGGGCTCGTGAATCAGGTGACTTAAGACCTCACAGGGGAGGGCATGCCGGTGCTCCAAGACCGCACGATCAAATACAGGTCCGCACTGAAATACTTGTCGGGAGGATACTTTATAAAACAGGGTAACATTTTGTTTTAATTTTTTTTTATTTTTACACACATATTTTGGTTTATCTTCCTTCTACAATCATTATCTGAAAATTAATGACTCAACTTCAAACCTTGTTTCATAAAGTATCCTCCCGACAAGTATTTCAGTGCGGACCTGTATTTGATCGTACGGTCTTGGAGCACCGGCATGCCCTCCCCTGTGTGGTCTTAAGTCACCTGATTCACGAGCCCTTTGTACTACATTAACAAAGGCACGAGGGGTTGGTTGCACTCGATTGGGAAACCCCGTAAATAAGAATCATATCCACAAGTTCAGCATTTTCGTAAACATGTGCCATTTTTATTTCGTTTGAGCCACGCAACAAACACTACTATTTACTCACGCATTACCGACTGACACATTGACTGAATACAACTGAATAAAATTGTAGTAAAAACATCGTGATAAGCGTTTCAAATTCTTTCGCTTTTTTGTTTCCGATGCGATGAACCGATAAGGCGTATTATATCCGTTGTTGCCAAACACGAGCACATAATATTATTATTGAGACAGGGCGGTACTCAAACTTCTAAAGGGCTATAACTTTGTTACTTTAATTTTACCACAAAAATGTTAAAGGAAAAAAACATTTCTTTTGATCAGATCTACTCACTGTTAAAATAAATGACTCAACTTGGTATACAGGGTGTTTCAGTTTATTGTTGCATAACTTTAAGATTCGATAGAACTTATAAAATTAATGGATAAAGTCTTTATAAACATGGGTCGAAAAATGCGTGGCTTCCGAAATACAGGGTGTTTAAATTTACTTTTTAAAATAGTTTTTTTTTAAATATTTCGAACAATATTTGATGTATAACAGTGAAAATTGGTACACAAGGGTTTTTTGATACGACAAAACGAACCATGGGAATAGTTTTACTGTAGCCGCTAGAGGGCGCTCTCTACTGTACCTGTAGTGTATTAAAATGACCGAAAAAATTATCTTAGTGCAATTTTTTGCTTTTTGAATAAAAAAACTGATTCTTCGCACTTTTCTGCATAAAAAAACTCTCCTGTGAGTTTTCGTTATAGTTAGCCGTTTTTGAGATATTTCGATTTTTAAGGTTCGATGCATTTTTAATTATTTATGGGAAAATAATATTTTTTTTTACATTTTTGATTTGGGCATTACAAGTAATTAAGATGATCGTTTAGATTGTGTTTTTAAACACAGCAATAATTCCTAACTCCAAATAAACACAAAAAAACAGAATATTAATTTGTTTAATTTTCCAATATTAGTTTTAACAAATTAAATTAATTATTTACAACTAAAATGCTATTGGATAGTTAGGACAAACATACAAAATCTAAAGTAGTTGCTCGAAATGTAAACCCAATTGTTCAATACACAATTCACATCTACGAATGATCGATCGTGGTATAGCATTATTCAAATAAGGCCTTATTTCATCACATGCATTCCTGATTCTGTCTATTAGCATATCTCTTGTGGTTACGGGAGTCTGGTACACTTTTTCTTTTAGAAATCCCCACACAAAGAAATCTAATGGATTTAGGTCAGGGGATCGTGGAGGCCAGGAGACTGGTCCTCCACGGTCGATCCATCTTTCTGGATAATTTTAGTCCAGCCAGTTTCTAACTATTCTCGAATAATGAGCTGGACAACCATCAAGCTGGAACCAGGCCAATCTTCCTAAATCTAACATAACATCATCCCACATATTTGCATGTTCAGCCTTTAAAAATTCCAAGAAGGTCGCAGCATTTAACCTTGCAGGCAAAAGGTAAGGTCCAAATAGTCGATTACGGTAGATACCAATCCACACGTTCAGACTAAATTCATTTTGAAAATTTCTTTCCCGAACTGCATGCGAATTTTCATGCGACCAAATATGTTGATTATGAAAATTTACCACTCCACGTCTAGTGAAGCATGACTCATCGGTCCATAAAACGTTACTTAAAAACTCCCTATTATTGTCAGTTCTATCAAGCATCCACTGACAAAATGTGATTCTTCGTTCTCCGTCCCCTGGCTGTAGTTCTTGCACAGGTTGCAAATGGTAAGGACGTCTATGGTCATTTCTAAGAACACGGTGAACATGGCTTGCTGAAATTCCCAAGGCTCCAGAAACTCTCCTAACACTTGTGGTCGAATCTCTATCAAACTCACGCAGAATCATACGGGTAAATCTGCGCTGACAAACATTTATGTTTTGATCCCATTGGAGATTTCCAAAACCATTTTCAATTATTTGGCGATGCACTCTTACAAACACTGAGCGAGTTGGATGTCGTCTGTTTGGAAATCTTCGTGCGTACCCTCTGGCTGCTTCTGCTGCGTTTCCATTTACAAAGCCATACACAAAATGAATATCCGCTAACTCTTGATTGGAGAATAAAAATGGCATTTTTATAAAACTTACAAAAAAAAATAGGTAAAAGAAACTAAATTTCGTGCATTCACAATTGCAAAACGTTTCAGGTGTCAACAGACAACAAAACTAACTGTCAACTAATTGACGTTTAACCTTATTCTGCTTTCAATTTCAAAAATATTTGCAGGCACAGCCTACTTCTAAAAATTATCGAGATACTGGCTTTTTAACGTTATTTTATCATAAATAATTAAAAATGCATCGAACCTTAAAAATCGAAATATCTCAAAAACGGCTAACTGTAACGAAAATTCACATGAGAGCTTTTTTATGTTGAAAAGTGCGAAGAAATAGTTTTTTTATTCAAAAAGCAATCGGTCATTTTAATACACTACAGGTACAGTAGAGAGCGCCCTCTAGCGGCTACAGTAAAACTATGCCCATGGTTCGTTTTGTCGTACCAAAAAACCCTTGTATACCAATTTTCACTGGTATACATCGAATATTGTTCGAAATATTTAAAAAAACTATTTAAGAAAGTAAATTTAAACACCCTGTATTTCGGAAGCCACGCGTTTTTCGACCCATGTTTATATAGACTTTATGCATTAATTTTGAAAGTTCTATCGAATCTTAAAGTTATGCAACAATAAACTGAAACACCCTGTATATAGCAGGTAGTGAGGAGGAAATAGCATCCAGGTAATGAAGGTCACCTGCAGGTATTTGATCGCAGAACACTGTCAGAAAGAAGTGTTTTACGTGTCGTAAAACTAGCAGGAAGTGGGGTGCTGAGATTTAGATGCTCCACTAAAATGATGTAAAGGGGAGTATTGTTATTCCAACATATTTGGAATTCGAGACATCGTCGCTTAATTTGCAACACTACGAAACTCAAAAAAATTACTTATGTATTAACTTTAAAAGGCCACCTTGATTGCCGGAACGTCTTCAGTAGGCACTGTTAGAATATGAGGTTTCATTTGCGGCTCGACAAGCATGTAGGATTATAAGATCTCGATGGCGAATTCAAAGACCCACCGTTCTTTTTGCTTCCCTGAAAAGTTGTTAGTTTTAACTAACACGGTGCTGAAACTCTTTTTATTAAACAACTAAATTTCTGTGATTCATGAGTGGGTAGTACCAAAAAGAAAAAATACGATACAAATTTGTTATTTAGTTTTACATCCTACGTCAATGAGTAATGGCAAAAATTTCCAAAATATTTTGAGTCTGATATTTTTAATACGTTTCATAATATACCTAAAAAGTATGGATTTCTTGATACAACATCGGCTGTAGATTGTTCAAATATGTTGCGAGAAAATGCTCTATGTATTCGGATTTCTGCTTAAAGTGGCTGAACCTACTCGTATCTCTACAAAGTAAGAAGCATGTAGACCAGAATGCAGTTTTGTATAGACACAGAAAGTGGTTAAACTAAATACTGGGAAAATATTTTTCATAGCTAATAAAATTAGTAGAAAGAAGGATAAATACCCAACGTTAATTTCGTAATCTAAATGTTTTTCATATTTACATTTTACATGAGACTGTTCATTTTCTATACGTAACTATGTCCGTTAGCCTAGCACTTACGGCTTGTCTATTCAATACCAAACATCCGGCCTACTATATCAGAATAATAAATCAAACAACCTGCTTCTCCGTGAATATTGAAATTTGAAAGAAATATTTGGCTTTCCAAAAATCTGGAGATACTTTACAAATAAAGATGCCATCTGCTTTGAAAATCACCCATATTGGGAATTTAATTAAGCATACACCTCATGGACAGAAATAGCCGACCGCCACTGGAGACAACCCAATCCAAGCCGCGCGCATCTTCTTTTATTTATAATTTATTGCTCGGACATTACCTTCCAGTATCAATAATGCTTTTTATACCATTTTCGGCGCTAATACAATATTGCAATTCGGTATTTTTGGAGGCCAGAAAATGTAACAGGTATGCGCAAGTTGGATCGCTCATCTTTGTACATGGTTCTGATTTTGGAATTATTAGAGGGCATCGAGACGCTGCCGACATCCTGTAATGAAATCTGAGTATTCCCGAAATTATGTTTACAACTACTTTCATATTTCTAAATTTTGGATCTTTTCATTATATTCTAGAGCAGCTTCTACATCCCAAAGTAGCAAACTGGGTTACCTGCAGCTTTACACTCATTTGGAGGTTATTTAGTATTAAAGTTGACGAAATATTATGATTTTTTTCGATATCCCAGTATTATGTGCGAATTAAATTATCCATACTAGCATATTAGAAAACTAGCAGACCGGTGTTAAAAAATAAAGTATTTATATCCTAGCGATTAGCACTTATTATATTACACTTATTAGATCTTGGAATTGAAAAACCATATTTGAACATTGGACATATTGGAAATAATAAGGTCAAGTATCTTGAATTTGCTAATAATGCTATTTACAAAACAGATAAATATCTGTGTTCTGGTGGAAGTATTCAATCAAGACATATAATGATGACCAGCAAGAATGAATACACAAAGCAAGGTAAGCAGCATGAGATATCCTCAAATTACCCTTCAACAGGATTAATTGGACAACATTTCTCAGGAGAAATGACCTATGCGAAATTGACAACAAAACTTGCGGAAAGTTCAATGACATCCTCCTTCTCTAGCACTCTTTACGATGTATCTGGCTTAGTTTAAACCAAGAAAAAAATAATTTATTGCTAAGCTGTTCCATCGTTTTGTACAGCTACTTTTCCAACTTTGTTAATAAAATCTCATTATTTCGTATCCCATCAAGTGAGCATTTTAGGACTCATGTTAATAGAGACTTTTGGATTTTTTTGAGCGTACTTACAGCGGTAGAAATATTGTCATTGATTTTCGAAACGCCCTGAATGCCTGCGGTATATTACAAGTTACACGACTAACAATCAATGAATGTCCAATTAAGTCCTTAGATTTGAAAAAACATCGCAGCGGATGTTGGTACAGCACTCTCAGGTATGTTAATGTGAATCTAGAGCAAGTTAATCTTTTCAAATTCAATGGTAATACCACCAATTATCCTATTACCAATTATCGAGTTCCTGTACGGTTCACAGGAAAATTGCTATTTCATAATGCAATGAGTTTTTATATATGCTTAGGTTGAACAAGGAACTATTTTTAACATTATAGTAGTAATATTAACATTCAGAACTTTATATAGTATGAATACTAATGGTTTATTTCTAATACTTGGCAGGCCATCTCCCAAAGAGATATTTTACAGTTTTGCCCCATTATTATAATCTCTATAACATTTTTTTATTTTACTCGATTCCAACTTATATGCCTCTAAAAGCATCTGACATCCTTCGCGATTAAAATCACGTATCTTCAGCTGACCCATGGAGGCTTTCCCTCCATATTCAAACATGATTCATCAAATAGTGTAATTAATTTGTAAAGCTATCATTAAAATGACCATAAATCTCATAACGAGTTCAATGGCATATTGTGCTGAGTAGATTATTGAACCATAATGTAAACTACAAACTAGCAAGGCATTGCATACACACATGACAAAATTACCAATTTTGGAAATTTGAAAAACAGTCAGTAGCTTCAATATTTTGGAGCTATACAGAGTGTCGTACATAATGCGGTCAATTTCTCAGGTTCTCTATTAAGGTGCACCCTCCTTGAGGGAAAAGTAAGCGAAATTCTTCCGCCAGGTCCGTTACACAAAATCAAATTACAACCCGAACAGTTGATAGACGTATCATGTTGGACTCGTGCAAATGACAAACGCCGCCGCCGCGCCGTCTCTAGACCCAGTTTTACTAATCCGGCAGGGGTATTACGTTTCTTAAAAAGTGACATTGTGTCGTTTTTTTTGACATTATATAGGACTTTTGTGACATTATGTAGGACACGATGTCAACATAGCACTAGCTGTTGTACACTTGTTGTGTAGTCGTTCGGTAGCTGTACGAGTGTACGTGTTGTCTAAACGTCATTATGCTTCAGTTATAAACGTTTGGCTCTCACGTGATGTAAGATGCTTCAGAGACGGCATTATTAGAGGTCTAAGCTGTAAGTTGTATACTACAGCTGGAAGGAAACGGCAGTGTATAGGTGCATAGTGAGGATTTGTTTGCTAATAATCTGTGTTGATAATTCCATTGGTTTCTTGTCTCAAATACACTTACTTGAGATGTATGCAAAGCTAAAAATTAGTTGCGCATCCGCTTTTTCTTATTCAACCTTTCAATTACAAGTGCTTACAAATTTGCTGAATTTCAAAAAAGACAGCGATAAGAGAAGAAAATCTCTGGTTGGTGAAGTATGTTAAAACAGGTGATAAAATATGCAACATACAAGAATATTTATGAAACGTTGAAAAGTTATTACATTACACATTAATTTTTATTTCCAGTCAATGCAATTCAGCGCCGTAAGGCAGTGAAAAACTGGTTTACATGCATCATTCCTAATTTTTCTGTGATATGGCTTAATTACACACAACACGGGCGTGGTGCTGATTTTCCGTAATGCTTTTCTTGAAAACGTAACGAAATCACTTTGAACATAATCTCTCTTCAGAAAGGACAACACAACTAACCCGTCTGGCACATCTAATAGATATATTTCATTTAGTAATAATTATAAGACCAATTCACACAATCATACAGATATGATGACATCTAGGCAGCAAGTTGACATTTTGTCGGTCTTTTTGACGTTTCTAATTTGTTTTACGTAATAGCCCGGCGTATCACAAATATAAAATATCTCTTAAAATAAAGAAAAACTATCTGGTTAAATAATAGTGAATACTTCAAAATTATCTGGCTTAGATCTAAAAGCCTATTTTTGCATGTGACCACGGGTACAAAATTTGTGACCAGACGTAGATTCGACCGTTCAAAAAGATGGATATGCGGCCTGCTTGTACCATGTATCAAATCTGATACAATATCTGATATGGCAGCAATTTCTGGGCATCTTTTTTGTTCTATTTTTGGCACTGGTCGATGACCAACTGGTCAGACCTTTATCTTCAGTAGCCTGTTCTAACAGAAAATAGAATATCCATTATTTAATATTACCACTATAGTATTTCTATTATAGTTACATAGAGTATGCGAACACAATTATATTGCTGTTTTTTTAAACAGGTTCGTTTTGTTCAACCAATACTTTATTACTATTTTTTCCTTTTTCCCACTTTGTTTTCAAGATTGATTTTTTCTTTTGCTTATTCTTTTATTTTTTTAATTTTGATATTCGACTGTTTACTACCAATAGCATCTATCTCCAAAATGTGAAAATATTCAGGAGACATGAAAATGTGTTTCTAAAGGACAATAGTGCGTTATGCGTCAGAGGATGGAAATAGTTTTGCTTATTGCGCTTCAGAGCACGTCTATGTATATGATATTTTGCACATTCTTATCGATAATCGCATTTTATCACATGCTTTTTGAGATAGGAGGTATTGACGGGTGTTCATCTTGAAGATAGGAGATTTTGCAATTGAGTATATTTTTATTGAAGTCTCGCAAAAGTAAAGAACAATGATTCTTAAACACAACTCTTTTTATCTAATTATCTTTGTGTGGCAAGGTATCATAAAAGTTATGACAGTCATCGGGAAGAACCTGTTTCAGTATTTGTAAATGCTGAAACTTTGACATCTTTATTGAGATTTTCGAAGTATGCAGGGGAGGGTAGATTGGTACTTCACTTGACAGTTTTTTAGGCCTTGAAGGTAATTCTCTCCATTGTTCGTCAAACTGAAGCTTATAACTGATAGACCCTTCCATATCATAACTCAAGGCACGCAAGTCAGTAACAGTTGGTTCATTTGGCTTTCTACCAGGACGAATGCTGCAGTATCTTAGGAAACAAGGTCTTGAGTAGTCTTTGAAAAAATCAAATCCAAGTTTAACTGCTTCATATGGGTACGGTTTGGTCCGAGCTTCCTTGGTCGCTTTAATATAGTCGCTTGGTAAACTGATATCTCGATTTCTCAACTTGCGCTCGATGCAGCTGTGAACGGAGTCACACTCCATCTGTGGCCCTTTTCAAGGAACTTTTGTTGTATGTTTATCTTATTATGCACAGCATAATTAAGTAATGCATTCGCCATGACATTGTTCCGATTCTGGTATGTACACCCATCGGAATAAATTATGACTGGAAGACGTTTTGTTAAACAATGTCTTTCCAAGTAATCTATTACACATGATACAAAGGCAGAAGCAGACAAATCACAGTCAGATTCAGTGAACCAGTAACATGTAGCATTGCGACTAGTAACGTCATAGATCGTGAAATTGTGACAGCACAATTTAGTTTTGAAAAATACCATACTAGATTGTACAATGGGACAAACTTTCACAGCTTGAAGATCCATAGTCAGTACAATACATTTCCCTTCCTCTGCTAATTTCTTATCTGTTTCTTTTTCTAATCTTGCTCGGTCTTTCTTTTTTATATGTTCAGTGTATTTTTCATTGCTGATGTTTCCAACCCTATAACTCACACAAACGTCACATTGGTCCTTCTTCGGTTGGTACAATGACAGATTACTATCATTGAACTGGTTATAAAATGTTTTGTTTGAAAGACATTTCCTATCCTCCTTTTGGCACATTTCGTTGTATAAGTCATAGACTTGTTTCAGTGACCTGAACACAGGTTCAAGGTAGAGTTTTGTTGAGTTTGCTCTATTATAATGGGAAGGCAATTTCGGCAACTTCTCGAGGAATCCCTTGAGAAAATTTATATCTTCTGCAAACGGAGATTTTTTCATACGTTTGGAATTCTCTGCCTCCTTATGAGGAAGCATTCCATGTTCGCCTTTTTTTGTCCAGCTTTGAACAGTGAAAGGACGTAGATCAAGAGTGTTCAGAAACATCTTTCTACATACTTGATATTTGGTGTTATTTAGGGTCAGTGTATAGACCAAACTTTCTTCTCTTCGAGACTCAGAGACTGTTTTTCGTTTTGTGTTTACTCTTGTAACGTGAGCAACCACATACATCTTCCTTTGGTCCCAATTCAGGTCAGACCAGAACTTGGTGAATATAGACATTCTGTCAATACTGGTAAATTTATCACACATCCTCTTCTTGGATTTCAGACAAAGGGAAGATGAGCAACCTGGTTTCAGAGATCTGGCCTCTCGTATTTTATTTTGCTTCATTGTTTGATTTCTTGGTTTAGTGTATCCTAAATATTGTTTCCCTTCCATACGAAGCTTTTGATTTTTTATCTTCTTCCATTCGTTTTGGTCAGATTTGTGTTTTCGTTTTCGTCCTTCGTTCATATCTCCATGTTCTGCATCGTTCGAAGACATATTTCCTAGGGCTAGTTCATTATCACTATGAACAAGACCTGGATTGTCACTATCATTGTCTGTACTAGGAATATAGTCAGAATCAGAATTTTCTGGAATATTATCAACTGATTGCTCAATGCTGTTTATACTGCACAGGTTTTCTAAGCTCTTAGCTTTAGATTCACCACTTGGACCATCACGATTTGCCGCTTCGTTCTCCGCTCGAATATTGTCATTTAAAGAAGAGTCTTCCTCGCAATCCATGATAGATAGGTGTCCGTCCTCTTTAACAATGAATATCAAAGGATCCTCATTATTGTTCTTCTGGATTGACTGATCACAGTTTGCAATGATACTTTCTATTTGTATGTTGGTAGACATATTGGACAAAGATAACGAGGTGTTTATAAGATCTCCAGCATCAAAACTTAATTGCGGTATGTTAATACTTTCTTGACCAGCATTTTGCAATTGCTTGTTTGCAGGAATATCAGATGAAAGCATCGAAATGGAAGTGTCCTGGCTCTCAAAACTAGCAGCTTGATTTGAAATACTTCCTAACACCATTTCGTTGTCAATCGCACTTATTCGGGTGAGCTTGAAGACTTGTTCGTTTACTGTGCTTGTCCAATTGTTCTGATGTTGATCGCTAGCTGAGCTAGAAACAGCACCTTCTCTCTCCACCATTGCCATGATTTTTGCTGTTCTAGTAGCCATTCTGAAACAGCACATTATTATTAATGTAACTCCTAACACTATTCTGTGGTTTTCATGTCGATAGTTCTCCTTTTGCCAGGCTATATTTAAACCACATGTTTTGTAGAAAACCTATATTTCATGTAGACCTTTCGTTTAGCACTGTGGACTTATATAGTACATGACACATAATTTATATATCTGTTCACACAAAATTAAGGTTTCCTACACCACATGTGGTTTAAATATGATCCTGTACATGAAGGTCTCAGAAAAATACGGTGCTAGCTGACTGATCAATGAATGGCATCACATGTACTTACAAAAGAAAGCTTCAAAGTCTTAGTGAAATTTATTTTCGAAATACAAACATGGGATACTAATTGCTGGACATGTAAAGCATGGCGAAGCAATAGAGAACCGCAATAAGGATTATGAAGTATAGGTCAGTACAATACAGACTAAAGCAATAAACAACGAGCGATGCTTTCGCCATTTTTTGTAGAATTAAAGCAAATGGCAACCACGCAGTACTGTGATGAGGTCAACGGTCTTATAGAAATGCTAAAGAACCAATCGAAACTGATAAATAATTTTAGTTAGGTGAACTTCCTTTTTTTTCGAAAACTGCTGCGAATATCACGAAATTAACGTCTCAACAAATAGTAGATCCACTGTAGCACAGTGTTTTGCAAAATATTTGAATTATCATTATCATCCTCACCATAATAAAAAGCTCAGATGGAGAAAGTTATCGTAAGTACAGCTACAGAGCTATGGAAATAGCTCCTAACTACAACAGAAACAATCGCCAAGTAGAACGGAAATACCGTCTATCTTCATATCTCCCTAAATATGATCGAATCGTGGTTAAAACGTTGAAGTGGACATTATGTCCATACACAAATATACACAGTGATATTCAACTCGTACTTACCTCTGGAAAGGATCCAAAATATTTGCAATGATACGCGATATTACAGCTTTAATCCTCCTTCGAAGTAACACGTGCGCTTGATCATAACGAACTGTTGAATAGGAGGTATTTCTTACTCGCAACGCAGGTGCGACAGTTACGAGATATTTGAATTGAAAAATGGCGCGAAAATATATATATTACTACGATAGGGGGAATTTCTGTTCGATAGATCTTGGAAAGACGAACCACGCGGTGTGAAGATGTTATTTTGTATAAAATTGGTAGATAGGAGGTATTGGTAGTAAACAGTCGATATACTAAGTGACATATAAATCCGAACACCCAGTTTAAATGGTTTTATTTTAATAAAATTTTGTATAAGTACTTAATGAAGCATAATAAGTAAATGATAAAAATTTCAAAATGATTGCACTGCTTTAAAGCCCTTTGACCTTTAATAATGTGTGGATACACCCTGATGTGCTACGCATTCTCCAACCCGCCTAGGCATGCTTCTGATCAGGTGGTCAATGTCCTCCTGTGGTGTCTCATTCCAGGCAACCACCAACTCCTCTCGAAGTGCTTCTAGAGTCTGAGGAGGACGTTGCAAACTGAGCAATCTCCTACCCATCATATCCCACACGTGCTCAATTGGGGATAAGTCGGGAGATCTTGGTGGCCATGGTAACAATGTGACATCATTATGTTGAAAGAAGTCTATTGTGACTCTTGCAACATGTGGTCGGGCATTATCTCGTTAGAAAGTTGGATCTGCCAGGGTGTCAAGATAGGGTAAAAGATGGGGTTCTAGAACTTCGTGGATATAACGCTGCGCGTTCATGTTACCTCTGATGAAGATTAAAGGTGACCTGGCACCATAAGCTATAGCACCCCAAACCATAACTCCAACAGTGTGATGAACATGTCTTTCAACAAAAAACTGTGAATTCCTCCTTTCACCACGTCGCCTTCTAACCCTGGCACGACCATCGTGCAAGCCTAAACAAAAACGAGACTCGTCACTAAAGACAATACTGTTCCATTCCTCATCCCAGAGTGACCATTGTCTGCACCACTCAAGGCGATTACGTCGGTGTTCTCGAGTTAAAGGGAGGACCCAGTATGGCCGGTATGAAAACAAGCCAAAACTTCTCATTCGTCGGTAAACACTTCGCATGCCAATAGGTCTTCCGTCTTAAGGCCAATAATCTTAGGCAGCGATCTTCACGGTCTGTTGTTCCACGGCGGCGTCCAGTGCCCCTTGCTCTTTGCGTAACCACAGTGTCTACACTTCTTTGCACTCTAACTGCAATTGCCCGAAAAGAAAGTCCAGCTTCCCGAAGTCCCACTAATGTCAAGAACCAAAATCCGCCAACGTTGATTCTTTACTGCGGCTGAAATATTCATTTTTAGAGCGTTAGTGAATTAAAAAAAAGCAGTATAAAAACCGGAATGTCCAACTGATAAGGCTGAACATTTTTTCACTTGTTATTTATAGTAAGATAAATACATTCACCAACTTTTATTAAAATAAAACCATTTAAACTGGGTGTTCGGATTTATATGTCACTTAGTATATTTTTTACTTTACACTGATCTATTTTTCATGTTGAAAATAATAGTGTCATTACTTTTCTGATCGAGATAATCTTGAAAAAAGATGCCGTCAAGTAGGTTGACTCTGCACTTCGCACGCAACGTTGTCATCAGATCATAAACGTTTAAGATCGGCATGTATAACATGTATAACAAAAAAATGAGATGGATTAAGTTAGCCAAATGGGCCGCTCCATTATCTTCACCCATTTGATAATTCTAACGCAAGTTTATTCCCTGCGCTAAGTTTCGACCATCTGGCAACGATGCTGAACCACACTTACTATAGTAACTCGATAGAACGGGCGAAGACGATACCAAAATTACAGGATTCTTATCATTTAACAAACATCAAGTGAACATTTGATTTACTTGACTACGTTAGAGCAGCCCTGTACCATCCAACTATAGTCAACGCCAAACAAAGTGGCGTGCACGTCATCACGATAAAAATTCCCCGACCTAATGCCTAGGTTTCTATCACAAACAATTGCTCTATTGCAGTTTCATATTAATGTGATATATAAATTGTAAAATGGTCATTACTCTCTTATTATGGTTAATAGTCATATAAACATTGTTATTAAAATATCACATAAGTTGCTTTCTGATAAATTTAGACGCATTATGCGAAATAAAATGTTTTGCAAACGCTCCAATCACTTATCGACATGTAAACGCACTAAACCGATTTCGCAGCGTTGACATATTGTCACCTTGAAACTTATTTAAACTGGGAACTGACATTTGTATTAATTTTGACACTGAATCAATTTGTGGCATTTCAAATCTTTATAAATCCTTTGGCCCCGCATACTGTAAATCAACAACTGTTTGTTTCAAAACAAAATTATTCATTTTACGAGTAGATAAAGGCAATTTTGGTATATAAAGATGCCCAAACAGTTAAATAGTCGGTGTAAGGAACTCGTGGCCTCGTTAATGCACTACTTTGAGCAAGAAAGGGACAACAACGGGCCTTTGTTGCCTTTAAATGCTGTTCAAGAGGTAGGTTACTAATAATTATATGTAATGTATATTAATAATAGTGAAATTTTATTTCATTTTTTGTAGCGTGTTGCTGCTGCTTTAAAAATTAGTTTAAGGACAGTTAGTCGTATTTCCGAGGGTGTGAAAAGTGATGCAAATTTAGAATCGCCCAAGAAAAATCGGAGTTATATTAAACGTGTAACCAACACAGCGACATTGGATACAAGTGCCATTCGAGAAGTGATCTATAATATGTATCACAAAAGTAAGATCTTATTATAATAACTTATCAGAAATTTGCATTAATTTGTTAACTAAATTATAATGTCATATTACACATGGTTTCAGAAGAACAAGTTACGATACAAACTTTATGGTCTCGATTAAGAGATAGGGCATTATTTGATGGTAGTGCCACGTCTTTAAGGCGGTTGCTTAGAGATCTTAGATTTAAGTGGCTTAAGGACAATCCGCGACGAGGGCTCATGGAACTACCAAGTATAGCTTTGAAAAGGGTGGAATTTCTAAGGCAATACAATCAAGCCAAGGTTGAGGCCTTATACCAGTTTGTCTTCCTCGATGAAACTTGGATATTTCAAAATGGGACCATAGGTCGCTCTTGGCAAAATGGAAACCAAAAAAGCGTGAAAGCTATTAAAACAGATGGTAAAAGGTATGTACTTTTACACAATTTGCACTATAAAATTTAAAACTAATATATTTTAGATACATTATATTACATGCTGGAAATGAAAATGGGTTTATTGAGGGTAGTGAAGCGATATTTTCTTCGAAAACAAAATTGAGCGATTACCATGGAGAGATGAACCAGGACAATTTTTTGAAATGGTTTCAACAGTTATTAGAAAAATTGGAGAGTCCATCTATGATTATACTGGATAACGCCCCTTATCACAGCATGATATTGAACAAAGTGCCCAACAATGCATGGACAAAAAAAATATCCAAGACTGGTTGACAAATCAAAACATACCATTTTTAAACACAATGTTTAAAACAGAGCTATTGAGTATTGTTGCTCGGTACATAATGCTTCTTAATTATATATATTTTGGTCGACAGTTTATATTTCTTTTGTTTATTCCTATTCTTAAAATAACTGCTTTTTTAGAAACAAACCACCTAAAATATACGTGATTGATGAATTGGCGGAACAACATGGGCACAAAGTTCTTCGTCTGCCTCCTTACCATTGTATATTTAACCCTATTGAGTTAATTTGGGGCATAGCAAAAGGTTACTATAACAGACATATTGGTAGAGATGGTAACAGTGAAAAAGACTGTTTGGATATGTGGAACGAGGCTCTACAAACGGTTACCCCAGACATGTGGAAAAATAGTGTTCGACATACTGAGCAAGAAATTTTTAAATGGTATGAAAGAGAACGAATTTTTGATCGACCAGACATCGAACCTTTAATAATCAACTTTGAGAGTGATGAAGATTCAGATTCAGACAGCGCTGAAGAAAGAAACTCCGACTAACTTTATTGCACAGAAAAAGCTTACACCAGTAGCTTACCTAATTTTAGAATGCATTTTTCTGTATGAATTCTGTAAAATAAATACCATGCATAAAATTTGGAGGACCCCATTTGGATTTTTATTCAGTACCTTTAAGCTATCAATTAAATATGGTAGTTTCATAGTGTCATCTGATCAATAATTGTCATACTTAATGATTATGCAAGTACAGATCTATAATTTTATTATACTATTATTTTTGTTCTCATTTGAGGTTAATATTGCTTATAAACCTAGATATGTAAATAATAAATTATATTATTTTACAAAAATTTTGGCAACAATGTAAATTTTTCAACACACCCACCTTGATGACGTGCACGCCACTTTGTTTGGCGTTGACTATACTTCTATGCTCGACACGTATTTGGATCTAATTTTCCTGGCTTATCGCAACAGGAAGCCGATGATAGTGTTGGTACTCTCTACTGGACGGTGGAATGACTACGCTACCTCTAACCCTATCTTGCCACACACAAACGTGTTAAGCATAAAAGTAGTCGGAAACAAAACAGGGTAGTCAAGTATATTGGATATTTGTTCAATAATAAGCATTCTGCAATTATATCTATGTTTTCAAAGACTTCATTAACAAGACTTTTGTACTCCAAGGACAAATATCAATTATCCAATTTGTCTAGGTAAAATAGGTTTTGTAGCTAATCTCGATGAACGTGTTGACGGATTGTTTTTTCCAAATTATTTTTCTCAGATGTAGTAGTGACTCTTATTTTTCAATAAATGGTTAGTAGTTAATTGCTCTCATGTCAATCTAGGTATTGTATCAGGTTTGATTCATGTTTCGAGCAGGCTAAACATCTTCTTTTCGATTTGTTCAAATCGCGTCTAGGTCACAAATTTTGATCCTCTCGGCTCAATTAAATCCGGCCTATATGGAATTATCTTTGTATAAAATAACTCCTGAATGGCCAAACAGTACTGGAACGAGAACGGCATATAGTTTTTCAGCTGAACGATCAGGATTTCTAAAAATATCTTTTTTGAGGCATTACCATTATTGCAGTAGGACTTCTTCCGTGATAATTTGAACGAATGATACCCTAACCGGTTACTATGCTGTCGACATTTCGGTGATCAGTCCAATTTTATACTGAGTATACCGGGATGTAAGGGATATATAGGTGTAAGCTTACGTCCATTTTAGCCATGGAGAAATATTGGAATTCTGTACTCTACACTCCCACAGTAATTTCAGCTTACACCTGCTGCATTTTCAAATAATACGAGTATATACTAATTTTGACAGTGAAATGAATTTATAATATAATATATCGTTATAATGTGTTATTCATTAAGAAAAAATGGTAACTGTCAAGGATCTGAAGTAAACCGCAAACAATGGCTGCCAGTTATTTATGAGAATAGGGTTAAATCATTTAATAAGAGCTACGTATAAAATTCGATAATTTATTTGATAAGCATAGCAAATTGAATTTTATATAGTGAAAATTTAATATTTATATTTTTACTTCTGTACGATGTACGTACCTTCACATTTTTATTAATCCTGACACCAACGCTTAATTGGATCTTTGTTTTATCTTCAACGAATTTTGCAACGCTAATATGCATTTAGCTTGGCAAGGTTTGACAACACAAACTGACAGATTTATAGCATCGAATTGAAGTTAGCTGCCACCGCACCCAAGTACACAATCTACATTAGGACGTACAGAAAAATATCACTGGTGCTATAATTATCGTTTCACCTTACACACTTACATAAACTTGCACACTGTAAAATCTACAGTTTTAATCTTATTCACAAAATTTTTGATTCTTCTATACTTCAGGAATTGTCAAAAATTATTACAAATGGAACTTGATCAAAACATGGCTGTACTTGTAAAATAGTCATTTGGCATATTCTGAGATCTCAAAACACCATTACCGTTTATCAGTTCAAAACGTTACACCATAGTTTTTCTCTCTTTTTCAGGTTACACCCAGGACTTTGGGTACGATGGAACTTCAGGTAAAGCGCCAAATCATCCAATTCAGTACATCTCATTTTTGTAGTAATATGTCGTAGGTCCAAACTTTTGGGGTAAAACGTTCCATAACTGTGTAGGGAAACACCAAAGTCCTATTGACATTGAGCTTACTGACGTCAAAGTGAAGAAGTTCCCTCCGTTGAAGTTTGAGAACTTTGACATGGCTTTGGAGAAAGTGATTTTGAAAAACAATGGACATACAGGTAACTTGTTTATACAAAGACGGATTGGAATAGGGCCGCTAGTGCGGTTTGGATGTTGTTTTTTGAAAATAAATTCACTAACGTTACTATCCTTGACTATGGTAGCATACCATATCTTCAATATTGGAATGAATTACTTTATCAGCAGCAGTAATGAGCCAGACCACGATAAGAACAGTTCGTATATTTTAAATATGGTTTCAGCCCTACTTATGTACTGCTGAAGGCTGAATAATGTGAGCATACGTTATATACGAATTAAAATTGTAAAATATTTAGGTCCAACATGTTGCTTCATATGTAATAAGTGTGCATGTAGTTTGTTTATTTGTATTTAATTAACATAAACAGCGCTTTCATTATTGGATAAATCATTTTTTCAATATACTATCCTTGTACAGCTAATAATGAGATTCTGGAAATTATTCATGATGTAAGTATATGCAACTGATAAAGACATCTATCATCATGGCATAAAGTAATACCAGAGCTTTTACAACATCACTGATATTCTATCAATATTATAACTAAGAAATTGTTTCAGTTGTGTTAACTGTAGCTGAAGGTCAACTGCCATCAGTAAGCGGAGGTCCCTTGGAAGGAACATACTTGTTTGCACAACTTCACTTCCATTGGGGCAAAAATGACTTGGAAGGATCCGAGAATTTGATCAACAACCACAGGTGAGGAAACATTTTTTTGATATCGCGTACACAGAAGTACAGCGACCAATGCTTCGCTGCTAGGATAAAGAGCTTCAACACATTGGCTGCCATGTTAAACACCAGTGATGATACAGAGGCACGGTTTGCTCGGAGGCCACGTGACTAACATTTGTTTCACATGCAGTATACTTCTAAATTAGAGATATATCCGCTTGGCCTGTGAATTAAGTTTAACTACTTATACTGTGGCATACTGATAATATATACACCTTCGGAAAAAACATTATTATACATTATGATGAGGAAGAGAGATGGAAATATACAAAAGTATGTAGGTGCGTGAAAGACACTTTGTAGGATCCTATCTGGCAGCGTCGGAGTGTGACGGACAACGGGGTAAAGTAGAAGAGTGGTAAAAGAGAGATGGCAGAACGGGCGCTAGCGCCTGCCGCTTAGACGGATGCGCTCAACAAATGCGATTTGTTTCTCCCATTCGCAGAGTTGCCGATACCAATATGTCATATTTCTAAGAAATCTAAGTCTACCCAAATTTCGGGAAAAATAGCTGCGGATTCCACATAAGAGTATTCCAAAAATGAAAAAAGTTCAAACTATTAAAATTGTATTAATGTTTCATGGTTCAAATAATATTTTTCATGTTTGTATATTGTTGTATAAATGATTTTGTAATCCCTATTCTTGTTGCCAGTAGAGATACAACAGTATTGAGGGAAATTATGGACCGCTAGATAGGGCTACAACTACCATATGACTATCAAATAGTAGTGATAAACAGGGTTTGTTTATAGCACAGTTGCCTGGTGTGACGAATTTGCGCCATAGGGGCGATTTGACAACTTTGAAGGACAACTATAACGGGTACTATGGTGCCCGGTATTCGGGAATCTGGCAATACCTGATAATTCCTAACGTTTATTACGCCAGATTTTTTGCTGACTTGCGCAGTACAACATGACAATCAACGTGACTGAGCACCTGGTGACCCTGGTTTAAGGTGTATTTAAAGAGCTTGGGGCAGTTAGGTATCTAGGTCACATTTTTTAATGTATTTCGAGAAATCCGTAATGTTGAGTAAATACTAGATCACGTTTCTTGCTTAGTTTGCTGAAAATTCTACAATAGACGTACATTTTGAGAACCAGAGATTTGGTGACGACAAAATTGTAAAAATATAACGCATTTTCGTAAAATAATTTCTTTGTTGAAAAGACTGTGGCTTGATGACCAATTGAACGAGGATAGTGTCCCGCTCCGCTTTGAATATTCGAAACAGTATACTCCAGCAGCATTCAGCTTCAATGTTATCTTTATGAAGTTCTAACGTCTAGGCCATGCTGATTAAAAGCTTGAATGAATCAACACTTAACTCTAAATTCCCCACAATTCGGGAAGCTCTACTCAAATTGGCAACACAGCGTATCTGCCTATTATTCTCATTCGTGATACAGGTCTGCGGTCTGCTGCAAATTTCAGTATGCGTTGAGTCGATAGAAGAAGTACAGTAGATGCGCGCATTACGCACCAGTTCGATTGGACGTCCTGTGAACCGATTTCGGTGATTTCGAGATTTCTCGAAATCACCTAAATCACTCTACTTATTTTTATGAATGGATAATTGGTTTTGTAGCAATAAAGGTTGCGTCTCATAACAAAAATAAGAAGATACCCACTCTAACAAAAAATAGTACACTCTTAAAAATGTGTAACGAAAATAAAAAGATATTCTAACAAAAAAATAAGTTCTCAAAAATAAAACGCAATAATGAACACAAATGTTTCAAATGGCCCTTCACAGCTGGGGCTCAAAAACGTCTCCTTCATTCAATGAACAGTATGTCAGGCGGTTATAAAATTCCCGACGAACTCTCAAGAGGGTTGAAGGCTGTATTTGCCCGAGCGCTTCAACGATTTTCACCTGTAGGTTATGCAAATTGTCTGCTCTCTCATTGAAAGTGTAAACAGTACTTTTCACATAACCCCACAAGAAAAAATCATTGGGCACTAGATCGGGTGATCTAGGAGGCCATTTTATTGTTCCGTTACCGCCAATAATCCGGTGGCCGAACACACTTTCAAGGTAAGTGTGTACGATCGCCGCATTATGCGCCGGGCATCCATCTTGTTGGAACCAAATATTAGCGAGATCAATGCCAAGCTGCCTAATTGCAGGAACAATCTGCGTCTGTAGTAACGCCAAATATTTTGCAGCCGTAAGAGTTCCATCAATAAAGAACGGTCCGATAATGTTATTACCTAGAATTCCTGCCCACACATTCAGTTTCTGTGGATACTGCGTGCGGACGGGAATACTGAGGTGTTTATTTTCCCGAGACCAATACCGAACGACTGAAGGATTGTGATGACCGTGGAGAGGGAATGTGGATTCATCAGTAAACAAAATGTTACTAATAAAACTTCCATCCCTGTTCGCCTTCTCCATGACCGTTTCACAAAACTCCATTCGACGGTATTTGTCTAAAGGAAATATTTCTTGAACCGTTCCAACCTTGAAGCTATGATAGCCGTTGCGATGCAAAATATTTATTGTTGTTCTGGGTGTGAGATCGGCTATTGGTACCATTTCAGCAATTTTTCTGCTTGAGCATGGCTCAGATACTTCTGCAGCGGCACAAACAGCAGTTTCGATCTCCTCCCTTTTCTCGCTAATTTTTGGTTTCCAACCTTCAGGGTGCATGCAGCTATGGCACTTATGTAAGCAGCCCACCCTCTTGAATTTTTCGTAGGTATTTATAACCGTTGCGTGAGACGGAATTGGCCGATCTGGGAAGCGTACCGCAAATAATTCAACAACCGCGCGTGCTGAATTATTCTGGATGTACCATTCTATCATTTGAAACTTTTCTTCTTGCGAGTACATTTTTAAGATATTTTGGATTAAATAAAGACGCACCTTTCCTACACAAAACCCAACCGCAGAGTGAGTCATGAATCCCTTATTGCACTTGACAACGGCACGCGCATTAACGGTAGGAAATATGTATGTACGAATAGCGATGAAAGTAGACGAGCCGATGCGCTGTTGCCAAGAAATGATTTCCCATGTATAACAATGGTTTTTCCTAAGTGTATAACTCATTGAATGAGACTGGTTGCCTACCTTTGTAGGGTAAATTTATGACTGCACTTTTACTATATTTAGGTATACAGATTTTGCGGTTTATGGGTTATGAGTGCACAGCTAAAAAGAAGGGAAATCGTGGGGAAGGAAAACACTACAGAACTCGTTATAGGTAAATGAAAAAACAAAAGGGATGTTCCGTTCTTGAGAACTAAGCACACGCTGGATATAAAGGCTACTGGGAAGAAAAACAGAAAGAGCGAGGAGGTAAAGAAACCTTCTGCCATATTAGAATACAATGGTGGTAAAGATGGTATAGATGTTTCTGATCAAAAGACTAGCTACTTTTCCCCACTCCGAAAAACAATTAGATGGTATCACAACCCAATGTTCGAAATTCTCCTGAATACGGCTGTCATCAATTCTCTTAATATTTACAAGCACTTCAAAAAACAAAACATACAAATTGGTGCTTTTAGAGAGATGTTGATTGAGAGCCTTACTCAAGTTCCAAGTGTCACAGCAAATGAAGATAAACATAGTCTGATCAGTACAGAAGAAAGAACATCAGACGGGAGAAAGAAAAGGAAGAGATGACTTTCATGTTATGAGAAAAAGGCCAGAGAAGGAGGTCAAGTTGTGGGAATGAAACAAGCTAAATTGGTCTCTACCCAGTGCTGGCAATGCAATATTCATTTATGTTTTACTTCTTTCACTGAAAAACATTAGTTTTATTTTCTATTTCTTCTGTGATCACCGGTGATACAGATGGACACTGGAGAAATACCGATTAACCTAGATGCCATGAGTATCACCGGTGATTTTAATTTTTTGCAGAAAAAAAACATCTTTTTTTGAGTTGCTTATACGTTTTTTATGTCAATAAAGCTTTCGTAACCATGCTTTTGTGATGTTTGGCCTCTAATAAATGGAAATGACCCCTTATGGGGGCAGCCAAAGTGTTACTCTGTTAATCCAATTTTTGAACTGCCTAAGGTTAGTAGAATCAATCTCAAAACCTTAAGGATAAAGGAGCGGCCAGTTCCGGATGTGTGTATGTATGTTCGACACGGGTGGGAGAGAAGGCAGGTCTGTCTGGCAGGCTCATCGCCCTGATGCATCATGGAGAAAAGCTCTGAGAAGCAAAAGTCGTTGACATAGCAGTAGAAGAGGGCCACATTGCCGATGACCCTCTGTGTGAAAGGGTCTCCAGATAGTCCGTTAGAGAAGAGTCATCGATCAGTCGGACAGCCCTCCTCTAAACATCGAGCATTGATAATAGCTGTCCGGCTATAAATTGACTCCCCCTCCAGCTTTCTTATATCACCTTCCAGAACAAAAAGTTGTATACAGGGTTATCCAAATTAAGTGTCCACCATTAGTAACTTTGTTATTAGTGAAAATACAAAGTTGTTTGAATTAGCAAACTAGTAGCATTTTTAACGCTGGTAAAAATGAGAAATAAAAAAAACAATTGAGAGTCGTTATTTTGATTTTTTTCAGTAAAATAACATTTTTTTAAATGGAAACCCCTGTATATTATATTTTTTTCTGTTAAAGCATCAAATTTTAAACAAAAAAGCTTACAATAACTTTTCTCCTAGGTTACAAATTGTTGAAGTTATGGCCTCCAATCTGAAACAATTAAATTGTATCGACAAACTTTATTTTCAACATCAACTTATAATCTTACAAAATACAATAACAATTTTTTTTAAAGAAGATGCTCGAAAACACCACCTTGTTCGTCAATACATTTTTGGGCACGTTTTTCAACTGCTCGAACTGTCTTAAGTATGGTCCTACCATCTATCTGGGTTATCTTTTCCCTAACTGCAGTCTTTAACGCGTCAAGGTTATCGTACCTTCGCTTGTAAATTTGGTTCTTTAAGTAACCCCACAAGAAGTAATCAAGTGGGTATAGATCTGGTGATCTGGGAGGCCACTGTATTGGGCCATTTGTTCCTATCCACTGATCATTAAAAGTAGTACTTAGAAAATGATAAGTACCTCTGGAGTTGTGGGCAGGTGCGCCATCTTGCTGAAAATGCAGATGATGTCTACATATAAGATCCAATTCGTCTAAGAAATTAGTCAGAATTTCTGACATAAATTCCACATATCTTTCACCAGTTAGGGTTTCCTCATAAAAGAACGGGCCAACAATTTTTGAACCAATTATACCGCACCAAACGTTGAAACTGAAACGGACTTGTGGGCCTCTTGGATGTACTAACAAAAGATTTTCTCTTGACAAATAATGGTGGTTTTTTCTATTAAACATTCCAGAATTTGAAAAATTTGATTCATCTGTCCATAAAAGGTAACGAAAGTTATTTACATTTTGGCGACAGAAGCTAAGATACCAATGGCAAAAAATAAGTCTTCTCTTTGGATCCCCTGCCAAAAGCGTTTGAACTGGTCGGTACTTATACGGAATAAATTTGTATTTTTTTAAAATCCTTTGAACAGTACCATAACTGAAATTAGAGTCCTTGAGAATATCTGCTATTGAATTCTCACGATAAGCTTCAAAATATCCAATAACTGCAATTTCCGTGGCCTCGCTTATTATGAATTCTTTTTTTGCCCTTGTTTTAGCAAAAACATTTTCGTTGCCCCTAAATTTTCGATAAAGTCTCAGAAAATATCGTTCATACGGTTGAATGCGAGCGGGATATAATTCACTGTAGTATTCTCTTGCTCTCAAGGAGGATTTTCTGCACACTAAATAGCATTCTAACATATCACACTTTTCTTCATGGGAGAACATTTTTCTTTAAATTAATGACACAATAAAGCTTATAAACAAGTATTTACACTAATGTTTGACATTATTTGATTTTATCATTGTTTTCCAAAGCCTTCTAGTTGCGAGTATGTCCAGTTTAACAATTTGTCGCTTATCTTAATGCTGTCAAATCGCGAACGCCATGTTGTTTTCATAGCCATCTTAATATTATAATACTGCAAATAATTAAAAATATTTATCGTTATTTTGACTTTATTTTTGACTTTAGCGGAAAAGTCATTATGAACTTTTTTGTTTAAAATTTGATGCTTTAACAGAAAAAAATATAATATACAAAGGTTTCCGTTTAAAAAAATGTTATTTTACTGAAAAAAATCAAAATAACTACTCTCAATTGTTTTTTTTTATTTCTCATTTTTACCAGCGTTAAAAATGCTACTAGTTTGCTAATTTAAACAACTTTGTATTTTTACTAATAACAAAGTTACCAATGGTGGACACTTAATTTGGATAACCCTGTATAAAAGCTATAAAAGGGTATAATATAAAGGTTGTCATGTAATACCTTTTGTATACAGCGTGTCCCAGAAAAGTGCTATTGTCTTGAGTTTTATTTTTCTGAGTGGAATATCCTTATATTTCCAGGGAAAATGATAGCCCATTTTTTCTGAATCAAAATATATTATGGCTTATCATACTTATGTTCATTAGTTTGGCCAAAAACTTAATAATACATATGATCAAATGACACACAAACTTCAAGTTTTTGACTAAAGTAATAAAAAAGAAGACCATATACAGGGTGTTTCAGTTTATTGTTGCATAACTTTAAGATTCGATAGAACTTTTAAAATTAATGCATAAAGTCTATATAAACATGGGTCGAATAATGCGTGGCTTCCGAAATACAGGGTGTTTAAATTTAATTTTTAAAATAGTTTTTGTAAATATTTCGAACAATATTTGATGTATAATAGTGAAAATTGGTATACAAGGGTTTATTGGTACGAAAAAACGAACCATGGGCATAGTTTTACTGTAGCCGCTAGAGGGCGTTCTCTACTGTACCTGTAGTGTATTGAAATGACCGAAAAAAAAATTCTTAGTGCAATTTTTTGCTTTTTGAATAAAAAATCTGATTCTTCGCACTTTTCTACATAAAAAAGCTCTTATGTGAGTTTTCGTTATAGTTAGCCGTTTTTGAGATATTTCGATTTTTAAGGTTCGATGCATTTTTAATTATTTATGGGAAAATAATATTTTTTTACAATTTCGATTTGGGCATTACAAGTAATTAAGATGATGCTTTAGATTGTGTTTTTAAACACAGCAATAATTCCTAACTCCAAATAAACACGAAAAAGCAGAATATTAACTTGTTTAATTTTCCAATATTATTTTTAACAAATTAAATTAATTATTTACAACTAAAATGCTATTGGATAGTTAGGACAAACATGCAAAATCTAAAGTAGTTGCTCGAAATGTAAACCCAATTGTTTAATACACAATTTACATCTACGAATGATCGAACGTGGTATAGCATTATTCAAATAAGGCCTTATTTCATCACATGCAATCCTGATTCTGTCTATTAGGATATCTTTTGTGGTTACGGGAGTCTGGTACACTTTTTCTTTAAGAAATTCCCACACAAAGAAACCTAATGGATTTAGATCAGGGGATCGTGGAGGCCACGCGACTGGTCCTCCACGGCCGATCCATCTTTCTGGATAATTTTCGTCCAGCCAGTTTCTAACTATTCTCGAATAATGAGCTGGACAACCATCAAGCTGGAACCAGGCCAATCGTCTTAAATCTAACATAACATCATCCCACATATTTACATGTTCAGCCTTTAAAAATTCCAAGAAGGTCGCAGCATTTAACCTTGCAGGCAAGAGGTAGGGTCCAAATAGTCGATTACGGTAGATACCAATCCACACGTTCACACTAAATTCATGCTGAAAATTTCTTTCCCGAACTGCATGCGGATTTTCATGCGACCAAATATGTTGATTATGAAAATTTACCACTTCACGTCTAGTAAAGCATGACTCATCGGTCCATAAAACGTTACTTAAAAACTCTCTATTATTATCAGTTCTATCAAGAATCCACTGACAAAATGTGATTATTCGTTCTCCGTCCCCTGGCGTCCTTGAACAGGTTGTAAATGGTAAGGACGTCTATGGTCATTTCTAAGAACACGGTGAACATGGCTTGCTGAAATTCCAAAGGGACCAGAAACTCTCCTAACACTTGTGGTCGGATCTCTATCAAACTCACGCAGAATCATACGGGTAAATCTGCGCTGACGAACATTTATGTTTTGATCCCTTTGGTGATTTCTAAAACCATTTTCAATTATTTGGCGATGCACTCTTACAAATACTGAGCGAGTTGGATGCCGTCTGTTTGGAAATACTCGTGCGTATTCTCTGGCTGCTTCTGCTCCGTTTACATTTACAAAGCCATACACAAAATGAATATGCGCTAACTCTTGATTGGAGAATAAAAATGGTATTTTTATAAAACTTACCAAAAAAAAAAAACAGGTAAAAGAAACTAAATTTCGTGCATTCCCAATTGCAAAAAAACGTTTCAGGTTTCAACAGACAACAAAACTAACTGTCAACTAATTGACGTTTAACCTTATTCTGCTTTCAATTTCAAAAATATTTGCAGACACAGCCTACTTCTAAAAATTATCGAGATACTGACTTTTTAACGTTATTTTATCATAAATAATTAAAAATGCATCGAACCTTAAAAATCGAAATATCTCAAAAACGGCTAACTACAACGAAAATTTACAGGAGAGCTTTTTTATGTTGAAAAGTGCAAAGAATCATTTTTTTTATTCAAAAAGCAAAAAATTGCACTAAGAAAAATTTTGCGGTCATTTTAATACACTACAGGTACAGTAGTGAGCGCCCTCTAGCGGCTACAGTAAAACTATGCCCATGGTTCGTTTTGTCGTACCAAAAAACCCTTGTATACCAATTTTTACTGTTATACATCAAATATTGTTCGAAATATTTAAAAAAAACTATTTTAGAAAGTAAACTTAAACACCCTGTATTTCGAAAGCCACGCATTTTTCGACCCATTTATATAGACTTTATGCATTAATTTTAAAAGTTCTATCGAATCTTAAAGTTACGCAACAATAAACTGAAACACCATGTATATTTGCAATCAGAAAAAAAGGGACTATCATTCTCACTGAAAATATACAAGGCGTTCCATTTAAAAAATATATATATATATATATACTAAGTGACATATAAATCCGAACACCCAGTTTAAATGGTTTTATTTTAATAAAATTTTGTATAAGTACTTAATGAAGCATAATAAGTAAATGATAAAAATTTCAAAATGATTGCACTGCTTTAAAGCCCTTTGACCTTTAATAATGTGTGGATGCACCCTGATGTGCTACGCATTCTCCAACGCGCCTAGGCATGCTTCTGATCAGGTGGTCAATGTCCTCCTGTGGTATCGCATACCAGGCAACCACCAACTCCTCTCGAAGTGCTTCTAGAGTCTGAGGAGGACGTTGCAAATTGAGCAATCTCCTACCCATCATATCCCACACGTGCCCAATTGGGGATGAGTCGGGAGATCTTGGTGGCCATGGTAACAATGTGACATCATTATGTTGAAAGAAGTCTATTGTGACTCTTGCAACATGTGGTCGGGCATTATCTTGTTGGAAAGTTGGATCTGCCAGGGTGTCAAGATAGGGTAAAAGATGGGGTTCTAGAACTTCGTGGGTATAACGCTGCGCGTTCATGTTACCTCTGATGAAGATTAAAGGTGACCTGGAACCATAAGCTATAGCACCCCAAACCATAACTCCAACAGTGTGATTAACATGTCTTTCAAAAAAAAACTGTGGATTCCTCCTTTCACAACGTCGCCTTCTAACCCTGGCACGACCATCGTGCATGCCTAAACAAAATCGAGACTCGTCACTAAAGACAATACTGTTCCATTCCTGATCCTAGAGTGAGCGTTGTCTGCACCACTCAATGCGATTACGTCGGTGTTCTCGAGTTAAAGGGAGGACCCAGTGTAGCCGGTATGAAAACAAGCCAAAACTTCTCATTCGTCGGTAAACACTTCGCATGCCAATAGGTCTTCCGTGTTCTGCAAACCATTCATTTGCAATGGACCTGGTAGTGGAGAAACGGTCCCTTAAGGCCAATAATCTTAGGCGGCGATCTTCACGGTCTGTTGTTCTACGGCGGCGTCCAGTGCCCCTTGCTCTTTGCGTACGGCCTTCTCGAAGCCATGCCTGACAACACCTAACCACAGTGTCTACACTTCTTTGCACTCTAACTGCAATTGCCCGAAAAGAAAGTCCAGCTTCCCGAAGTCCCACTATACGGCCCCTATCAAACTCACTAAGTTGACGAAATCGTACAGGTCTCCGTACTCTAGGCATCGTAACCGATCGTAAAGGATGTCAAGAACCAAAATCCGCCAACGTTGATTCTTTACTGCGGTTGAAATATTCATTTTTAGAGCGTTAGTGAATTAAAAAAAGCAGTATAAAAACCGGAATGTCCAACTGATAAGGCTGAACATTTTTTCACTTGTTATTTACAGTAAGATAAATACATTCGCCAACTTTTATTAAAATAAAACCATTTAAACTGGGTGTTCGGATTTATGTCACTTAGTATATATAAAAATATATATAATAACTTTTATTTACAACTTTTTATTATAGAAGATCATAGAAATAAGTTGGAGGGGGTTAATTTATAGCCGGACATACTTGGGGCGGCGGCATCCCAAACATGCGGGCAGTATTTGAGGCTAGGTCTTATCTGGGGCTTGGACGGAGTAAGGAGGTTATGTGGAGAATATTACAAATAGCCTAGCTTTTTCCCAGCAACTACCGCGATTGATAAGATGTGTTCCTGTCAGATCAAGTCCTCGATGATCTGGGCTCCGACCAGCCAAAATGAACGTCTCGTTAGTAGTTCTCGGCCATCCAGCGAAACCGGATGAGCGCTAAGAAGCTTCTTGCCAAGTGCTGTGTTTTGGAAACATTAAACCGTACCAGAATGTTGCGTCCCCAAACAGGGATAACTTCCAGGTCTCTCGTCAGAGAGAAAGTCGTTGTTACTTTCTTCACTCCAGCTCTCCGGCTGTGATCGGCTTGACACTATGAAGTCATGCATGTAGAGAGTTGTGGATCAGATTAATAAAAGAGGAAATGAGATCGTTGATATGTAATAGAAACAATGTCGGAGTCAAGACCGATCCTTGGGGAACACCCACATTGTGGGATGAAGACGAGAAACCGTCCAATACGATGCGGCCAAAGAAAAAGTCGGCAACCCAGAGGCAGAGCTTCTTTAGGAGGCTATAGGATGGCAGCATGTCACATCTGACCGAAAGCTTTCGTGATTCCAAAAGAATGAGCCTCACCATATGAATATTTTGCGTAATTTGCATTATTAAGAAGATCATGTCAGTTTTATTGTACAATGATGGAGAGTAACTTTTGAATTACTTTTTCAGAAAATTCTTGGAGTAACAGACATTAAATCTCTCAATACACAGGCCCAAAACAAAGAAAGTGGTGTATGCCTGGGGCCCCACCGTTTTTCCTATGGCACGCTGAACAAGTATCTGTCAATGTCAAAATTTGGGCGACGATGGACAAATTTCAGATAAATTACATAAAAGCGATCCGCAAGTAAACAAAAAAAATAAAAAGGGGTGTGTGTTGGGGGTCCCACTATATTTTTGCCATTCATTTTTTCTTTTCATGAATCTGTAGTCAAAATTGCGGAGATGGACAAATATGGAAGTAATTTAGATATAAATAATCAAAATGGTGGTGCAAAATGTGTGTTCTTAATGCCTGAATTACTCGCTTATATGTCCACCGATCCCCAATTTTAAATTCAGATTTGTGTTCACCGTGAAAAAGTAAATGCGAAAAACGTAATGGCCCCCCAGGCACATACTACTTTTTTCTTTTGTATGCCTGTGTAGTTGATATATGTTTGCTTGTTTGGGAAGCAGAACCAAATAGGACAAAATGTTCTCGAGTTCCTACAATTCATATATTGTCAAAAATGCACAGACTACAGCTTGTATACTGTGATATGGCAGCGCACAGACATACGTTCCCGCCTAGTGCAAGAGCTGATTTTGTGGCCTAGTAGGTGCTGCAATTTTGATGAAAGACCTATACGGCTGGTGGAGCTGCTGGTCCTAATACGCTACATATACAAAGGGTACTATAAAAGTTTTGCAATATGACTTAAAAAAAACGGACGTAGGAGGCTGCATGTTACAGCAAGTCTGTGGATCTAGTTGTTCATTCCTATTGTCAGTGTCAAGTACGGACTATGGCATCGTGGTCACGTAGTGCGATAAGGGCACTTTAATGGTATAACTTTACGTGTGGTTTAAGCATAGACCAGTTCTTAGAATAGATGATGCTTACTTTAAAGAATGATTGTCCTCATCGTACGACTATATTCAGGTGGTACACAAAATTTCAAAGGGACACTTTCAGTCTGGAGGACGCTGAGAGGGAAGCCGCGAACATCAGTAACTAAGGAAAACATTACCGATGTGAGGAAAATGCTTGACAAAGACCGGAGAGTGACATACCAACAGATAGAGGAGACCTTACACCTTCATGCACCAGCACTTTATTCAATTCTGCATGACCATTTACACGTAAGGTAACTTTGTCCTCTCTGGGTACCACATCGTCTGACGGATGAGCAGAAGACTCGTCTTACGACTTGGTGCCGAAAGATGCTGAAAATGTTTGATGAGGGGCAATCTAGGTATGTGGACAGCATCGTGACACGTGACGAGTCTTGGATCTATTATTACGATGTGCCGTCTAAGGATCAAAGCAAAGTTTGGATCTTTGATGGTGAGCACACACCCGTAGCTGTTAGAAAATACCGATCTGTTAAGAAAAAAATGATAGCTAAGTGGTACATGGAACAGTGCCTGCCTAAAGTCATAGACTCTATGAAAAACCTGCGGATAAAGTCAATAATGGACACTCGGTACCTCCACCATGACAACGCTCCAGCTCACCTCGCCAAAGCCTGCATCGAGTATTTGACCACTACCGCACTGAAACTTATTGAGCACCCTCCTTACAGTCCAGATCTTGTTCCCTGCAAGTATACACTGTTTCTGCATGTGAAAACATGTGAAAATGATGCTAAAAGGAAAACGGTTTCCTGGGGATGATGACCTCCTGAAGGCTTGGGACAACGAGGGTGACGCAGTCCCGGGTAAAACTTGGCACAGCTGGTTTACGGTTTGGTTTTGGCGGATGGCGAAGTGTAATAAATGTGGTGGAAATTACTTTGAGCGAACTCAATAAATAAAGCGGTATTGCAAAACTTTTATAGTACCGTATGTATGTAACACGGATGGTAGAAGAGTTACATTTCGTGTTATTGCGGGGCTCTGGGATGTAGTAGTAGTAGTGGTGCTGGGGACGCGAAGCCTGGCATCTAGGTCATCTTTGACCCTTTTTATACTAAGTGACATTTAAATCCGAACACCCAGTTTAAATGGTTTTATTTTAATAAAATTTTGTATCAGTACTTAATGAAGGATAATAAGTAAATGCTGCTTTAAAGCCCTTTGACTTTTAATAATGTGTGGATTCACCCTGATGTGCTACGCATTCTCCATCACGCCTAGGCATGCTTCTGATCAGGTGGTCAATGTCTTCATGTGGTATCTCATTCCAGGCAACCACCAACTCCTCTCGAAGTGCTTCTAGAGTCTGAGGAGGACGTTGCAAATTGAGCAATCTCCTACCCATCATATCCCACACGTGCTCAATTGGGGATAAGTCGGGAGATCTTGGTGGCCATGGTAACAATGTGACATCATTATGTTGAAAGAAGTCTATTGTGACTCTTGCAACATGTGGTCGGGCATTATCTTGTTGGAGAGTTGGATCTGCCAGGGTGTCAAGATAGGGTAAAAGATGGGGTTCTAGAACTTCGTGGGTATAACGCTGCGCGTTCATGTTACCTCTGATGAAGATTAAAGGTGACCTGGAACCATAAGCTATAGCACCCCAAACCATAACTCCAACAGTGTGATGAACATGTCTTTCAACAAAAAACTGTGGATTCCTCCTTTCACCACGTAGCCTTCTAACCCTGGCACGACCATCGTGCATGCCTAAACAAAATCGAGACTCGTCACTAAAGACAATACTGTTCCATTCCTGATCCCAGAGTGACCGTTGTCTGCACCACTCAAGGCGATTACGTCGGTGTTCTCGAGTTAAAGGGAGGACCCAGTGTGGACGGTATGAAAACAAGCCAAAACTTCTCATTCGTCGGTAAACACTTCGCATGGCAATAGGTCTTCCGTGTTCTGCAAACCATTCATTTGAAATGGACTTGGTAGTGGAGAAACGGTCCCTTAAGGCCAATAATCTTAGGCGGCGAACTTCACGGTCTGTTGTTCTACGGCGGCGTCCAGTGCCCCTTGCTCTTTGCGTACGGCCTTCTCGAAACCATGCCTGACAACACCTAACCACAGTGTCTACACTTCTTTGCACTCTAACTGCAATTGCCCGAAAAGAAAGTCCAGCTTCCCGAAGTCCCACTATACGGCCCCTATCAAACTCACTAAGTTGACGAAATCGTACAGGTCTCCGTACTCTAGGCATCGTAACCGATCGTAAAGGATGTCAAGAACCAAAATCCGCCAACGTTGATTCTTTACTGCGGCTGAAATATTCATTTTTAGAGCGTTAGTGAATTAAAAAAAAGCAGTATAAAAACCGGAATGTCCAACTGATAAGGCTGAAAATTTTTTCACTTGTTATTTACAGTAAGATAAATACATTCACAAACTTTTATTAAAATAAAACCATTTAAACTGGGTGTTCGGATTTATATGTAACTTAGTATATATATAATAAAACAGCTCCAGCGATGAGACGCACCTATTAATATTGCACCATATACTTGATACAGATAACACAACATCCATGGCAAGGAATTAACGTCCGAGGTGGGGATTCGAACCCGCGAGCCCCGGGCACATACTATACCTGTATGTAAACCATATTAGTGTCTAACATTTTTTAATCCCGCAATGGTGATCCTAAATAATACCTCACTTTTACATATCAGTCGCCTGAATGCACCTAGTTTTCTATCATGCATTCATTCAAAATTGGCATAGATAAATATGTGTGGTTTAATTTATTAAAAACGATTCAAAAATTACCATTTACAGGTGGCCTATAATTTATGTGGCCTTGTAACTTTAAACGAAAAAAAAAACTTTGTTAAGTACCTCCATACAATGTGTTTATATTTGAGCTTATTTTTATATCACGTGATTTTTTTTGCTTAACTATAGGAATGTTATTAAAAAGTAGTTCAAACATAATATGTGGTTTTATTCAGCGGTTAGACAATCATGGAATCCTATTAGGATTATCTTGTTTGTTTTATGTCTTGATAGAAATACTACATTTACTAACGTTTGCAGCAAATGATAATTTATAACAAAAATACATGTAAATACAATTATTTAGCATGTGGCACCTGAAACTTATCCTGTGGTTTTCATGTTTTTCTGGCCAAATGAAATCAAATATGTAGAAATCACTCTTTACTGACGATGATCAAAATCATTTTGAACTGTACTTTGAAAAAGGCCACCGTGGTGACCGAGAGGTAAGAGTATCTTTTTGATATATCTATGTGATTTGATTTGGCCAGAAAAACATGGAATTCTATCATCATTTATCGTGTTATGTTTCCAGTTTTCCACTAGAATTACATATGGTTTTCTACAAAAGCAGTTATAACGACTTTCTACATGCGGCCAACCATTCTGATGGCTTGACAGTTTTATCATATTTATTTGAGGTAATTGAGATACAGTATATTAAGTATATGTGATTTCTAGCAACTTTTTGCGGTGTCTTAGATATGCTGACCATACATATACGTGTTAAGTATTTCAAATGTATGACTGTTAGGCATATGTTTTAACTCATTGCAGCTCAAAAAGTATTTAAATAACGCTTACAAAAATGATGACAAAAAAATTCCAATATATTATTCTTTAGTTAAGTTTCTTATAAAATCACATTTTGCACTTCTATTTAACTTGTACATACAAATATGATCAAGAAACATAAAAATATGGTATAGACATTCCACTTGAAAATGCGTTCATGTATAATCGAAATATCTTTTCAGGCAGTGGAATCAGAAAACCATAGGTATGATAAGTTCGAGGAAGAGCTAGTAAAAGTGCAGAACTTGGGAGCTACTGCGGAAGTTCATGACTTCGTTCCAGTACAGCAATTCATTATAGATGACAAAGACGCTTATTTTACTTATCTTGGGTCTTTGACAACTCCTCCTTGTTCTGAAGTAGTCATTTGGATCGAATTCAGACAGACTGTGCCACTGTCACATGATCAGGTAATTAATTACATATGGTATTTACCGCAATACTTGAAACAGCAGCATATCAGAACTACTTTGACCATTAGCAGCGCTGGCGTAGGTTGCTCCGGAAGTGCTTCATATTAAAAGTCCGACAGCCTCATCCATTTGGAGCTAATCATAAATGGAGCGTAAAATACACAAAATATACAGGGTGACTTCGAAGTTGAGTCATTTATTTTAACAGTGAGTAGATCTGATCAAAAGAAATGCTTTTTTCATTTAACATTTTTCTGGTAAAATTAAATTAACAAAGTTATAGCCCTTTGGAAGTTTGAGTACCGCCCTGTCTCAATAATAATATTATGTGCTCGTGTTTGGCAACAACGGATATAATCCGCCTTATCGGTTCATCGCATCGGAAACAAAAAAGCGAAAGAATTTGAAACGCTTATCACGATATTTTTACTACAATTTTATTCAGTTGTATTCAGTCATTGTGTCAGTCGGTAACGCGTGAGTGAATAGTGGTGTTTGTTGCGTGGCTCAAACGAAATAAAAAATGGCACATGTTTACGAAAGTGCTGAACTTGTGGACATGATTCTTATTTACGGGGGGGAATCTTTACAAAATGCTGCCGCGGCATCACTTATTTATGCGAATCGGTTTCCCAATCGAGTGCAACCAACCCCTCGTGCCTTTGTTAATGTAGTACAAAGGGCTCGTGAATCAGGTGACTTAAGACCTCACAGGGGAGGGCATGCCGGTGCTCCAAGACCGCACGATCAAATAAAGGTCCGCGCTGAAATACTTGTCGGGAGGATACTTTATAAAACAAGGTAACATATTTTTCTAATTTTTATTTTATTTTTACACACATATTTTGGTTTATCTTCATTCTACAATCATTATCTGAAAATTAATGACTCAACTTCAAAGTCACCGTGTATAACGCAGTACAAATAATATTTCAGCATTGCTGGATGAGAGTGTTCGTTCCAGAACAAAATGTGCGCGTATCGGTCTTACAATTTTGGCGTGCAAAACTATATATACTTTTCTCCTTCTAGCCTAATGAAATTCGTTGGTTATATCTAGAATAGGCGTTCAAGTGATTGTTTATGTACTGAGGGATACTGATTACCTGGTGGAGGTGCAAGTACGTCAACGTGATATCTAACGTACATATAATATTTTATACACCCGCGCAGGGTGTCATAAAAATTTTCGTATGTATCCTCATCTAAGCTACGTAGGCGTTAATCTTCTTCTTTTAAGGAAAATAAAGATGGATCACAAAACATATTGGGCGGAAGCTGCCCTCTTTCCCTGAAGCGTATCCTTGAAGGACTTCACAAGCCTTCACTAACCATCCAAGCTACGACATACTCTTAGATTTGAGGGGAGATGGAGAAGTTGTGGCTCACGTTTCCAGCAACCCTTTTTCTCTAGACATACCTTTTGAATCCGGCCGAAAGGAAATCTTGTGGTTTCGACTCAAATCATCCTCCAAGTTTTGCTACGTCTATAGTCTTGTATATATTTATTTATAAATAATTATGTTTATTTTTCAGATACAAACATTCAGGCAACTTTCTGGAACTCACGGCAGACTGGAACACAACTTCAGGCCAATCCAACCTTTGTTCGATAGAGTCATATACATGAATTCTGGCTCTTACACCTACATCAAGTATACAGCATTTTTGTTAACGATCCTAGGAATCATGTGTCAGTAGATTGTCGAAAGAATAATAACCAAGTGAGTGCGAATGGAAGAAGTTATTTTAGTATCGTTTACAAGCAAGCTTTAAGAACAGATACTCATTAACTACGATTTGTAGAATTTAGTGACGCTTGTTTCCTTGTCATTGTTTATCTGATTATCGTTTAAAATTAATTTTATTTTTACAGAGAATATCTATAAGTGTTAAAATTTTACCGATAGCAATAAATATGTGTTAAAACCTCGAGTTGTTATTCATATAGAAAGTGTTGATGAGAGCTCCAAGAAGTAGTCCGAAAAGGCCATTAATAGAAAGCGAGCAACTGGTCAGCAATCCTCACTATCACAGTTTATGATCTGCACATGGGCTTACTATGACATTATAATTAGCTGTACACCGATGTTATAGAGGGGCAAGAACAAAGAAATTGTAAGTCAGCAAAAAAGACACGAGAATCTTCAAACAAAAATAGGAGAGTCAAGAAATTAATTAAAAAAAATTTCAGCAAATAATCTTAGCCAACCAAATTATTTAAAATGACTACCGGCCAACATTTTGACTCCTCAGATCTTCCACATTTTTCATTAGACTAGTGTACATTAGTAACCTAAGATGGCGTCTTAAAACAACCTAGAGAGATATGATTAATTGAGGCGGACGACTTATGATACTATTTTCATATGTTTTAATAAGTCATGTTTGTGGAAGCGTTTAATAGTCTAAGAGCAGCTTGGAGTCTTATTTTGAACAACTTTTGTAGGTTGGGAAGCAACTCATGCGTTTTCTAATAAAAAAGTGTTTAAAAAAATTGTTTACATTATAGCTTCTTCGAGAGCAGTTTTTCGAAACTCAAAATGATACCAGCTCAACGAATTATCTCTTGACTTTTACACGCTAGTGCATATTATGATTGGTTGAGCAAATGTCAAAAAGACAAAAATCACATTAATAAACTTTTTATTCATTACGTGTACCTTTTACAATAATATCTGAAAATTACAATTTTTATGAACTTTTTTGTATAGTACACAACACCAAAATTTTTTATACATCAATGCGAATTTTTGGAATGAAAATACAAAACACGATACACAAATGTTCAAGCTTGTGTACATTTTTCTGACTGCCTTTTATACCTACAAGGATATACATTTTCAGACATACTGTAGTTGTAAATACAACGATTCTATTCTGTAACTAATCCCAAGGTATAAAAATATGCTTTTTCAAGACGTTTCAAATAAAAATATGTGTTTATATCATTTTGTTGTGAGTTTACTAATAGTTTTAGAAACAAGTTTGGTGATAAGACATATTCCGTCCTTAAATGCACATGGTAAAATGGTAGATAGTATGGACCGAGACTTTTCCATAACTGAAGATAAAAAAGTTGTAAATTCTGCACTAAAAGATATACGCCAAATCTTTAATATCACTTATCTTTGGCACCATTGAACCCATTTTGTTGAACTTTTGCACTATAAAAAATTTACCTAGGAGTTACTTTTACGTAGGAGTTACTTAAAACTAGACAGATGGTTGAAAAATCCAGGGCCGGATTCGGGTTTTTTAACTTTTTTATTTTTATTTCCAAAATCAACATCTACTAAGCTGAATATTGAAATGTTTGAGTATGCAGAAAAAAGCTAATAAAAAGTGCTATTCAATTAGCATTATGTAACTAAATCTAACGTAGAGTTGTGGTGAGGGCAAACGTAACTATGCTGAAAATTCCGGATTAGGTCCTGATATGTATACGTACATATACATATACCTAATAAGGTATGTCCACATTTTCACCATAATCTTGAGTTAGTCTGTAGAGTCATGTACAGAGCATCTGCATACTAAGTGCCATTTCTCTTTACACTGATGTTCAACAGCAGTTAGTAGAATGGAGACAAAGCTTAATACTCAGAGTAGATTATAACTTGAAGGGCGTTTACTTGATAGAATACAAGGAAATAAAGAAAAACTTAATATAACCCCGCCCACCAAACATCTTTGGTTCAATTTTTAGCATAATTTTGTAAAATGCAGAGGACTAGAAGTTGATAACCATTTTGAATGAATATTTTTTATTGAAAAACCAAAGCCACTATCAATCTATCTTACTGCTTAATTAATACCCTTTATTGGGCTTTTTTTAGATAGTCAAATCTTTCTATATTCAACCTAAAAGGTGTTGATTTTGATAAAAAAACAAGAAAGTGAAGAAAACAAGTCAGGACCTAGATTTTTCAACCGCCCGTCCAGTTTTACGTTACTATTTGGACACTGCTATTGTACAAAATCGTTTTAATAGCGCCTGAGATATGTGGTATTAAGACTGAATTTAGGGTTTTTTAACTTTAAGTACCGAACTCCAACATAATATAATTTTCTGTGGTAAATTGTTTAAAAAACGTGCGATGGCTGTGTAGGATTTTGTATTTAGTTAAGAAAATTTTATGTTCAACTTGAAACACAAGTATAATAAAATACATAATTTTATGAAAATGATAAGATAGCGAAACAAGATTCGGATATTAAACACGTCGATTTGATGGGTAGTAAAACCTGTCACTAATTGCATTTTGGATACACTCTGTGTGTCCATACTTGTATTGGCGTAGGGAATTAGGATGCTCCTTCACCATATTTGAAGACACACAACCAATATTTTTAAAATACAGAAATATTGTGACGCCTAACCATCTGTGGAATAACGCATCCTCTGATGATTTTTTTTCTAAATAGTAGGTTTATTTGCGGTATAGCAAACGTCATCTTTACGTGTGTCATTGACAAAACAAATCGCATAACTTTCCTTTTCAAATTCTCCCATATATACACAACAATGAACAAATATGCATGTATTATAAATTAATATATTTATATTCTTATACATAATTATCAAAAAGTGAATCAAACGAACGGTTTGAAACATTTTGATTATAAGGAAATAAATATACTCAAAATCATAGAAATAAATATTAACCAAATACAACTATATGTCATAACGTACCCAAACTAGCATCCAGTTATCGTCCTAAATTATTTATTTAAATACAATTCCATTCCAGCACAAACTGCAGGTGAAATGAAGTATGAGCATCAAGGCCATATCCATATTTGCGACATAATTTCGGGAGAACTCCCCGAAAATAATTGACAGCTTATGTGCAGATATAAATTCGGACAGTTTGGACTTTTTTTAGTATTCATTACTATGGATCCTTGAACCAATGCTTTCTCTTATAGTTGTATACTCCAAGCAAATTACGCCAAATGCTATGTAAATTTCTCAAAATTAAAGGCAGTGAATATATGGAAAAATAAAATTCGATAGCTCAAATGAACTAAAACGCAACAGGTTTTTCAAGAAATGATGGTCAAAGATGGTAAAAAATTGTTGTTCACTCCTATATTTCAAATACCACCTGTTACAAAAAATGTTTTACACGAAATTTGTGAAGATTTTTTTTAATATAAACCTCGTCAGACCAAGCCAACGTCAATCAACAATTAGATTAAAAAGTTTGCAAAAAATGGATCGTTATCTAATTGTTTTTATAATTACTCTTATCTACTTCAAAAACAAAAGGCTTTCAATGAGACTTTATTATATTTTGTTCCATGGAAAGTAAAACAGAATGACGCTTGCGAAGTTTGAAAATATTGTACAGTTTTTCGAAAAAAAAAATTTCGTAGAGTGTGTTTTACCATTGAGTATCCGTTACGGTAAAATATCACCTGATTATCTAGTAGGTAATATTTCAAAATTCCTATATCCACAAATGATACATAATTCTGACGCATCCGTCAACGCCAGGCAGGCAAAGAAGTATTTTCTTTTGTTTTTTTTTGTACGCATCAGAGTTATTTTTTACTTGTTTGCAGCTCTTTTATTTAAAAAAGTTCATTTGCATACAAAAAACGATTTACCCAATTCATTATTGCCAACGTTACTGACTAATACAAAGATGTTGCTTGCTGAGTAGACGTCAAAATGTGATAGTTACTCGTCAAATAGGGTTTACCTGAAGATAGCTAACTTGATTCTAGTTGTGAATGTAACAAATAAATCGACTGACCAAATGCATATTTTCAACCTTCATTTTTTCTGTTTGAAAAAAAAAACATTTCTAGCACAGCCCATTGTAGGCAAAAAAATGTAATGCAACAAATGCCAAAAGTGGAGTTGAAAAATCTACAGGATGTTCACGATGATGATGCGCTAGCTCTGAATTATAGAAATAGTTGAACATTCTATTGGAAAAAGAGACACGTGACAAACTTACAGAATTAAGTTCTGTTTACAATTCATAATTGTTGCAAAGTCTAATCGAATTATTAAGGTTAGAATTAGTATCAAGAATTATTATACGCCCGAAGAAAAAATAGAAAAGAATCAAGTCAAAAATGATACATATTTAACAGTTTTTTTCCAATAACTCTTCTATCAATTTATTTATTAACGTCGACTTGGTGTCAGTAAGTATGTGATAACGTACTACACAACTTTAGTAAAAAACATTTATTTCGTTTGAAAAATAACTTTTTGGTCATCTTTAACCATCATTTCAAGCAAAGGCGCAAGAAATAACTGTTGCATTTTAGTGCATTTGAAACTTGGGCCATCGTATTTTCATCTTATTTTTCCATATAGTCGCGTACACGCAATAATATTGACACTCCAAAAATGAATTAGCTTGGACTAGTACAACTGGAGCTTTTATAGATTTCGCGCACAGATATGAACTCCTGAGGGCAACATCCTTTACCGTCGTTAAAATTTTGCTGCTCTGACGAAGTTATATGCTTACCAGTTTTTAGCAATTGCTTGATGGCCCACTTCATCTGTGCAGCAGTTATTTTACGTAACTCTACGTCTACTACAACGAGTTTATATCACATTTTCTTTTACAATGCAGCACCATGTTTACCATTATGTCTGAGCAAACCTGTCATCGTTATACAAAAAAAAATATTTATAACAAGATAAAAACCAATTTTCCTAACAATAAATGGACAATGTCAAAAAATGAATTATTTCTCTTTCTATATACAAAGTGAAAATCTGCAAGACATTATTGATCATATAGATGTTCCTTTTGTGTTGTAGTTATAAGCGATGATAGTACAGTTATGTCTTAAGCTTTCCTGTAAGGGACAGATTCATCGGAAAAGGGCAGTTTTGGACAAAGAATCATCAATTTCTTGACACTGTGGCATTGTTCGTTACATACGAGTATGTATTCTGAAAGTTGTACACATATAAATAGTAAATGATAAGTGAACATAAGATACGGTAACAATTTCGTTGTTGATAAAATACAATCTAAGTGTGGTTATTATATTAGTATTCTCAACCAGAGCTACGTTCCTATGTGAACAAAACAGTCAATATCACTGGACAATTAGCTTGACTATGTTTATGCGGAGGTAAGTTGCTTTTGTAAAATATTTCTTGGTGTATAATTATATATCTATATAAGTTACGGAGACACCTAAATGCAGTAATAGAAAATTTGCAATATATGAATATGTGACGAACTAGGAACGTTTTTCTGATTGAAAGCACAAAGTCTCAATATTTATACCTAGACAAGTACTATACAAAACATCGACAAACACCATTTTATTAAGCACAATGATTTTTAAGTCTATGCCCCTCCTCCCATAAAAATTTAGGTAATGAAACAATTTACTGAGAAATGAAGTGAATATTTACATTACACAAAAATATTTCCAACTATTTTGCATGTTTTACCTATTAGGAACATTCATTTAAGATCTTTTCTTTAGTATTTACACATATAAGTAGCGAAAATCATGTATTTGCGTTTTCATATTTCATATTATATATGGAAGGACTTATTTGTGCTTCAGGACAATTGCTTGGTAGAAGTATCTGTATATGTAGAAAATTAACCATTAAGATAGAATGAAATGCACCAGACCAACAATAACAAGTCATCTACAGTCCATTGTATATAATGAGAATACTCATTGTACAAACGCCTTCTTTAACGTCCTCTATTTACTCCATTTGATTTTACTTCTGTTACCGAGGCTTCAATCTTCATTCTATCTTAAAGATAATCAATTACGAATAAAATATTCGTCTGTATAAAATAATCATTCATTTATCTGTAAACAAAACATTATCTAAAGGCACACCTGTCTGAAAACTGAGGATCTCTGAGTTTGTCCAAAAGCCATGTTGCAAGTTATCACACATACATTAAATGTAATATATCAAATATAGTTGTTAGGTATAAGGTAAATCTCTGAAAGTCGAATAGACCAAAACTGATCCATTTCTTTGTGGAAAAGCTTAGGTCTACTTTAGATTTGAATATAATTCCCAACACTATTTGTATTATTGCCAAGGTAACTCGAAATTATTTTACGAGCGTAAAGTATTCAAGAAACGGAAACGGGCTTCAACCTATTGCGGCAAATGGTGCGCCGCAGGATGCGACGCAAATTTTGTTCTAATAAAAACGTGTGTTTACTATCATCAACTTGTTATTTGTTTTTAAATACACAAAGTAAGTCTGAATGTTTGCTCATAAAACTAGCTTCAAAGACATTTTCTTGAAAACCTATTGTCTGATTGAGAAACTAGGGAATTACCTCAGAAACTTTCTTGCATCAAATTTGCGGTTCATTAGTACTGGGAATTCAGTCAAGATTCATTGAATTTCAAACGGTATAGTAAATGTTTAACATCATTGTGGCGTTCATAACTTATAACTATGTTAATGTTATTACTGTATTTGAGCAACATTATTTTTTCATATAAAAAACGAGTAACAATATAAACAGTACTGTAATGGACGTCATTTGTACACTTGTAGAAAAATATTTGATCTATTTAGTTTATTTCTTCATTTTAAATATTGGTGAGGCAGGATGTTCGATGTTAAACATTTAAATCTAATTCTACTCACATCTATATAAACTGTAAACGTAGATGGTGCCCTTTAAAGTACTTCATAGATACCTATTGGAGATATCGGAGTAAATATTTCTTCCATGGAAGATTACGTTTTCGAAAATGAAAGTAATTGCCCAAAAATTATTATGTACACATAAGTCTTATCGTATAGTCAAGCTATTTATTTTTCTAGATACAATTCTTTTCTGCATTTTTTGTACCAAGTTACCTTCGTCTCTCTTCTCTGTCAGTTAAGGTGTTACTTACTTAAATGGTACAAAGTTTTCTAACACTTGGATGATCAGGTATAGTTGACCCTCTACTTCGTTCAAAAATATTGAGAGTTTCTGCTTCACAGGTTCTCGCACAAGCTCTACATTTTTACTGGCTACGGCACATTCTCTTGTTGATAGAACACGGCGAAAATGATAGGAACAAAGTATAGGAATCTGAGAATGAAAAGAGGAGGCAAGCGAAGTGTATCAAGGACCGATGGCAATGCAATAATTTGATAACAATTTGCCATTATCCTTTTATGACCACCAGGATTGATAAATTCTTTTAGAGATCCTCTGTAGGGGAGTAAGAGAGATAGAGCTAACGCGCGATCTACGCATGCGTGCAGTTTCGGACTTACTCTTTGTTGGTTCGGGCACACGGCACAGCACAACGGAGGCAGATACTTTTTCAAGGTAGTGCATTCTCACCTTGTTCATTGCGAACGTTGCCATTAATTCTGAGTTTAGCTTCGACCGTTCACAAGATGCAAGGTGGTACAGTCGATCATGCAGTCATTTATCTAGGCTCACGACTGTTTGCTGCTGGACAAGCTTATGTAGTACTTAGTCGTGTAAGATCTTAAGACGGTATTCGGATTGAAGAACTTGACTGCTCTAAGTTAACAGGAAAAATCCCATGTAACAGTGAAGATTTAAATGAAATGATTAGATTACGAAATGATTCGTAAGGCATTGCAAGACCACATGTACAAAAGAAACTAATTGATAAATCGAACTAAAAAATGAAAAATAAATGATAGTTTAAAAAAACTAAAAAAACACGCTACTATAGCTAACCGAACTAAAAAGTATAAAATAATTTTTAATTACAAAGAGTTTAAATTACAGTAGTAGATGGTCGAACAATCAATCATAATAATTATTGACGTCAAAATAAAATTATAATATCTAAAAGTTAAGTTATTAACAGAATAATTCAATTCAGAGTAAAAAGCTTGATATATTAAATGTTACAATCATTCTATTGGCAACCATCAGAGACCAACCATGGTATGAGAGGAGGATTATGAAGATGTAGTAAAACGCACCCCACGCTTTTTACTCGGAATTGAATTATTCTGTTAATAACTTAAATTTTATTATAATTTTATTTTGAGGTCATTAATTATGATTGACTGTTCAACCATCTACTACTGTAATATAAACTGCTTCTATCTGCCAAACTGATTCGGACAACTTGTGGTTACAACAAGACAGTGCCACATGTCATGCAACCTACGAAACAATTTATGGGTCGATTTGAAGTCAAAGATCTATTCCAATAAGTAGAAAGACAGCTGTATAGTAATAAAAGAAATCTAAAGGTGCCTCAAAGAAATTTAGCCACATTTATGCAAAATGGCCACGAAAAATTTCTACAAAAGAGTGCCAGCAAAGCCGATATGCAATTTCAGATACAACACTATCCTGTGAATTTTATGAGTCAATCGGGAAATAATCTAAATCTGAGTTTTCTATTTAATTCAAAACTTATGTGAGTTTTAAAACACCCTTTATCCAGAGTAACCAATGTATAACCTTTTCCATCATCCATCATGGCAGAATGGCAGCTGATTATCTAGAAATATTTCAAATTTCTCCATATCCGCAAAGGACACATAATTCTGACGGATCCGTCAATGCCAGGTAGACAGAGCCATATTTTGTTTTGATTTTTTTGTACACTACATATTTATTTTGGACTTGCTAAAAGTTCATTTGCATACAAAAAAATCGATACAAACAAGTTTTATTAGATTTACACCCGATTCATTATTGCCAACGTTGCAGACTAAGACAAAAATGTCACTTGCTGATCTGATCAGCTGTTCACCTAAGTAGGTGCTTTATAAAAATGTTAACATAACCTAGCTGCATTTATAACCTACGTGAAATAGAAAGAACAACTTTTGCTTCAATTGGTAAAATTTAAGGATCATTATTTCGATACAGTGGAATAGAATTGCAATAAAATGTGTTTTGGTGAGAGCATGACTAGTTGTTTTCCAAGGTGTGCAAACTTATGTGTATATTGGAGCTTTTTATTAGTGGTAATTGTGAAATATTTTTTAGGGAACATCTACGTTTTGTCAAAATCTACACATTTAATAACTCACTTGAAATGAGGTACATTCATTTGGCACGAAACCTGTTTAAATAGTATAAATATCGTGAACTTTTATTAAATATCTATATATCAATCAATTTTACACATACTTAAAAGTTGTTGGGGCAAGTTACAAGAAACACCTATTCGACGTTTTCTGTTTCGTTTGACTAGAGGTAACTTTGTCAATGCCACTTACTATATTGCTTATGTTCGGTAACTCTAAAATTAAAAATAATACACGTTACACATATCACAAAAACCTAAAATTTAATCACAGCCAAAATAAACGTTGAATTGAGTCTTAGGCTGATTCATGCGGACGGTAGACAAAAAAATCTATTTGTCGTTGGCGCATTTCTGAAATATATTACCACATATCTCATAGAATAAACTCTTTCAAGTATCATAAACAGAAAAGTGACTGCTACTTGGCAATGGCTGCAACTATCGATTACTGATATCCACTGAAAATCATTTTGACTTACTTTATTGCCAGCTGTATATGTAGACACAACTTTACAGATATCTCGGACGTTGAAGGTCGTTATTTCACTTAACGTATTAGTGCCCGCGGCGCTTCGCACCCTCTCTAATTTTATGCCGCGAGCCTAAGCCTCCACCGTATGCCCTAGATAAATAAATATTTCAGTTCAAGAGTGTTGATGCACCTTGTAATCATCAGTTAAAATGTGCTTGACTGTTTTGTAGTTACAAATATTTCTATTTTTTTCACTACCTTATAGTGACACCGACTCATTTATATTTATGATCAAATAATCTGAAGTTGTAACAAAACAAATCGGGATATCAAATAATATGTCATTGCTACCTTTTGGAAAGAACAGATTAGATGTCATACGTTAAGCTCCGGCATTTGTAAAAATTGTATTAAGCTGATCTTGTTTTGGACCACTTGCAGACAATTGTTGATTCCTTAATAAAACGAATGCTAATAAAAAGCATTTAACCATATTTATTCTATAGAGATATATGATTCAATATTTTAGCGTCTGTCAATTAACTTTGGTGTGATATAAATATATGTAGGACTGTAAAATATTCCTTATAAAATAAGTCCGTTGGTGCTTTATAAAAAATTAGCGATTGTTACATCTTAGGCACTTTTAGTGTAAATAAATCATTTGTATGTATGTGTATATAAAATAATATTCACTTCGATTACCTGAAAAACGACATCTATAACCTCGGTGTAGTATTAAAAAACATTGAAATTGCTATAATTTACGTTCCAAGACTATACTGAGGTTTTCTTATTAGTAGTTGCACTGAAAGGACTCAGTAGTTGGTTGAGAAAACATTTAAAAATTTCCCAAGCTCAACTGAGGGTTTTCAGCGTATGAATTTACAATTCCAAATATCTAAGTTAGGCTTAACATAAACAGTTTACGTTCATTTTTAGCAATTGGCTAGGTTTCCCACACAATACTCCAAGCACATCAAAATCAAGCCTAGGAACTATTTCATCAACCAGACTAACTGGACTAGAACGTCAGGTATTTTGCTTCATTGTAAGCCTACCATGGTTTATGAAATTCATTACTATACACTGAGGTTTTGAAAAAAGTGCTAATTCGATCCTTTAAAACTTCTAAACCATAAACAATTCGTTGTTTGAACTTTTACTTTCTACTAAATAGGTACAACAACAGAATGTAACCCGAAATACGAGATTTACAAAGCTCCAATAATGTCCAAAATTTCTTAGTCTGTTTGGTGAAACGATGAGTAGACTTGAATAACAACATCGCATATGTATTTCTAAAAAAAGCTGACCATGTACAGTTACCTATTAACGAAATCAACCAAGGGGCAGAAAGATCCGGATGCTGTACCAGAATGTCGAGACTTTAATAGGTTTGTTCCCTAAACCGTATTGAATTCAAAACATACACAGTTGTCTCAAATAACAAATGCTTCAAGATTAATTCTTGTCTATCATTTAAAAACAATTTTCCATTAAATGGAGGTAGATTCTTTGAGAAAAATAATTTTTCACTTTTGAAGGTAACATCAGATGGTCATACAGCTTCCAAGGCTATTGACTTTGTAAGACCAGCAGAGCCAAATTTGAGGTACAGGTTTATATGTATAGTTTGTGATTTCAACTGCATTTCTCAGCAAACTAGACTTACCAGGAGAGACTATATTAACAGAGTAATAAATAAATAACCACTGAAAATATTGAAGGGTTCATATAAACAATGATTAACTAGCCATAAGTAACACCAATAAGTGCATAGTGAAGGGAAACGCCTCAGTTCAGATTGATGATGGTGATACGTCTGCGTCAATTTGAGAACAGCGGCGAGTACCCCAAGATCGAACGATATGAAACTTCCATTATGACTTTTTCTGGATAAAGAAATCGCATTGGGGTGCTTTATTGGACTTTTGCGTATAATTGTTTTTCCTTGGCACGTGCGGAATTTGGACGGCTGGCACTGAAGGTAAAATAACCGAAAAGGTACTCGAATGCACTAAGTGCCATATCGTCAGTGGTTCCTACAATGGCCTCCTTCATGTCCTGTATTTTTTTCATAAAGAATTGAAAAAACAAAGTGACGAATAAATAAGATAATGTGTTTTATTATGTAGTGGTAGTAAAATTTTCAAGCAATTAATAAATAATTTAATAACAAACCAGCGACTGTTTTTTATTATTTTCTAAACGCACTCGAATTATTATTTTAAAGTAAAAGTAAAAGTAAATAACGTTAGACTATTTCAAGAAATCATTAAATGTTATGCTCATCACCAGGATCGGAAGGTCTTGAGGTAAAGTAAAAGCGCAGTTTACGGTCAATTTAAAGACTAGCAGGTATAAAGCTTACCATTATGCTTGCTTTTGTCCGCGTTTTCCTGGATAACGGTAGATATAGTGGATACCAAATAAAATCCGATGCACGTCATAGGTGATGTCATTCATAAAAATCATGGTTACCAACAGTTGACTACATTCAATGTGACATTTCTACTTGAAGTTTAAATTTCCTCGTCTCGATTCGGTTGGTAGTGCCGTGCAGAGAAATGTGAGGTTGCCACTTCTCATTTGTTGACATCAGTTGCCATTGTCCTTTTGTCGTACTATTAGTACTTTATTGTTTAGTTTGTGAGTTTTGCGCTATTTGAGCTTTGCCTTGCCAATTTAAAATTGTTCTTTTCAGAACAACAGTTACTGTGAAGTGGTGTAAAGTATCCAAAATGCCAAAACAACTTAACAGTCGGTGTAAAGAGCTCATATCATTGAATATCTACCAAAATCAGGTGTTTTTATTCAGAAAGGAATTTAATTTTACAAGTTTTTTTATTTTTAATATAATGGTATTATAGTAAATGGTAGGTATATATAAACAATTTATTTTATTAAATTTATTTGCTTAAAAGAAAATGTGCAAATTCTGGCAACAGCGCACAGCTCCAGATCGATGACGTGCATCGGGTTTTATTTGGTATCCACTATACGTATATAGTTTTTTCACGGTTTTTGGCAGTTACGTCATCAATGTCATACAAAATAAATAAGAAAATCGACTAACTGTACCATGTGCACACCTGAAGCTACGTCGGAAAATTGCAGACTGGGCCAGCCGATCTTAAATGGAGATGCTCTTGCAGACATGAGTTAGTTGATAAAGCATCATTGGTTTCATTCCGAAAATACTCCAATAATTTTGACAGAAACTATCGATATTATGCGTTACTTGCATTTTTAGGCAATGCTACGCTTTATATCACGAAGATGAATAAAATTACGTCCGTGTCAAGTGGGTTGTCACGCTGAAAGTGACAAGCAAGGATCAGTAATACTCATACGTTGGCAAGAAAATTTCCGAAGTTTGTAATTTAGAGATATACAACTTCTTGACTCTTAAATTTGACACTGCTGTTCCATTAACCTCATACATAACAAGCTTATGAGTGTCTAGCGAGGAGTATTGATGTGAGTGGTGAGATGCTTGGACAGGTAGTCGGCCCTAGCGAAACACTTTCCACACATATCGCAATGGTAGGGGCGTTCTCCAGTGTGGATGCGCAGGTGCCTGGTGAGGTCGCTTTTTCCTCCAAATGCCCTTCCGCAAAACAAACAGACGAACGGACGTTCGCCCGTGTGTTTGCGCACGTGCAGCTTCAGATTCTCTTTGCTGCGCACGCACTTGCCGCAAAAAGGACACGCAAATCTGAAATTGAAATGGGCTCATTCACAAATAATATTTTTGCAAAATAGAACTAAAATATGTCACGCCATCTCAGTATCTGTCTTATAAAGGAGATTTAGAACCCACTAAACACGCGTGTTACATGAACATCACTTTTATGTAAAACGTATACCCTACAACTTACATATTTTTTGTTATATTGCTATTATGTAGACCTAAATACATCGATGTCACATTTTATAATCTTTACGTTGCTGAGTGTGGTAACTTCATCACTTAGTTAGGATGTAAGGATTATGTAGGACATGTTATATAATATTAACATTTTTGTTACATAAATGGTGTATACTATTTTGTGTATGTAATATTGTGTAACACCTCATACTCGACTAACAACTTTCAGGTAAACATCAAATCTATAGGAGGTAAAGACGCAGACTACTTTGGAAACAGCCATGTTCACCGATGAATTGGGAACTTGTTCTTTGGTTGCTCATAGAAACAACTTTTGTCTTGTACACCTCAACTTCATGAAAGCCTAGCTAGGTATGCAAATTGATTATAAGTCTGTACCTCAGAGCCATACTAGTCCATTTTGCTTAAAATAAGTTTTATATGTTAAGTTCGTGATAATAGTTTGAGTTATTATTTGCTACTTACAGCGTCCACCTACCTGTAAAAATGAGCAAGTTACGCCTTTATAGATTAACTCACATACATAGAAGATAAATATTCCAATTGCAATTATTTCAAAACTACTTATTTGGACTTAACTTAGTATGGCTTTGAGGTCCAGATACTAACATATCCTTTGAAAAATTTGTTTTATATCATAACATTTCAAACCATATCGTATTTGTTTGATTTTGTTTCGATTGTTTCCAGATACCATATCATCAGGAATAAGTACCAATTGTGGAAAATGCTATCGGCGAGGGGTTCTGGCTGAGTTACCAGAAAATAAAGATGAATCTGACAGCTTGATTGAGTTGTATAAATAATGATACTATTTTCCGTATTAATAAATATATTGAAATATATATTTATGTTTTCAGACATTTCTTGTTTGACTAAAAACATGAATTGTCTAAACTTCGCATTCCGTCTTATAACCTAATTTACTATATATTATTTTGTTTGAAACTGCTGTTCAATAAATTTTCACTAATCTAAGTTACTAAAGTAGATATTGGTGAATCTGCCTTTATTATACACAAATTAACACATGACATGTAGCATATATGCTGTCACAAAAGTAATTTCTATTTGCGGAAATTTATGACACAGTTTGTATACAAGTTTTTAAGTAAATTTTTGTTAATACTGTTGTTCCCGAGACTTAACCTGTGATTATCTGCTAATTCTATTTTATTCAAGTGGTCAATAAATAATACCACTGAGTTGATGGTAAAAACGTTAACTAACGTTTCAGATAACTTGGTACTATTTTTTAATCAATTAATAAAATATAGAAGAAATATCTTCTGTTCTAGAAGAAGTCCCTTCTATACTTTATATTCAAATTATTTAAAATTTTGTATTTTAAAGAAGACCACCGAGGTAGTCGAATCGTTCGTAAGCTTTCCTATCATCAGTTATGTGGTCTTATTTATTGGCCAATTGAATGGAATGGAATAAATGGCTGATGTAACAATTACGTCAATTCTTGAATATAAATGTTACGTAATTTTCGAATAAAAATGAAATAACGAAACTGTCACTGATATGTAAGTAAATATTATATTCTGGTAGAAAGTAACTGCATTTACATAAATACTACATATACATGCAGGGAGAAGTAAACTGTTCTGGACATTTTCACCAGTTTTCAAGTTCATCCTTACCTTATTTGGATTTAGTATTTACTTAATTTTTACATAACTAATAACAAATAAATATAAGGTTTAGTTAAAATTTATATAGTATATCTGTATTCGGTGGGAACGTGATCAACTTGTATTTTTACGTTTTGCGACATTGAAGGTTAATTTAGACATTACTAAATATCATAGAGATGACATGTAAAAACAAAGCTGACGGATTGTGAATCTTTGCTACCACTGACAAATTTGCATGTACCTTGTAAAATATATAGATACAATATGCCTGTAGTTTTTTTTTGAATAAGTGAGAGCAGTAAGCTTCATAATACCAAACTTAAAAATTGGCTCTCGTACCTATACCAAAAACAGCAAAAAATGAGAGTTACCTGCGTTCCCTCTGTCTATCTTGCGTGTCGGGTCCTCCGAGCAGGTGGTGCAAAGATGCAGCAGCATCATGGTGACTGTGGTGTGCCTGCACTGTTTCCGGTGACCTTACGGGGGCAGAGTGTCCACCAGTGGTCGCTATCACTGAATTAACGGGAGCGGAAGATGGGGAATACTCTGCCGTTACCATAGAGTCCACCGTGTCGTCTTGGTCTACCTCGGCGTCTTCTTTTTCTGCGTCCGACGATGTGCCTTCACCTGAAAAAATGTATCAAGTAGATTTACTCAGTATTTCATTTAGCCAATATAATTTTAATGTCTTTGTTCACTATGTGAGATCATACTAAGATCATCCTAGGTTCCTACAAAATTAACCTGATTGTAGTTTTATTGGCGATGACATTATTACCTATACTGAAGTCAATAGATACGCATATTCAATAAGTTGGTCATGGAAGTTTGCTTCCACTACCTTTACCAAGATAGACTATTAAACTTGAAGTTTGTGATGTAATTATTCGACACTACTTTTCAACGGTAAAATTGGAAAGTTTCTGTAACATCCGTTGTGTCTTGTGTTGAACATATGTAATCATCTGTTATTTTTTCTGATTCCATGTACACCGTAAATCGAACGGATTACTATTTTTGGATTCACTTCTATACAGGTTGTTTCAAATTCGACCCTCACTTGAGATCTCGGAAACTGTAAGAGATACGAAGTCGCTTAAAGGGGGGCAAAGTTGCGTATGTACGTGATCAACACAATGTCGCTTGGAAAGTTCCGAAATTCAAAGTTCTTCTGGAGAGAGACCTAAAAATCCGAGTTTTACCAAGATCGTTTTAATTTTACCGCTGAATGGAGTTTTTGATTCTGTTCCCAAAAGTATATACGTCATACATTGACATTGCCTAACCTTAGTTATTTCAAACAGGCAGAGTTTCTCAGATAGCTCTTGAAATTATCAGATAGATTTTTATTTTTTCCTGACTTTATTTGGGATGGGATTTCAAAATAAATTGCATGTTGTCATTGTTGCTTATTATCTTCTGCAACATGATGCGTAGTCAAATTTTCTATTCAACATTTATTCTTTCGACTCCCATCACCAACTTTGTTATTTCATATGGACGCTATATTGGAATTTTGTACATTCAAATGGACTTTTCAGTCCTAAATTTTGTTATGTATTTCCTTAGTTAGCCATGCATTTGTAGTTAGATGAAAATTATAAGGAAATAAAATGATATGGTGAAATCTGAACACAAAATGAAAATTTTATCGATGATACTAACACTAATAATCGTAAATAAGCAGAGGTAAATCATAACAGATGTTGTGAGTTATTTTGTAGGCAAGCCCTGACTCTTCTCTGTACATTGTTCACTGCTGGATTTATTTCTCTTCTTCTCAGTCTTCCAAACTCGGTTGCTATGTTCAATTTTAGGTCTTGTCGGGTATACGAAACAAATGACATCTGTTAATTTCAAGGCCTCCCTAGGTACTTCCGTTTTTCTGGAATAACAGGTTTGGCAACATCAATGTATGGCAGAATTAAAAACTCTCTATTTATTTGCGCAAAAATTTGATGCTGGAGGACAAGAGAAGAGACGTGATATTGAAATTCTAATTATGTCATTCTGTAGAGGAGAAAAAGTGGCATTCTTAACATGCAATTTATTTTTATATTTTAGGACCTCATTACGAAGTCAAGAAAAATTGAAATGATTTCGGTAAAATTCGTTTTTTTCGTCTCTCGATGGAAGTACTTCGAGATTCAAAACCTTCTAAGAGACATTTCGTTAGTTGCCTAAATAGACAACTTTGCCCCTATTTAAGCGACTTCCTATCTCTTACCGTGTTTTGTAGTCTCTCACCTCACGAAGTGACTTAACTGAATATCAGTTCGCTGCTTGGAAATAAAATTCTTAAGAAATTGTGTATTTGACCGATAATTATACTACAGCACGTACCGGCGCATGAGTCTCTAATAATATGTAAACATAACCTATAAGTATTGTTGTGTTGTTGTGAATGTCGACTTAAACAAAATTCTTATTTTTCTTGTCATTTACTTTTTGTTTCTACTTATATTATGTAGAGAATAAAATAATTTTTATTTTTTCGATACTTTGATACCCATGTCCAGTTTTAAATTGTTGGCGTAACTACAAAATAAAACAAACAAGAGTCTTCACGAAATGGCGTAAATGTACAAAACATATTTTTTTAAGACTCATTCTACTTTTACAAAATTAAACCATCTCAAAACAAAGTTCTACATAATTTTAGTCTAACAAAAAAACAGCAACGTGCAGACTAAAAAATCAGTATGTCACTTTCACTCTTATTTATTGCTGATTTTCGTTTTCCAGCTCTCCTGTAAAATTTGTAAAATGTTAGTTACGCCGGTTCGTGAGGAGACCGACGACGTCTAACGAGTCGTATTGGCATCAATCCTAGCATGATGTGGTGCAATAGGAAAACACATTTAATTCTAGGGTAGGGTGAAGCTACATGTTTACCTGCCGCCTCATCAGTAATTTCCTTCTTGACTACAATAGGGATTTCCTCCTCTTCGATGTTTATAGTTTCGTTGGAACTGGACACTTGATCACTGCTGTTTTCCACTGCGTTTCTGTTATGTTGATCTTCATCCACACAGTATTTGGAATCTTTGGCTATTTCGCTGCTACTTTTGCCATGCAGTTTTTCAAGAGCATGGTTCAAGCGATGTTTTTTGAAGGATTTTAGGTAACGAAACTGCATACCTGGAAGGCCACATCATAAAATAGTAACATAGTAATTTATTTCTGAAATTATTAAGAAGTTTTTTGCAGATAACGTGGTATTAATAAAAATGCATACAATAATAATAAACCGTCTTTTATTAAAAATAAATTACAGATAATACATGTATTACCTTTAATGAAATTAATGAGCAGCTCAATGGGAAAGTTTAGCTATTCTTACACTTACACTTAACCATTTACTGCATACAAATATTAGATGGTAGAAAAGTACACAATAGAAGAACTACACATAATTGAAAGGAGGAAAATGAACCAGAAACTGATCATAACCTAAACATGTCTTAGCAAAAAGTATAATGCTGGAGAAAAACACATTTAGAAAACATGATTGAGCAGAAGAGCTTTTAAATGTTCACTGAAACCATATAGAGTCAGGCTGTTTGTTCTATAATACAAGCTATTGAACAAGATGTACGCATTATATGAGAAGGACCGTTTAAAAAGAGATGAACTATGAAGGACTATTGTTAATGAAGATGTGTTACGGATAGTTCGTTGGTGAACATTGTGTCTAAAAATTAGCTTTTCACGTAAATAAAATGGAGTTCCAGAGGTAAGTAACTTACGTATAAAGATTAGGTAGTTGTATTTTATAAAGTCCGACATCTTTAACCAATCTATTAAATGGTAACGATCCGAAACATGGTCAAGTTTTCTTAAACTGAATATGAAACGTATGCAGTTATTTTGTACAACGTCGTTCTTAGACGGAAATAATAAAATAATTTCTTCAACTTGATTTTTTGGCAATGAGGTAGTCTTACATCAAGCATGAAACGATAACATTCTCACGAAATTTTATTGACAATAAGAAAAAAATTAATAATGTGTTGGGCAACCCCGCAGCTGAATACAATCCTGTATACGTCTAGGCATCGACAAAATGAGATGATCGATGTCTGGTTGTGGCACTTCATTCCAGGCAACTCGAACTTCGATGATTAGCTGTGTCAGAGTCTGTGGCGGGGGTGCAAAATGGATAGTCTCCTCCCCATCATATCTCACACATGTTCTATGGAATTTAAATCCAGTGAATGGGGTGGGCACGGCAAAACATTAACGCCTGCTTCTTGAGGAGAGACCATAGTATGACGATCATTATGAGGTCTTGCGTTGTCTTGCTGAAAAACGACGTGTGGACGCCCCCCTAGATACGGCAGTAACGTGGTTTGTAGGACATCGTCAACATAACGCGCAGCAGTCATATTGCCTTGAACAAAAAGAAGGGGTGACCGGCTGCCATAGGCAAAAGCCCGCAAACCATTACTCCAACAGTCTTGTGTATATGCATCTCAACAGCAAATCCAATATCATGCCATTCTCCATGGCGCATACCTAGACAGAATCGCGATTCTTCGCTGAATATGACATTATGCGATTCTGCCTCTCAATGTTGCCGTTCTCTGCTTCAGTTCAAACGTTGACGACAATAGCACTAACCGTCAACAGTATGAAAAAAGTCCAAAGGCCCGAATGCGGCGATAGAATATACGCATAGTGACAGGTCTACCTTCTTCTCCAAACCATTGATCAACGATCTGACGTGTAGTAGCAAAACGGTCTCGTAAGGCTAGTTGTCTGAAGCGCCTATTTTGTCGCCCTGTGGTACGCCTCGGTGGACCAGTTGGCCTTCCTCGTGTTCCTCTACCTTTTTCTATCCACACACGACACACACGTATTACCGTCATTGCAGTACAATTAACATAGCGGCCAATTTCGCGAGTGGACATCTCGATAGGCAATAATTCTACCCCTGTCAAAGTCGCTAACATGATAATTTGGGCGTCTTTGAACTCGGGGCATTTTGTTATGCATAACATTAGTAAATGAAAGGGCAATAACCAAAAATATCTGTAGTACGCAGCTCTCAAGAACTGCTTTCTCCGCAAAAACTAAGATATAACATTTTAACAAAGGTAAACAAAAACAAAGATGAAACGTTGACATTGTTGCCACAGCATGCTTTAAATATAGTCATTATGTTGCCAAAAAACAAGTCGAAGAAGAATATTCCTTCAATTCCAAATTATATATTGCAACGTGGAACTAGATTCGGAGGTAAGCATTTTGGTGGAATACAATTGCGCTTCTTGTAACACAGTGTTCACAGTCTTGAGTTTTCTTCTGAGCTTTCTATATGTTCCAAGTAACTTCAGTTTCAGGTCTGTTCAGTGCGAGTTGCATCCAATTTGATTTGCTTAGTTTAATACCTGTATGAAAATGTTTACAATCTCAAAAATAGCGCCGTGTGGAAACATTACGACCAACCTAAAGACTGACAAAGTCGTTAGAGCAAATTGTATCATATGCAAAAAAACAGAAACGATGTTACATTGATACAATTAAAGACATTTTTTATGTATTGTTTTTCTCATTTCAATAATTTTTGACTTTGTCAACCTTATGATTTGTATCGGTCGGCTATATCCGTATATGGGCCGCAGTATCTCATACTGCCGAAATGCCGACATTTATATCGGTATCGGCCGATTCCTACAAACAACGTAATTCTTGATTGGAAACACTGCGTATGCAAGTAATGATAATAGAACGCTTAAATAGCAAAGAAATCGACGACTTGGCTTTACGACGATCATTTCTTCCCTCATCACTAGAAGTTCTAAATATGTCTATTTAAGTATGAGGCTGCCATGCGATAGATCTTTAGCGCATACCCACCGAAATACTCCCTTGACTTACCGCACACGTCGCAAGAAAAGAGCTTGTCCGCCGGCAGCCTAGCTCTATGGTTCTGCTCCCTATGCTTTACGTACGCCGATCTGTACCTGTAGCTTTGTCCGCACTGCTCGCACACGAACGGCTTTTCTGTTCCAGCAGCTGCAGCCGCAGCGGCTGCAGCTGCCGCTAGCGATGCGCCCACATGCTGTAAAGCTGCGTGCTGCTCCAGAAGCCATGGAGAAGGAAATGAGGCCAGGCAGGAACCGCAACGGAACAGGTCATCAGCAGCTGCTGATAGCAGACCTAGAATGTTTCAATGGTTGAAAGACAGATAAAAGCGCAAAAGATGCAACAATGTGCTGCAAAGTAGAGCTGGGTCAGTTTTAAAGGAGTCGTTCCAAAGGAATGATACTGCAGAAGGAATTGATTCCAATTTCGATTCCGGTGGTTTAAATTCCTGAAACTGGGCTTGACCGATGCGATATACCACTGTTTAAATCCAGGTTGTATATAAACCGTTTGAAATGATCGATGCCGTGAGCTACTGCAATATGAAGCCGTACACTGATGCTTGTAATTCGTGCCTCTCCCAAACGGCCAGGTAATAATTGTGGTACGGAGTTTGGTGATGGACGGTTCATGGATTCATATTAATTTACTATTTTACTGTTAAATTTATCGCAGAAGATGAAACCGAAAAAGGAAAGCAGTTTTAAACAAAGTTAAAGGATAAGTAGAGAGATGGCTAGTGATATAGAAAGAAAGCATACTGTATAACAGTTCAAGCAGCAAAACTGTCTAAGCAAACAGAGGCAAGGGAGATTGTAAATTACTCCTCGGTCATTGGACTGAGTGTTACCCCGAACAACAAGCCACAAACTGGGTCAAGTTTAGGTCCGGACCGACGGATTATCACAAAAATATGGTACGAGTAGTCTAGCCAAGGGCGTACCCAGCTCAAAACCGAAAAATTTTTGGTGGAGCTTCAACAAATCATATCTAAAGGGTGTTCAGATAAGGACGCTCGAAAGTTAAAACGGAAACAAAAGGAAAAAAAAATTAAGTCAGCACTAAAAGTCTATATTGATCGTAAATAGCATTCGACGACATTATGTATGGAAGATTATATCGTTTAAATGGCCACCGCGACTGCGCTGTACAGCGTGCATTCGCATGGTCCAATTTTCGAGCACTTTTCCGCACATTTCAGCGTCTACCTGTCCGAGGACGCGAATGATGTTGGCCCTTAATGCTGCAATTGTTTGTGGCTTATCCGCATACACTTGAGACTTCACGTAGCCCCACAGGAAAAAGTCTAAAGGCGTTATATCGCACGATCTTGGTGGCCAGTGCACATCGCCGCCGCGCGAAATAATGAAACCGTTGAACTTTTCATGCAGTAAATCCAGCGTTGCGCGTGCGGTGTGGCACGTAGCGCCATCCTGCTGGAACCAGATGTCTGTTAGATCCATATCGTCCAGTTGAGGCCACAGGAAATCATTAATCATGGCGCGATACCGATCTCCATTGACCGTAAGCGCGTTGCCCATAGCGTCCTCAAAAAAATATGGACCGATTACGCCGCCAGCCCAGAAACCGCACCATACAGTCACTTTAGCAGGATGCATAGCAATTGAGCAAGTCACTTCAGGATTTTGGTCAGCCCATATACGGCAATTCTGTTTATTGACATACCCATTCATCCAGAAATGCGCCTCGTCACTGAAGATGATTTTTCGTGCAAATGCAGGGTCGACTTGCAACTGCTCTAGAGCCCATGCGGCAAATGTACGGCGCTGTCCATGGTCTTGCGGTTTCAATTCTTGCGTCAATTGAATTTTGTACGCGTGCAATTTCAAGTCTCGACGCATAATTGTCCATGTTGAGGTCTTTGGAAGGGCAAGTTCTTGTGCACGTCGCCGCAATGACTGATTCGGGTCTTGACGCACGCTCTCTCGCACAGCAGCAATACTCTCGATTGTTCTTACTGTTCGTTGCCGTACGGGTGTTGTTTGGTCTGCCACTGAGCCAGTTCTCTCAAATTTATTGAGCAGACGTCGAATAGTGGACTCAGCAGGACGGCCATGCGCACCATAAATTGGACGCAATGCGCGGAACGTTTCACGAACCGTACATCTGTTTTGATGATAAATTTTCACAATTTCCACGCGTTGTTGAATCGTGTACTGCTCCATGATTAAATGTCAAGACTAACTTAATAACCTCACAAAATTTGACAGCTGTATCCCCACCGGTTTGGGCGCGCGCGCCGTTCAAACATCGAGCGTCCCTATCTGAACACCCTTTACATGGCTATGCTTGATATTTTTCTTTCTACTATCATATGGATATGAAAAACTCCTAGGATTACTCTTCTGAAACATTCAAGCAAGTATTGCGCGAGATGCTTTTTTAAGTAATAATTTAGTCGTTTGCAATACTTGAAAGCAACACTTGAGATGTTATATGAGAAATGTTTGCTATAATGAAAATTTTATAAATTTATTTCGTGGGAGTACATATCCCTCAAAATTGAAACAGGGTGCAAATTTCTTCAGTCAAGTCAGTAGCCCAGGGAAGTTCTGTAATCACGAAAAAACTTTAAACGGAAGAATAATTTTCAGATTTAACACATAGTAGGTACATTTTTGTGGCGTTCGTCAGGTAATCCTTGGCCCTCTAATACAGGCAGAAAAAAAGTAATTTATCATTGGTTCTTCTATAACTTGGAAAGTATCACTGGATTTTGAAGAAGTTTTAATGTCTAACGGTACCGGTACTATGACCAAAACTTGACTTCTTTTCGTTTATGATGATTTTAAAAGCAAACAAAAATTTCCTTAGATGAGACAAAATTCAAAATGAAGTCAAACTTTGTTGATATATTTTGAAACGTAGTCAAGAGTTTATTTGAAGGATTCAAATATTGTGAAATCCGGTAACACTCGTTTTTCAAATTCTAACCATCCAGTCACGTTTGTATAACTCCAAATACAACATGATATGTACAATTCGAAAATATGTGGAGTGGAACCTGCGTAGAAAAATCTAGAAACTGCTGTTACAATATGTTTACTAGAAAGTACAAAACTTATATGATCGGGGTAACTAGCCAAATGTGAACCCTGTCGTAAAAGAAATTATACAGGACGATTTATATATTCTTTAGAGTGAATGCAAAGAATCCTCATCTCGAAATAAAAAATTTTGGGTAATTTTTTTTATCAAAGTTCAAAGTTATCAGTCTATAGAACAATTGGGAAAGGGATGAAAGCACCTTCAAAATGGGTATGCCCAGTTCGTTGCAACAGTTAATTGGTTACGTGTTTGAAAAGTTTTGTTTCGGTGCAAAGGCAGGAAAAAAATAAAAACGACTGTCCATTCTTTTACCTCTGCAACTTGCCCACATAAAATACTCCGCGTCATTTAGGCGAATGTCACAAGATCAGTATTTATTGTGATGCGCCAATATGTTTATCATGAGATGTGATATTTATTGACCGTGTAATCTGGACGACAGTAATTATTGATGCATAATGCTACGCAGAAATCCACTGAAGGGTACGGACCACAGTAAATACTGAGCCTGGGACATTCGCTTTACTGTTTTCGAGATCTCAAAGGCGATGTTCGAATTTGAAATAGGTAGATGTCAGAATTTTCAAACTAGGTAAGTATGCAAATTATATACGACCTTGGGTAAGTATTCAAATTTTCCAATAATAGCCAACAGACTTAAGGAACAATATCACTAATCTCATCTTTTGGACCGTTCTACTTATACACAATTTCCAATATGACATCGAAACTTTTAGCACTTGCGGATGAGCGAAGGGGAATCAGTTAGTACCCCTCAACACTCCTTCCAACTTGTTTCATGTTATAATCACCATGACCATCCAAACACAAAAATATCTTAAGTACGACAGATACCAGATAGTTGTTTATTTGAACTCTATAGAAAATAATTAACCATACTTCGGGTTCGGGAATCGGGACCATCGGAATCGATTCCTACTGACGTGTCGTCTCTCTGTAGCGTTCATTAACGCCGATGGTATATTTTGGAACAGCGGAAATCGGAAGAGAAAGTCAGAAGTCAGATTTAGGGATATGATCCAGGTTCCAGTGCCAATACTTTTATCTAGGGATATGGAAATATTCTGGGGACTCTGAGTTTATGAAATAAGTACTTTATTTCCCTTTGTTTCTGTTCTGTTAATGTGTTTTGTAAAATGTAAGACTTGAAAGACCATATATACAAATAAATAGATAATTTCGTTTATTTTATGTTCTAACTCAAATTAACATGTTCCATCAGAAGATACCCAATCCAAGTGAAAGACGTGCCTGCACGAAAGTAAGCATTCGTACCGTGCCGTCGCGTTGTTAACTACTTGTGTTTATAACTACATATATGGATGTCCAAGATGAGGATAGGTTAGACTAGGAAAAAGTTGCATTCTTTGTGTCGTATTTAAATGCGGTTGAGAAATGTAAAAATTTCATGGCTTACTGACATATTTGGGAAAAACAAAAATTTGGCCAAATCGTGTTTAAGAAATATCAAAAAAATAATGAAACTTTTCCATTAGCACTTTTTGGGCACTACGTAATGATACATTTTGTGCCAGACAGTTCGTTCTTGATAAACACTCATCAACTTTATTTTTTAATTGGTCTGAAGTATCACATGTTACATTTATTTCATTGCTTATAAAAAAATGCGTTTTTTCTTATTTTTGAAGTAGGTGTTACAAATAAATGCTTGACTTGACGTAAATACCTGTCACCGAGTTTTGTTATTATTGTGTATTGTTAATATTGATTTTTTATCGTCAAAGATGCCAGGCAGTCAATTTAGCAATGAAGAAATACTAAATACTGCAGATATGTATCTTGATAAATTTACCTAAAGAAGGCAGCCAAGGAAGTCCGTTTTCTTAGAGTTGGCTCGAAATTTAAAAGAATATGGTTCATTCAAAAAGCCTGTTACGTCTCGAAAAAAGGAATCTTTAGAGGAAACTCAGAACAGTGTTTTAAAACCAGTTGCTGAGAGCTCTGAGATATAAACTAGGAAAATTGAGAAAATGTAGGAGTAGCCAAATCCACAGCCCAATTTATTTTGCGTAAAAATAGATATAGCTCCTATAAATTCAGGATTTGCCAAGGATTAGACCAGGGGTTAGCGAATGATGTCACCATTTTCGTGAGTGCTACACACGAACGTGTGAAGATTTCAATTTCCCTTCAAAAATAATATGGTCCAACGAGAGTATGTTCACTAATAATGGTATCTTTGATCTCCATAACACTCATTACTGGGCTCAAGAAAATCTGCGGACTAAGTATCCAGACATCTTGAACTCTTTGAGTTTAATATGTGGTGTGGAATTCTAGTGACCAAAATATTAGTTCCATTTATTTACCACAACTCATTAACTGCAGAATGGTATCTTCAATCGTCCACGACGTTCCCCGGATTTAACTCCTCTGGACTTTTTCGTTCCTTGTTGGAGACGTTGTTATAGGCTTATTTTTTGGAATTGACACAACAACAAAAGTCATCAACAGTGTGGTCGAATTATTCAATGATTCAATGCATGTTACGATCCGATAATTATGTTGACATTCCAAAATATTTCAAACTAGTTACATTTCTGAAACAAAATGGGAAAGGTTACAAGCCCAAGAAAGCAGCGATTTTTACGAGTACACAAATTAGTCATTTTTCAAATAATGCTCCCGATGAAGTTTATTTAATGGCCAAGGAGTAGATGTCTTATGGGGATTCGGTCTCAAAACTTCCAAAATCCGCCACCAGAGGCGCTGGCGTCGCGCGCCATTGACAGGTTGTTGGACGGAATCTGTATTCATGAGTTGGGGATTCCGCCGCTAGATGGCGCTGTCAAACCAAACGGAATCTGTGTGTCATTGGACACCTGTCATGCGTCATTGGGCATCTCACGCATAGATGGCGTTACACGTCATCTGTCATACGTCATTGGACACCTGTCATTGATGGGTTGAGCATCTCGCGCATAAATGGCGTAGATTTGTTTGGCGCTGTACAAACCAAACGGAATCTATGTGTCATTGGACAGCTGCCATTGATGGGTTGGGCATCTCGCGCATAGATGGCGCCGATGTCGCACCTGTCTGGTGTTGGCGTGGATTACGGGGGGCAACGTGTATACAGGGGTGCATCGAAAAATAGCGGATCGATGGACCGACGGTATATCGTTAAATCGTATATAGCAAGGCGTGACCTAAATAGCGTGGTGGGCTCCTCTGGTCGGTCGGTCGGTCGGTCAGAATGTCTCATAACCTGTATACGATGTACTGTTATTATTATACAGGATGATACCGTTCAAAATGAAAATAGTATAGACATTCTGACAATTATTTCGCAAACCAGAGGTATTTTCAATAAAACTACAATAATACGTTTAATATTTTATTGAAAATAGAAAAAACTACATAGGTAATATGATATTTGAAAACCAGTGGCGTAGACGTTCAACATTTCTCTGGGTACAGGAAAATTGTCCGTTGGTGTGGCATGGATTGGAATCAGCAACAAAGTTTCCAGTAGCACACGGTGTACCATCATACTTGCAAACATCAATAATGTTGGGAAAAACACCAAAAATGTGACATTTCTTGAGTAAAAAGTTTGCTTTCTGTTCTCCACGAACGTAGACATAGTCAGCCGCATATATCACCTTATTTTTAATTATTTCATTTAACTTGGAATATTTAACGTCGCCGGAAGCATATTTAAGCCCATGGAAATTCTTCTCCAAGTAAGCGACAGTTTTCTTGTCTTTAGTATTTAATGTAGAAAAAGGTTGCGGAGGTGTAAAGATGTAATGACTTTTCTTGAAACCAATTTCGATACATAGTTCTTTAGGTACGAATAATCCGTCAACTGTAAAGCCTTGAATGTCAACAAACGCGATCCTCATGATGTCTGATGCGGAACTGAGAGTCCTTCGTTGCTTACGAGATGGTTTTAATAACTTCGGTGAGGGGGAAGTACTCGATTAAGCAGTCATGTATAATGATGCAGTAGGCCTTGGTGTTGGTTGGAAAGCCAGTATCGGCTTCGATATCCAATCTAACATCAACAGTTGATGATTTCATGGTTTCCTCTTGTTTGGAACAGTCAATAACAAACAAAGCGCGATTTTTAAAAGCGGTATAATCTAAAAGACATCTCTTCAGAGGAGAAGAAGAAGTTGTATAGCTGGTTTGAAAGTCGCTATAGTTGAAATGAGCTTCAGTAAAGTGATTGTTTGCAAAGTCCAATTGCATACGTTCGTTGGGATAGTATTCACCATTCAAAGATACTCGAATACTAGCAGCATTCACGTGATCAAACAGGGTCGGGTCTGAGGTTGCGACGTCACGTTTACCGGTTTGGAAACATACTATAATGAAACGTGGTCTTTCGATTGCGGTGCTAGTTTTAACTGACCATATTTCTCTTCTCGCATCTGCGGTAATTGCAGGCAGTTCATTCAGATCCCATTTTCTAAACGGTATAAGTATCGGCTTATCAGTTTGAATAGCTTTCAAAAGTTGTTCTTTCACATCATCACTCGGGTAAATATGTTTGATTTTCAGTTCCATGCTTTCAATAGTTATTTTCGCTGTCGTCGCCGTCGTCGTCGTTCCAGTTTTTTCCTTGATAATGATACAATCGTTATCGTTTCTAGCTCTCACAAATCTGAGAGTTTGTCTGCCACACGTAATCATAGGATAATCATTGAAAATGTTGAAAATATGTTTAAGCGGCATTAGCAAGCTAAAAGACTTGTTATGTGTTGACGCCATTATAGGTGTTGAAGGATAGTTCCATCCAGCTATAGCCATATGATTTGAGTCTTCCTCACTGTAACATACGTAAGCTCGGACAGTACTTACAATACCAGGATCACGTACTGTTTCAACTTCTCTAGCGGATTCACTGTAAGTGCAAGAGTCAAATAGGAAGGCACCAAAGTTTGGAGCTAAAGATACATCTCCTGCTCCTCCTCCAGTTATTTCAACTTTTCCTTTGATAGATAGAAGGGAAGCGTTCATTGCAAAGAACGAATCTACTTGATTGATGCTAAATTCCACAACATCGTTACAATTAAATGACTTGATGAACGGCGTATAAGATCTATACTCAGCCTTGCGAATAGATTCATCGAATGCTGGAGATCGATATAGATCAAACATCGGAGAAGTATGTGATGCTGCTGCTGCTGCCTCCTCAGTTTTTCTCTTTTTGTACATGATTCTTGTTGTTGTTGACATGATATCCAAGTGAGCGTAGAAACAGGATATTTGATGTAGTTAGTAGTAGATGTCGTCGCTTAGGTGCTTGGGGTAATACTGAAGTTGCCTTGGAAGCACCACTATGTCTTATAATCACTAATCCCATCTGCGCTTCGCTCTCAACTCCAACACAAGAGTACTAGTTTCACCTTGAAAGTTTACAGGACGACCGTCTTGATCTAAAGCCAACACTGTGATGTTGGTTATTTCTTGTTTCGGTATAACAGGTAGATATAGTAAATTTACAGGTGTTTCGACTATAGCGTATCCAGGATCGGCTGTCACAGCAAATTCGTAGATCGTGTGTGCAGGCGTGTCTCCGTCAAAGGCTCCCGACGTAATGTTAGCATCAAAGTGTATGGTTGATACTTTTATTATGTTTACAGGTAAATCAGAAGAATGCTTTTGACCAGGATTAAGAACTTTTTTCGAGAATCCCAATAGATGTCCAAGATTATTCGGTTCTGTAAAAACTATTTTATAATACTTGCTAAAGATTTCACATTGCAGTGTATTATTGTTAGGTTTTAGAGAAAAATAATCATCCGGAGGAGCAACTTCATTTTCAAGATTCATTTGCGTTCGTATAAATGTTTCTATGTCGGTAATTTCATAACAACCTGTCGGAAACTCGATGACTTTTAATTGACCACCACCACCTATCCGGTCGATATAATAAAATTTATCTCCTTTTTCAATATTCGGTATGGAATTGTATGAAGTAAAAGACCTAAGCGCCAATTCATAATCTTTTTTCGGATCCAACACTATCGGTGTTGAAGGACGAAATGAAAATATATGAGTAGTGCTATTGACTCTCAACAACTGCGACATGATGAATGAAAAAATATAGCTGTGTACTAAGCATTTATTCAAGTTTTTTTTTTTGTTTATTTTCGAATGGATAATTTACAGAAATAACAATTTGCTTGAGCAGTAGCCGGTCCATCCCAATGTGTTGTCCAATCAGGTCTGTTGTAGTGAACATAGCATGGAAGTCGTATTTGAAGAGCAAAATTGGATGTGTATTCTGCAGGCAGTTTGTGCCATATACTCAATAATTCTGCAGGTCTCACATTGCTTATTAAATATTCCAGCGGCGGAATATTCTTCTCAAACTCTTCTAATGTAAATTCCGATAATGTTTTATTATCCATCATTGTTGTTGTTGTTATTGTTATTGTATAGAAATTTCAAACACAATTGTCCGCAATTAACTTGATTATAAGTTTGGTAAGGATCGTTGTTGTAGAAAATTTTAGCGTTTTTCAGATATCGAACAAGTTCCTGTGGAGGCTTCAGGTTACCAAATGAATCGAAATACTCAACGTTGTTGTTTATCTTTTTATAAGCTACCCAATGAGTTCCGTTGTTTTGTGAAATATCTAAGTTCACGACGGCGCATTCTCTTTTACGTGGACCGTCTCGTGGTAAAGTGTCACGCATGAAGACACCTCGGAAATGAGGTATGTTCAAGAGCTTCGCATATTGCTTTATTTCATAATCATAAAGCGCTTTCTTGGGTAGCTTGATGTTTAGTTTTTTTGAGTTTTTTTTTTGAGGTACAACCCATAACCACCTTTAGCATTTTTTCTCAAATACAATCCTTTGCCCAAAGACTCCATAGCTTTGTTATGGCGATGGTCTTCCTCCAATTTCTTTTGTGCATTCTTGGCATCAACGACCGTTTTGGCCACACCTGCAGCTCCCCCTGCGAGCGCCCCCAAGGCACTTAATCCGGCGAAAAGGGGGATCAAGGGTAGGAATCCCCCAGATTTTCCTTCGATCGGAATTATTCTCGGTAGTCGAACTTTATGTTTTCCACCTGCACTCTTCACCGCTAATCTTGCCGCTTTAAGAGCAACCAATGCAGACTTTTTTAATGTCGTGGTGGTGGGAGCATTTTTCTTCAAGGACTTTGTGATTTTCGTGAGAACACCTCGTCGAAAAGATGATTTCTTCTGCCCCATACCCAATTTTCGCTTAACTTTCATTGCGGTGGTTGTTAGCCAAGCTGCAGTCTTTTCTCCTAGTGAAGCGTCAGGTGCTTTTACACGTTCCCAGGCTCGGTTCTCAAGAATCCAATCAGCTTTGTGTCTGTCTTTCAAATTTTTGTATAAGGCGTATGCAATATCGTGGTCTCTTGCAGCACGATCCAATGGGTTCTTTCCAGGATCTCCTCGTGCTAACCTCTTCTTTAATTTAGTCCCCGCTGAAAATATACATATACATGTGTGAGAATGAAAAAAAAAATATCCTAATCTGTCGCACACTTACGTCCCAGGAACTGATACGAAGGTACGTGGAGTTCTATCGGAAGATTATTTATCAGAGAGTTTACAACACCTTCACCCTTGTACGTTAACATGAGAACTGTTGATGATGCGTTAGCAATATCTACATATATACTTTTACACATTCCCTATTCGAACGCCACACGATGAAGGTTGTTCAACAAGAGCAGTCATTACCCATTGATAACTTGGATTTTACAGCAAAAACTCAACATAGTAAACATGGTAAATTGTTACCGAATTCGTTTCGCGCTATCATCTGCGGACCAAGCGGATGTGGAAAAACGAACGTAATGCTGGCGCTGCTTTTCCATCCAAACGGTGCTAAGTTTAAAAATGTTTACGTTTATTCAAAATCGTTGTATCAACCAAAGTATCAACTGCTTCAAGAAGTGATTTCCGCTGCTAAGGGTGTTGGCTATTTCCCATTTAAGGATAACGAGGAAATTATAAGTCCAAGTAAGGCTAAAAATAGCTCTATATTCATATTTGACGACGTGTCGTGTGACGGTCAGCAGAAAATTCGAGAGTATTACTCCATGTGTCGTCATAAAGATATCGATGCTGCATATCTCTGCCAAACATACTCTAAAATTCCAAAACAGCTCATACGAGACAACTGTAACATTATAGTACTATTTAAGCAGGATGAAATTAATCTAAAACATATATTTGATGAGCATGTATCTCCAGATGTTACTTTTGATGAATTCAAAAAGATGTGTTCGGAATGTTGGGCAGAAAAGTACGGTACGTTAGTTATTGTTAAAGACTTTCCTCTTAATTATGGTCGATACAGAGTAGGATTTGATAAGTACATAAAATTGTAGGCTTATCATGTACGCCATCATTCAGTAACATGATGTCAAAGGACCAAGTTGCCGTTGCTAGTCATAAAAGAAAGATCGCAGAACTTGCTCGAGCTATACGTAAAAAGTATCTTACTTTAAAGTTAGGTCGAACTGCAGAAGATGAATCTATTAGAAAACTTTTCAAACCAATATCTGAACCTCTTAAGCAAATAGCTAAGACTCAGCAGCATCCTTCATTTATTATTAAAAAAGAGGAAAAATTGAAACAGGATGATGATGATGATAATGATGATGATGATGTATTCACACAGAACCCAAACTATCTCAATTTAGAAGACGTGGCTTCAACTGATGAACAAGGTAATATACCGCCGAGACCTGAAACACCACCACTACCTGAAGAAATGCGTCCTGCTGATTTTTCACAAGAAGCAATAGAAGAATACTTAGATCAATATCCCCCAATAAGCCATAATTATTTACAAGATTTTTGGACACAAAACGATAAAATTGATAAAAATTATGGACCTATATATACCGACAACATTGGTTGGATGTTAGGTAAACGCCGAATTAAATTTGATAGAGCGACTGGCCAAATACAGATATTACCTGAGGGGACAAACTTAGCAGGTACATGGTTTCGTGGCACACCTGGGCTGTATCAACTTTTATTCTATAATGACCCAAACTATGCAGATGCAGATTTACAACCCTATAAAAATCTATTGCAAAGTACCGGTGTTCATTTAGATTCGCTTGGACGCCTAAAAGGTTCGACAGGATTTAAATATAATCACATTATTAAGCCTCTCTTTAAAGATGTGCAGAAAAATAAAGGTACAATTGTCACACGATCAACATCTACAAAAATACGTAGTCCACTTAGTCGATCATTAACAAGATCCACTCCCTCAACAACAACAACAACAACAACAACAACATCATCAACATCAAAACCGCCAACAGGAAAAGGTATCGGTGATTACTTGACATACAACGAGGAACCAATCGAATACGTGTACTGGGATGATCCCAATGAATTAATCGATCGACTTAAACTCCTTATGGCATCTCAGGAAGCTGGCAATACGTCGCATGATAATGAAATAGTAGCCATCCTCAACGAGCTAAAAGAAGCTAATATAATACAGTAATCTAGTTCCTTGGTCTTTCATTTACACGATGAGTCTTGATAAATTCGGACGTCGCTTTGATAAACAAAAGACACTTCCGTATATGCGTACACCGCCAAAGTTAACACTACCCCATACTTCTGATGGAAATGTTGACTTCAAGAACGTAAAGTTGTGTAATATAAAAGATCCCACAGATAATTCAGATGCGGCAACTAAAAAATACGTAGATACTTCAGTGATTGATTTAAAAAAAATAACAGCAAAAACAGATCAAATAACAGAGTTTATTTCGAGAAATCCGCCTACTTCTGGTAAACATATGGCAACAAAAAAATATGTAGATGACTCTATTGCAAATATAACAACAAGAATAGAACAGGAGTTGGCTACAATTAAGTCTCATACCGATTTGACTCCAATACGGAAAAATATCATTGAATGAATTACAACTTTTGCAAGGACGCACATCATATATATCATTGAAAACATTCGATCTTGCTAAGCGTATAAAGCCGATGGAACAACAATTTAAAGCGTTAAAACATGATGACGTACGCCAAGGAGAAGCTACAACTAGTTAACGAGCTGCACAAGCCTGCTCGAAAAAATTATCTAAGACGACGTACCATCATTAAAGGCTTAGACGATTTATGGCAGACGGACTTGGCTGAAATGCGACCTTATGCTCATCAAAATAAAAATTTCAAATTAATTCTCGTCGTAATCGATTCTTTTTCCAAGTTTATGTGGACTAGACCGTTAAAGACAAAGACGGGTGAGGAGATAACTCGTGCGTTTTCGGATATCCTCGCACATACGGAACGTACGCCGAAAAATCTACAATCTGATCAAGGTAAAGAATTTTACAATAGTAAATTTCAAACTTTAATGAAGAAGCATGATATTAATCATTATAGTACATATAGCATCAAGAAAGCGGCCATTGCTGAAAGAGCCATAAGGACGTTGAAAAATAAACTTTACAAATACTTTAGCTTAATGGGATCGTATAAATGGATTGATATATTACAAAGCATTACCAATGAATACAATGGAACACGTCATCAAACCATCGGATGTAAACCATCACAAATTAATAAATCCAACGAAAAATGTATCTTAAATCGAAAATATACTCATTTAAAAATCGCGGGCCCGCGTAAGTTTAAAGTTGGTGACATTGTACGCATCAGCAAAACCAAAATGCTATTCGACAAGGGATACGTTCCAAGCTGGACAACGGAATTATTTAAAGTTACTAAAATTAATATTACCAACCCTGCAACGTACATGCTCGAAGATATGCAAGGTGCACCGATCAAAGGAGCCTTTTATGACGAAGAATTACAGAAAACAGCCAATCCAGATGTTTATTTAGTTGAAAAAGTTTTACGTCGTAAAGGTAAAAAAATGTACGTCAAATGGCTTGGCCTTGATGCAAAACATAATAGTTGGATTGACAATGATGCGATCGTCTAGGTGTATGGGGTGGGGGGGGTTTCTGCTAAAAGTGAGTTCTCAGTCGGTTGCAGTCAGTCAGTCAGTCAGTCAGGCAGCTAGTAAAAAAAAAATGGATACCAGTGGTAGTGGTTCAAGTTGCAGCGAGTTTGACCTCACCACCAGCAGCTCACACGAATCATCTGTAAACTACGACCGTGAGCTGGATGCTATTCTGGAAAGGTACGAAGAAGCGGCCAAGAACGAGGACCATTATCTGCTGTACACGCAGTTTCCAAATGGATCATACCAAATTGGATGCGGTCTAAGCCCAGCGAGATCATTTACTCCTGCTGTAATTGTGTGGAACTCATCACGGTTGAAACTATCTTTCAGTTCCTATGAGTGGGAACAATTAATCACCCAGCTCAATGTGGTAACGGTGAAGGAGACGGAGGAGCAGGAGGAGGAGAAGAACCTTCCTGACAAGTATGATCCTGTCGAAATCGAGTGCGGTGACTATTGCAGAATTCGACGACTAATCTATGATAGTACGAAAATTCTCGAAATAACCAAGCACAACATTAGTTTCTACCTCTCAGAAATGGACGTGAACGCTCTTTTAGAAGCAAATAATGAACTTTTAGTACCGTATATGTCTATGCTAGAAACTGTTGAATTTCCAAGCTATTATTATAATGCGCTTAAGATTGTTCGAGCTAGTTTTAATGATCAAAATTATACGTTTTCAGATGCTATTCAAAAATTGTATACATTTAAGCTCGTAGGCTGTACTTTACAACATATAGCGTTAGGACAACATATATTTTTCTATAGACATAGGATCGCTAATGATCTTGAACGATTTTAATAAAGTTTTTGTAAAAATGCATATCTGTCGTTTCATTATGATATACGTCACGTAACGTGACACGTGACGTGACGTGACACGTGACGTACGTGACGTGACACGTGACGCACGTGACGTGACACGTGACGCACGTGACGTGATACGTGACGCACGTGACGTGATACGTGACGCACGTGACGTGATACGTGACGCACGTGACGTGCACACTTTGTTCAAAAATACCAAAAAGATGTCTTGATAGCCCGAAGAACCGCGCCACAACATCAGAAGTAATGTTAGTATTATGTGTGTGCGTGTTTTTTTTTTTTGTTTTTGAACACGCTAAGTTTTGAACTCCAACCACGCACTAACATTGCTTCTGATGTTGCACACCTCTGACGACTCAAGCTATCAGGACATCTTGTTGTTGTTGTTGTTGTGAACTCTTCTTACTAGAAAAATCTAACGAAATCAATAAAACATCTTTTTATAAATATTCATTTATTAAATCTAATTACATACATGTTTGAAAAAATATATATATATATAAATGTTAGTACTACATACATGTTTGAAAAAAAATATATATATAAATGTTAGTACAATAGATAGAGAGAAACTGGAGGACGGATGAACGCTTTTTATATATTTTTTTGTAATTTGTTTGCTGTGATGTTTTTTTTTTAAAACTCAATATCGCTGTCTACATCAGATTCATCAAATCGGATTCGGATGTTATTTCTAGACCTATCATGTAAGGCATCTCTGCAAGATTCCTGGTCTTTTAGTTCAAACACTACGCTTTTAAAGCAGCTGTGACACCAATTATACTTTTTTTGGTATACGTTCAAAATAATGTCATGTGCATCGTGAACCTCGTGAGAATGGTCATAGCAGGCAAATAAACGTTTATTTAAAGTTTTATGTATTTCTTTAAATTTAGATAAACAATTTTTACATACGTGTAGGTAATATTGGTCCAGCCAATATCCACTTGTCCATAGACAGTAACTAGAATAATCTTCAAAAACATAACCCCAATCTGATTTTCCTAATATAGTGTGAATTAAATTTGGATCTATTTCTTTGTGACATCTAATAAAGTTAATTCCTGTATATGAAGAATCAAGATCATTTTTGGCTTCTTTAATCATAGCGTGCCATTTATATAAAGGAAATTGTTTCACAATTTCCGTAGTTAATTTCCATGGTAGTGGAGACTGCTCCATGAATTCTACTGCTGATGATGTTATTGATTCGCAAATTTTTCTAACAGCTAACTCTGATAATGTTGGGGCATTCATCTATAACAAAAAAAAAACGCTATTATAAGATACTGTAATGCCCCCACGGAAGTGTGTCAAAACTGTTCGGAATTAAATAACGTTTGTCGTCATACGGACTTAAACTAATTTTTGACTGTTCAACAGAATATACGTTGTGTGCATACGACCTGATACAGCGTTGTGTAGCTGTTTTTTCCTTAAATTCTTTCAAACATTCAACATAATCCTCAAATGCAATTTTATTTTTAACAACATTGTACTTAACCCCTTTAGATTTTTTAACCACCTTCCCACCCTGCACCTTGTAACTATACATTTTGCTTCGAAGTCCAACAAAATGTGTCATAATTTTACCGTTATTTTCATCTTTCATTAGACCCGGCACCTTTTTGTTCTTACGCAGTATTTTATATATGTTATTTTCAGGATAATCCGAAGTATCAAATTTACTGGAATCAGCTTTAATGATCTCCTCATATGCATCCTCACATTGCAATTCGTAGATAAAACTGTCTGTGTCCATGTACATGAGCTTACACCTTTCTGCACCCATTTTTGGTAGCATATAGGTGTAATGAAAATCGTACATGACTAGTTTCGATAGGTCTAGAATTGCCTGCCCTACATACAGAGGTTTGTTAAACGTTATTTCAGCCTTGTTCAATTCGATAACCACCAGATTTTCCTCTAAAATTGTGCGACTGTGGAACCGAAAACTCGAAATCAAGTTTGCTGCCCCATAGCGACCACCCCAAGATTTAACGATTTTACATACGCGGTGCTTACGTATATTTTCCATGGTCTTACCGAATACTGCATTATTCATTAATTTAAAAAGATTTTTTTCGAAATCATTCCGGGCTGCAGCTCTACATCGAGTATTCAACTCGATGTAGGGTTTCAGCCAGGCTGCTTGTTTAAATTGTAAAATTTTATGGATTTTCGTTAACTTTAACCCATTAGCTAGCATTTGTTTTAAATTTTTATAGTGAACCGTGTACTCTTTTTTATCCGTAAGTGTTGCCATTAATTTCGGCAATTTTACCCCGCCGTCGCTGGGTGGTACGCTACGTTCTGCCGCAAACGGAAAATCTTTGTGTTTATCGTGCAGTTCTTGTGGGTACGATAGATCGACTTGTAGCACGTACCCTACGTCAGAGTCGTCGGGTATTGACATCACATCAAACGATGTTACATCATCTACCCATTTGAACCCTCCGTAGGGTAAGGGTTGCTGCATAGCCTTCCCATATAAGCTATTCACATCCAGGTACATAAGGTACTTGGACGGCTTTTCAGGATCATATTCGGGCATATATTTATTGTTGGCCTCCGAAAATCGGTTGCTACACACCGAAATTCCACCTCTTATAGCATTTTCGTAAAACATCACCATATCTAGATCCTTTAGTAGTTCTAACTTACACCCAGTGTATTTGAGCATACAGTCCCACGTATATCCGGGCATTGTATAGTACCACGCAGGATCCAGACCATAGGTGGAGAAACATTTTTTACGCAATTGCTCAAAAACGTCGGCAAGAAGCAGAATATCTGTTTTTAAATATATATCAGAATACTCTCCTAATGTTTTAATGTTAAACTGTTGCCAAACAGATTGCGCATGAGCATACTTCTCGTCACTTACACTTTCATCGTTTAATTTATTGTAAAATTTTTCAATTGGGGGCAAAGTCGTTTCATTTAATTTTTTCAACGAATCAATGTAATCGTAACAGAAAACTCCTTTCTGTGTTAATAATTTGAATTTATCTTCATCTAAATTTTGAAATTCCCTTTGTAAAATTTTCTTTTCTGATACTGCTAAAATTGAAGCTAATTCATCAAGAGACGCCCCCATAAATCGAAAAGAGTCTATAAACCGCAATTTAATGTTATTTTCATCTGAGTGCAGCGTAAAGGAGATGTATTTATCTTTGTTGATGGGAAGTAGACTTAAGCGACCTTTTTTACATAAATTCGAAATCATAAAGTGACTATCGTACCCACTTAAATTATGGAATATAACCGGCACAACAAACAATTTTCTAAAGTTCAGATTGCATGCTTGGTGTGCGTAACCTCTGAACTCTCCACTGAAATGGTTGTGATCTCTAACGATTATGTCTTTTTTTGTTTTTGAAAATCTCTTACCGCAAATATGACATGATGTTGCCTTACATGTGTCTAATTTTTCAATCATAGGTACGCTTGTTTTTATTTTTGAGTTTACAAATTGCGCAACACCAGCCATACGATTTGCAAACCAATCCATACAATCTGCACCTCGAAAGCTCTCGAAATAAGAAAGGCTATCATCATAGCTGCATTTTACATAGAAACCAGCACTATACGGAACGTGTTTTTGATATTTTATGGTTTTAGTTAAATTTACGACGCTACTTTCTTTATGATTTTCTAATTGACATTCAAAATCTGCATAAACAACAAAAGGAGTATTTTGTTGGTATGTAAAGTTTTTAAATTCAACGCAGCTCTCTTTAGGAAGGTTAATTTTATATTTATTAAATTTAGAACACAGTTTTTCATGTTCAACTAATTTATTTTGCTGATGGAAATAGTTCAGACATCTATCGCAAATAAATTTTTTCTCACGATGTTTATTTAACTGGCTACTAATAAGACGCGAAAGATTTTTAATCCAACAATAGTGATATTTAATTTCATCGATTGAATCATTATCTTCATTTGCTGGCGCTGGTGGAGGAGCATCATAATCATTTAAACGCGGATAATATTTATTTTGAGCTAAAAGTAAATTAACATGCGTATCCCGTTTATTTTCCGTTAATCTTGCTGGTACTACTATGTAAAATGATTTTTTTTCTGTTTCGATCAATTCTAAAGCGTAAACATTGACTGAAATGTTATTCATCTTTTCAAATTTTGAAATTTTTGTTAGCAGCATAGGACTATCTAAATTTTCTGTTTGTAAAACGTCAGTAAAGTGTGGATATGAGGAGGTTAGTTCTGCATGTCTTTTTTTGCTAGGAGTCCGAAGAGCGCTTACAATGGCCCAGTAAAAGCAATTTTGATCTATATTTTTAATGTTTATACAAGCATTTTTCCTTATAATCGGTTCTGGTAGTCTAATATAAGATGAACCGTTTCCCAATTGATATTTACTGATATTAACAACTAAGGAAATAATTTTATTTAACGCAAATCCCGAATCTTTTTCAGCAAATTCCGATAATTCGTTTAAAAGTTTATCTTTCACATATATCTTAAACCACTCGTCTATTTGAGTTGATGTATCAATAATATGATTTTTAGTATTAATATATTTAATTCCCAAAATTTCATTATCCCCCGATTTCCTAATAAACTCCCCGCAAAATGTTGTATTTACTTTGAGCGCACAATGGGTGTTCAAAATATTCCTAATTTTCCTTTTAAAAACAACTACACAATCTGCTAAAAATTGATTCAAGTCCTTATGACGCAAATTAGCTATGGAACCGGTTTTTATTCTACTTTGAAAGCTCGATTCTACATTTTCCCATCTAACCCTCTGACCCAATGTTAAGTGAAGTCCTGCCCCAATATGTCTAGTTAAAATCAACTTTCTAAAATGTTTAAAATGCCCCAAATTTGTTTCTACTTTTCTACAGGTCCCTACAGATAATTTATTTTGCCTTCTACTACGAATTACCCGTTTACATAATCTAATTTGTTTTTCTATTCGTTTCAGCCACACTTCCGCGTCTCTGATTGTAAAATTATCAAATAAAATTTTCCGTAGACTAACAATTGATAGTAGAACACCGTCTGTTTGTTTGATGATCTTTTAACCTTATTTGAAGACATTTGAAAAGACGACATTTTTTTTTCAAGCAAACACATTACTCAAAAATATATAAAAATGCTCACCCTGTCCTCCTCCTCCTGTTCTCTGCTTTGTTAATTTTCCACTATTTTGAATGATGCTAGCGGTCGGCTTTTCCCTACGTCCACTTCCCCTTGGAAGATGATCGAGTATTTTCCGTGAAAAAGTTCGTCGATGACCGGCTGGTACGTTTCCGTCACCCGCTGTGGTAGAAATAGCACTTCCGGTCCTAAATCTAGTAGCACGGCTTCCCCAAATTTCGACTTGACCACTTTAGCTGCTTGGATTGCAAATGGTGTCCCGACTGGTAGGTCCTTTAATTTTCTGATAGGTTTGCGGTCTACAATCGAAGACGCAGCATTAATTTTTGATAAATCCATCTATAAAAAAAATTGAGTCGTCTAACTATTTTGAAGCATAACACGAAAAAACAGTTGCACTTAGAGACATAAAAAAGAAAAATATTAATAAAATAGCACTTACTTTTTTTAAAATTTTCGCTATCTCGTCTCTCTCGAAGCACTATTGTACTGCGGCCGTTGTTCCAGCTTGCAGCGTTGTGCGTTAAGTGTGAAACAATGATGACTATTGCATGCGCTCGCTAAATATAAATACGTGGTTGAGATAACACACGCGTGCATGAGATAATTGTATCGTAAATATGCATATTATATGCATCATATTCTCAGTACCATTTTATCGAGAAAACAACATTCATTGCGGTTGCAGTATTTTTTATATAATTTCTTAGTAATACATGAATGTATCGTTTGTCCGGCGGAAATTCCAATTACAAGTTGCACATGAGAGTAGAAATTTAGAAATATAGTAAATTCGTGTATGATTATTGTATATTTGCTGCCTAATTTTTTTTCAGTCAAGATTTTGATGGGGGGGTAAACGAATTTATATTTGCTATCTGAGATTTTTGACATATTCTCTATCAGGTGTTGGTTCATGAAATTGGACATGCTCTCGGCATAGCACATAGTGCTTCTCCGAATGCTATTATGTTTGCCTTCTATCAGCATGAGATTCGTGGTCTAGATGTTGATGATATAAATGCCAGTACAATATCTATATGGAAGAAAAAAACAAATATGATTCAATCCCAACGTCTACCACCGCATCAGCAATACCAAAAACAACAACAACGTATAAGATCTACAACTCGTAAGCAGAGCCGATCCTCAAAAATTTGTGTGATATTTTCCAGATTTTCTGTTTTTCGCTATTGCTCCAGAGTTTTCAAATTACCGATTATATATTGCACATGATATGTTTATATGGAAACTAGACTTAAACGAAATGATTATCCCATCTCAGCCTGAACTTCTTGTCGATTATGTTCCTACAGAATTACGTCAATACACTTTACAACATATTTTCCAATCAACAAACGGTGACTTGAT